>JAOQMS010000003.1:21532365-21588149 GCA_027563885.1 Erythroxylum longipes
TTTTGATTAATTATATTGTAATTAATTATAATGTAATTAATTAATAAATAATATTATTTTAATTAATTATGTTGTAACTAATTATATTTTAATTAAGTAATTATATTTAATTAATTACTATTAAAAATATTTTAAAAATAGAGTCACTATTAAAAAATAATTTTCATTTTTTTATTAAATAAAAGGTATAAAAATTTTTCAAAAACTAAAATATTAAACAATTATCCCTATAATAATAGAAAATAACTAACCACTCATTTTTATTAGCTACACATTAACTCTGCCCAAACCCAAGCACTTGTTACAGGAGCTAGATGGTAAACCGGAAGCTAATACATGAAGTATGGTCCCCACCGACTTCTGTTGCAAATTACAGGCGGGCTTGAGTTGGGTACTTGGGTTTTGTTGACTCTCTATTTCTCTATATTTTATGGTAACTTTGTAAAGCGAAGATGAAAGAGAGAACGAAAATAAAAAGAACTGTTAGAAATGATTTTGGATTGGGGTTGACAGAGGAAGAGACGCTTACAGCAGGCTGAAGAGTCCTCTACCTTACCTCAACGTTACCTCCTTACACGATTACACCCCTTTTTTCCTTTCATATAGCTGCTGTCTCCCTCTCTCTCTCTCCAACACATATACTTTCTGTAAGTTTGTACATACATTTGAATCACATCTTTCTAGTTGTTGTACCTATCGTTATCATAAGCATACACAAACCATATCTCAGATCTCTCCTCGCTTTTGTTTCAGGTGAGCTTTAATATTCATCTTGTTTTCTCCTGTTCTAGGCTGTTATTGTGATTTTAACCAAATTTTTCATGAATTTGTTCCTTTCTCATAAAGATTTCTGCTTTGCACTTGATTCTGTTTTGTGGATTCTTCAGTTTCGTAGCTCATTAAGAAACTTGAACTGGGTTTGCTGCATACCGAACTTTCACCCCTCCCCCCTCTTTGTTGCTCACTGACTTGTAGCTTGACTGCTTACTTGATTTGCAGTATTTGTTACTTGGGGTTAATGGGTTGGAACTCTATTGGTGATCGAAATTGGTATTATTCAAATTTTTATGTAGCAAGCGACCGTGATTTCAGTTTTTATGTGGTAATGCTAAATCCTGCAAGAAGCTGATAAAGGGTGACTTCAGCTCCTGAGAGTTATTCGATAGAAAGTTCTCATTTTTACAGTGGCTTCTTAGAAGAACTTCCTGAATTTTGGCATGGAAATTTGAGACAAACTGTAAGTTACGATTCATTGTCACCAGCTCGATGGGGGGGCTTTGCTCGAGGAGCTCGACTGTGGATAATGCTCCCAGCAGAGGCTTTCCTCATGTTAATGGTTATAACGACAGGTCTGGCCTGATTTATCAATCCCGTGAACTGAAAATAAACTGCAATGTGGCTCCATCTCCTGTTGAGGTGAGTGTGGAAAGTAAGCAAATAAGAGAACCCTTCTCATTTCCAGAGATGAATGTGGATCCATTAGCTACAAGGATGGATGCTGCTGATGATGGTATTCCTCGATTGTCAAGGGCTTCATCAAATAAATCTAGATCAACTAGGTCTAAACAGGCAACTGTTGCAAAGGTAATTCTAAATGATGTATTGCTTACTCGTTGTGTAGTTGGTCATGGGTCATGGAGCTATTTTTATTTAAATTTAAAATTTTATATCAACTTTTGATTTTGGGATATGTAATCCCTATTTGCAGTATTTTCTTGATTTTTATTTTGGTAATTATCTCTATGTTAATGCATCCTTGAGTAGATATTAATTTTTGGATTGAGGAAATCATCCCTTGCAAATTATTGTGTCTGTTAGAATGAGGATATTCAAAAGCTGCGGTCAAGTGAAGGCAACGAATTTATCTTTAAGTGGACAAATACTCAAAAAGTTGAAATCTATATATGCATCGTGGAAAGAGGTAGTTGGAGAATCATTTCAAGTTGCAAAAGGAGAATTGATCTCAACATATCAAAATCCTATTGGAGTGGATTCTTGTGGACACTTGTTTAGTTGAAGTTGTTTGTGGTCTTTACATTTGTTAAAATCATGATGCCTTCTCTATCTTTGCTCTTTTATGTATGCTAAATCTATTTTGCATGGAGTTTATGTGCTTTATACACATATTATAAAGAATGTTTAGGAGGAAAAGAGTATCTTATTTTGTATTAAGAGGTTGCAATGAGATAACTTCATTGTAATAATATATATTTTATTTTGTACGTATCTTTGTGGTGAGCTAAATATTGTGTTGAAAAGTTCTATAGATTCACTAGGTGCCCTTTTTATTGTGAATTAGTATCTCTTTTATGCCTAAACATTAAGATTTAAATGGCAGTTTGTTGCTAAAAGGTTCTTGAATTGTGATAGGAAATACTATAGAGATTATATTATTTACATATGTAAGATAGACAATCTGGAGCAAGCTCCCCTCCTGGAAAATATCCAACATAACCCCTCTAGCTATATTCCTCCTTACATATTCTCTCTGCTTAACTACCTATAACAAACCCATAACAACTTGCCTACATGGCAGATTCTCCCTTCCCTAGCTTGTTCCTACGAACATAAGTTTTAATGGGCTTAGGTTGCTTAGGTAATATGGGTTGATCACTAGGAGAGGTGCTAACTTTGCTATCAATTCTCTCCTCCTCAGTAGGCACCTTGTCCTCAAGGTGGGTAGAAGGAAATTGCCCTTTAATGAATTCTGCATCCTCTGAAGTTGCTTCCTTTGCTGGTTTAGCTTTCCAACGGACAAGCCACTGTTGAATATTTTTGCCTTTAGACTTAGTGATGCGTGAGGCTAGGATTGCTTCAGGTTCAACCAATTCTGAGGTGTCCATCTCTAAACCTTGAGGAAGACTATGCTCGACAGGATGATTGCCCACTGCCCTCTTTAGATGGGGAAATGTGGAAAATCGGATGTACTTTGGATGTAGGTGGGAGCTGTAGCTTATAAGCAACCCATCCCACCCTTCCAATGATCTTAAAAGAACCATAACATCTTGCAGAGAGCTTGGGATTATTTGCCTTGCAATAGTAAGCTATCTATGTGGTCTTAGCTTAACAAAGACCAAGTCTCGCTCTTGAAACTTCACCTCCCCCCTGTGAACATCTATGAATTTCTTCATCATAGATTGTGCACGTATTAGGTTGTGTTTGAGTTGGCGTAAAGCTTCATCTCTATCAACCAAAGCTAGCGCCACTTATTCCACTTGAGTTTCTCCTTGGGAAAAATGCAACAAGGTTGGTGGAAGGCGACCATAGACGACTTCGAAAGGAGTCCTCCCATTTGAGACATGATAGTTAGTATTATACCCATCTTTAGCCCAAGACAACCAATAAGACCAATTTTTAGGTTGTTCGGTAGTGAAGCAATGAAGATAGGTTTCTAGATACCTATTAACCACTTCTGTTTGTCCGTCCGTCTGGGGATCGTAGGAGGACCTCATCTTTAATGCTGTCCCCTGTAACTTGAATAACTCTTTCTAGAAATCACTAGTGAAGAGTGGGTATCTATCGCTCAATATGGAGCTAGGAACACCATGCAATTTCACCACATCATGGATAAATACTTCAGCCACTGTTTTAGCCGTAAAAGGGTGTTTGAAAAGTAAGAAATGGGCATACTTTGATAGTCGATCTACTACCACCATTATGACTTCATAACCATGGGACTTTGGGAGCCCTATAAAATCCATTGAGACTTCATCCCAAATCAGCTTGGGAATAGGTAGGGGTTGCAAGAGACCAGCTGGAGACATGGCTATGTATTTATTCTTTTGGCATATGGCACATTCACGAACAAACTTCTGTATTGACGACTTCATTTCTAGCCAAAACAATCTGCTATCATTTCTAGACAAAACAATCCGCTAGCCAACCTCTTGTAGGTCTTTAGGAAACCAGAATGTCCTCCAAAAGGTGACGAATGATACTCTTGCAGTAATTGGGGAATTAATGTAGAAGGGGATGAAAGAACTAACCTGTTCTTATAGAACTACAACCCGTCACTTAGATGATAATTAGGTTTAGAATTGGGGTTCTGTAGGAGAGCGGTAATAAGTTCAGTTTGGGAACCCCCTTAACCTGCTGTCGAACCACATCTATATCAAGCCAAAATGGGGCTAAAATTGCTGTGAACAATATCTTATCGTCTTCCACTCTAGAGAGGGCGTCTGCAGCTCCATTTTGCTTTCCAGGTTTATAAATAACTTCAAAGTCTAAACCCAACAACTTAGCTTGCCAACATTGTTGACCTATCGATGGAATCCGCTGGACTAATAAATGCTACAAACTCTTATGGTCGGTATAAACCTTGAAATGTCTCCCAGTTAAAAAATGCTTCTAAGGCTGAATTGCCATCACTACTGTCATCAACTTCTTTCTCATAAACAAATTTAGAATAAGTTGATTCAGCTAGTGCCTTTTTGAAATAAGCCAATGGGCGACCCTCTTGTATTATGAAAGCATCTAAACCCCTTCTTGAAGCGTCACACTCGATGGAAAATTCCTTGGAGAAATCTGGTAAGGCTAGAAGTTTCTTGGTAAGTTAAGTAAGTGGTTTTGCAATTTTATCA
Source organism: Erythroxylum longipes (assembly GCA_027563885.1). Lineage (NCBI taxonomy): Eukaryota > Viridiplantae > Streptophyta > Magnoliopsida > Malpighiales > Erythroxylaceae > Erythroxylum > Erythroxylum longipes. Next base: position 21,536,946 of record JAOQMS010000003.1, read on the forward strand.
TAACCTTGGACAAATTTTCTGTAATACCCAGTGAGACCAAGGAACCCTCTTACTCCCTTCACATTTGTTAGTGAATATATAAAACCAATTAAGTTGACCTCACACAACAGCTTAAGCTATTGTGGTGAAACGGTTACTTAACATGGTATCAGAGAATTTATGACCAAACGGTCTTGAGTTCAAATCCTACTACCCACCTATTTATCATCAAATTAATTCAGCACTAGGTAGAGTGGACCCGTGCAAGTTTCAAGCCCAAAGGGCTTTCACTTGAGGGGGTGTGTTAGTGAATATATAAAACCAATTAAGTTGACCTCACACAACAGCTTAAGCTATTGTGGTGGAACGGTTACTTAACAACATTCTTGGGAATCGGCCACTCCAAAACGCTTTTGATCTTTGATGGATCCATAGATACTCCTTCACATGAGATAACATGGCCTAGATACTCCATAGATTGTTGTTCGAAAGTACATTTCCTCCTGTTAGCATATAATTGATAGTCTAGTAGGAGTTGGTAACACCCAAGCCAAATGCTGCATATGTTGATTCCAATTTGAACTGTAAACCAAAATGTCGTCAAAGAAAACCAGAATGAACTTACGTAACAGGGGTTTAAAAATAGAGTTCATAGTGGATTGAAACGTAGCGGGTGCGTTCATGAGACCAAAGGGCATCACTAGGTACTTGTAGTGACCGTCATGAGTCCGAAACTCCGTTTTATAGATATCCTCTTCTCGAACCCTGATCTAATGAAAACCGGACTTCAAATCTACCTTGGAAAAATACTTGGCCCCATGTAACTCCTCCATCAGGGCATGTACCGTTGGAATTGAAAACTTGTCGCGCACCGTGAGCTTATTCAAAGCTCTGTAATCAACACACATTCGCCATGACCCATCATTCTTCTTAACAAGAATCATAGGACTTGAGAAGGGACTAATATTGGGCCTAATGACCCCAGTTTCCAGCAACTCTCGATTCTGCCTCTCAATCTCATCCTTGTGATGATGTGCATGCCTATAGGGACGAATGTTCACAGGTTTTGCCCCTTTCTTCAGGTTAATTGCATGGTCATTAGCCCTCTTAGGTGGCAGCTTTTTCGTATCTTGAAAAACTAACTCAAATTTGAACAAAACAGCCCGCAATTCCTTTTGTTGCACTTCATTCAGGGTTCCCATTTCTTCAAATTCGGATTCACTTATTCCTATGGACCACAACAGCCCTTCTACTTCCACTCCCTGGTGCTTGAGTATCTGTTGTAGAGCATGGGGAGAAGAGCCTTGCATATTAATTCCTTGCAAAGTGACTTCTGCTCCCATTTGATCGAAGGACATACACATCTTCTTCCAATCGACCTTCACCATTCCTAATGTCTCCCTCCATGCAATGCCTAGTTTTAAATTAGGTCTCCCGATATCAAAAACGTGCGCATCTACACTAAACTCTACCCGATTCATTTTCAGTCTTACCTCCTTGCAAACTCATTTTCAGTCTTACCTCCTTGCAAACTCCTTGTGAGAAAGACTAATGCCCATCTCGCCATCTTACTTTGAAAGTTCGAGGAATAATGGAGATTCCCATGGCTTGCACCAACCTACTAGACACAAAATTATGACTAGCTCCACTATCTATCAAAATCAAGATAAGCATTTCATTAAGTTTACCCATCAAAACCATAGATTTTGAAGATTTGGTTTGATCTTTTCCCATTTCTTTGAACTCAACCAAGTTACATACCAGTTCCCAATCCTCTTAATGCTCTTCTTCTTCCATTTCTTGACTTTTTAACATACTACTGTCTGCGTCTCTGTCTCAAACAATCAACTTATACTCCTTGTCTGGACACTGGTGAAGTGGATCGAAGGTTTGGCCAGACTTAAAACACAACCCCTTTGCCCTTCTCTCCATAAGCTGTTGATACGACAAGTTCCTTGTTCCCCTCCACTTGGTTCCACTATTTCTATTTCCATCTGCCTGGGCACCTTGGAATTTGTTGGGCGTTTCCCTTCCTTCACTCCTCGTATTAACAAATCTTCTGTTTGAATGACCAAAACGAGGGGTAGTTGGAGTGGCCAACTGTGAACTATGTCCAGAAGGTTGGATTCCCGACTTTTGCCTTGGCCGCAACCCCCCCTCTTCTTTCAATCCAACTATATTCCTCCTTACATATTCTCTCTCCTTAACTACCTATAACAAACCCATAACAACTTGCCTACATGGCAGATTCCCCCTTCCCCATCTTGTTCCTACGAACATAAGTTTTAATGGGCTTAGGTTGGTTAGGTAATATGGGCTGATCACTAGGAGAGGTGCTAACATTGCTATCAAACTGTCATACTATTTTGATTGATAGAATAATTTGGAAGGCTATTTGATGGTAATTGATACAAACAATTATAATCAGAACTTAAGCATGGCTAATTTATGTGGTAAGCAAGATAGAAATGGATGATGAAACAATATCACATGATGCATGTGCCTTCAAATTGAGCCATAGTTTAAGATATTGGATCTTCAAATTTTTAAAGAAAAATAACACGTAGATACATGAGTCTTATATAGCAACATTGATTCTTTCCTCCTCATAAATATGATTTGCAAATTTAGATAGGAAAAATTGTAATAACTATCTAAATAACGAGTAAATGACATTACGAGATGAGCTCCTAGTTGTAAGATAGAGAACTCTAGTAGGAATTTCTTCATATATGTTTTCCCTTATTAAAACCTTGTCCTTGTTAAATCATATAGTAACATATTGAAATTTGATCTTATTAAATATTACTATTATTAACCAAGTTTATAATATTCTTATATTTTTTTGTCATTGGATGCTTGCATCTGATTATCTACACTTTTGAATTGAGTAGGCATGTTGCATGCGATCGAAGTGTGCTTGGTTTTCCTTCTTTAAAATTATAAGAATGGACTTTTTAATATGTGATATGAATTGACGGGTAGCTGGTTTGTTACTAGTATGCCAATTAGTAGCATAAACATTCTCTATCCATGTTATAGTTCTTCTTTTGATACAATTGAGTGTTTGACAATGAATTTTACTTCCTTTCATATTTGTTCTCCAATCTATTAAATTTTGGTGAAGGAAGTTTTCTTTAGGCATTTGGGTGGAGCTCACAAAGAGAAGATATGATGATACTATTCAGTGACAAAAAAATTAAACATTAAGCTAAGATTTTTGGCCTTCGCACTTTGATGTGCTATGCGTTTAAAGTTCTAATATGGCTAAGGAAAGAGAATATTGTTCTTGTGGAAGAACTAATATGTTGATTAATATAAGAGCTTTTGTTTGCATGATTGAAAATGTAACTTACTTTGTATAGATTTGACAACTTCTCAAGGAATATGGTCCAAGGACTTTTTGTTTATCCTGGAATCTAAATATTTTGTGGCTTATGTTGACTAGTCATAATTGGCAATTCTTCTAAGATATTATGGCTTTGTGATCCTCTTCTTAGACACTCTAAGGCATGCTTGTCCAACTTGCTTCAATTTTCTTGTTTTTATTATCATTTGTTCATCTTGATTGTACTTCTTTCGCCCTTTTCTTGCATTTAATTTCCAAATCCCTTAACTTACCATCAAAATGCACAAATGAAGAGTGGAGTATGTTTATGAAAGAGTTGACTTGTTTGAGAGTAAAGGTGGGGAGCTGGCTAGAACATCGTAATGTTGAATTGGGTACTTGTTAAGAACTAGATTGACTTTGCCACTTCAAGCATATGGAGAGTTTATGTACTAATGAAAAGTGGAAAACCCTATGCATTTACTAATTTTATATTTTATGAGTTGTTCTTTTGGGCTTAAAGAAATGATGGAAATGTTGCTAGACATTATTTCCAGCCTATGATGATGATTTGATAGGAACTTGTTGAGAATACATTTGTTGTAAATGGATTAGAAGAATAAGTTTAAAATCCCTTGATTTAAGGGAAATCAAGGGATTTAGTTAGATAGTCTATCTAATCTAGGATCTAATATAGTTTCCTATTTTATCTCTTGTAATTCCCTATACAATGCTTTACACTATCTATTCAAAAGATAGAGAATATACAAGTATTCTTTTCCACATGGTATCAGAGCTTGAGGGTTTCTCTTTCTGGAATTTTTTCCCAGTAGCCTTTATTGCTGCATAATCGAAACCCTTTCTTGGTTCTGTTCTTGTGTGTGTTCCAGCCTTCATCGCTGCATTCCTCCTTGTCTGTCCCTCTTTGATTCTTGTTCAGACAACCTTAATTGCTGCGATTTTTTCCTTCTTCATCATGTCAACCTCCTAACCTTTTGTTTTTAACCCTTCAGAAGAATTCAGTTGTAATCAGAAAATTGCAGATTTGCAAAATATTTGGGCTTCCTATAGACTAAATGGGAAGAACTACCTCGAATGGTCTCAGTTTGTCTGCGCATATCTCAAGTGCAAAGGGAAGCTTAGTCCCCTTCTTGGAACAAGGCCGACAAGGATAACCCAATGTTTGAATCATGGGATGAGGAGGATTCTATGATAATGTCCTGGCTATGGGATTCCATGGATCCCATGATCAGCGTCACTTGTATGTTTTTGGTCACTGCAAAGGAGATTTGGGATTATATTCATCTTACATACTCGAAGGCTCGTGATGTTGCTCAATTGTACGAGACTAAGGTTAAAACTGTAGCTACTAAGCAAGGAGATAAATCTGGCACTGAGTATGCAAACCTGCTGCAGAATTTGTGGCAAGAACTTGACGATTACCAAGTTTTTGAGATGAAATGCCCCGAGGAGGCTGCCATCTTGAAGAACTTCATTGGAAAAGACTGTGGTTATGATTTTTTGGTTGGATTGAATCCTGAATTCGATTAGGTTAGGGTCCAGATCTTTGGCAAAGAGGACACACCGTTTTAGAAGAGAATTTCATTAACTGGAGCAAAAGAAAGCCGTAGGAGTGTTATGAACCATGGATGGGTCAGCCTTAGTAGTAAAAACAGATCATCAGGTGAAAGGAAGTAGTGATCTGTCCAAAAATCCTGGAAGAGAAAACCAGGGAAAGGAAAATAAGGACAATCTCTGGTGCACTTACAACAAGAAATTGAGGCACACAAAGGAAACTTGTTGGAAACTGCATGGTAAGCCACCAAGTCGAGAATGGGGAAACTTGGGGGGACAGCAGAGGTCTCAAGCTCATATGGCTGAACAACCCAAATCTGAGGAAAATTCAACAACAGGGGGGTTTAATATTGAAGAAATTGAAAAGCTGAGAAGCTTGTTAGGGTTTATTGAACAACCTTCTAAAACTTGCTCTTTGGCTATTTTAGGTAAACTTGTACTTACGTTTTGCATGACTGCCTCAGAAACTTCTTATACTAACTCTTGGATAATAGACTCCGATGCCACAGACCATATGACACCCACATCTCAATTCTTCCACACATATACCCCATACCCAAGTAACATAAAGATTGTAGTAGCCAATGGCCTTTTAGCTACTATTGCGGGGTTCAGAGATATATACATCACACCTACCCTTATTCTTAAAAAAAGTCCTCCATATACCAAAACTTTCAGCTAGCCTGCTTTCCATTCAAAAACTTACCCATGATCTTAAATGTTATGCTACTTTCTTTCCCTCTTATTGTGTTTTTCAGGATCAGGTCTTGAGAGGAGGATTAGACTTGCTAAGGAAAGAAGCGGTCTTTACCACCTTGAATTTCCTAAAAAAATTCGAAGCAACTTGTCTTTGTCATTTCTTAGTTCCTTAAATAAAGATGCCATTTGACTGTATCACCTGTGCCTAGGTCATCCATCTTTTAAGGTTTTAAAGGTCATGTTCCCTCATTTGTTCCAAGAATTAGATATTTCTGAATTTTATTGTGACGTTTGTGAATTGGCAAAGCATAATCTTTTCTTATTAGCAATAAAAGAAGTTCTCATCCTTTTCATTTGATTCATAGTGACATATGGGGTCCCTCTACTGCACCTAATGTTTCTAGGGCTTGTTGGTTTGTATCTTTAATTGATGATTGCACTCGGGTTACATTGCTCTTTCTTTTTAAACAAAAATTTGATGTTAGTCTTGTTATACCTAATTTCCACTCAATGATTCAAAACCAATTTGGGGTCAAAGTAAAAAGCTTTCGTACAGACAATGGTAGAGACTACTTCAACCAAACTTTGTCATCCGTCTTTCAATCATAGGGCATTATACATGACTCATCGTGTGTTAATACAGCTCAACAAAATAGGGTAGCTGAAAGGAAAAATGGACACTTACTCAACACTACTTGAGCCCTACTCTTTCAAGGGAATGTCCCTAAATCCTATTGGGGAGTGGTAGTTCTTATTGCCACATATGTAATAAATAGACTTCCCTCACTTGTGTTAGACAACAAAAGTCCCACGGACATTCTCAATAGTTTTTATCCGCACTTTAGAACATCACATGGCCTTACACCTAGAGTATTTGGGTGCATTGCCTTTGTTCATGTTCATAGCCAACATAGAGACAAAGTAGACCCCCGAGCCATCAAATGTGTTTTCCTTGGTTACTCACCTACTCAAAAGGGGTACAAGTGTTATAATTCGTCATCTAGAAAATTTTATATCTCTACAAATGTCACCTTCACAGAAAATACACCTTTTTTCTCCAAGTTCTCTCTTTAGGGGGAGATTTCACTGATAGAAGATAGCACTTGTGAGTCTTTCGAACCGCTTAAAACACTTGACCTTCCTTCTCCTCCAACTCTTATTGTTGAAACAACCAAGCCTTTTGAACCAATTACATATGAGTTTCCCAATAATACTACTAAACCCGAGTCACCCCGTGTCCCAACAGTGCTACTTAGGTGTATTCAAGGAGAAAGGCTGTTCCAGAACTGACACAGGTCCAAGAATCCAACTCAAACTTTAGAAATGAAATCATGGTAAGATTTGACTCACCTTTACATAATCAATTTTTTGAACCCATTGTTGTTAGGAAAAGGTGTAAGAGAATGTACTAAGCAACCACTCTTATCTTTTTTCTCACTATGTCTCTTTTGAGCGCCTATCACCAGCCTACCAAAAATTCATTGCAAGTGTGAACGCCATTACTATCCCTAACACAGTTTTTGAGCCATTGTCAAAAAGGGAATGGAGGGATGCTATCAGGGAGGAGATGGGTGCATTAGAAAAGAATAGAACATGGGAGATTGTTGATAAATCGAAAGGGAAAAACATTGTTGTCTATAAGTGGATTTTCACACCAAAATAGGCTGATGGGTCTCTCGAAAGATATAAAGCTAGATTAGTGGCCAAAGGGTACACTCAGACTTACGGGATTAACTATCAGGAGACTTTTTCCCCATTTGCAAAAATGAATACCGTGAGAGCTCTGTTATCATTAGCTGCCCACTTTAATTGGCAACTCTTACAACATGATGTTAAGAATGAATTTCTCCATGGAGACTTAGATGAAGAAATCTATATGAATATTCCACCAGGATTTGAGGTGGACATCGGCAACAAAGTATGCAAGTTGAGGAAGGCCCTTTATGGGTTAAAACAATCTCCTAGGGCATGGTTTGGGAGATTTTCAAAAGTCATGAGGGAGTCTGGGTATAGACAAAGCCAAGGTGACCACACTCTTTTCATTAAACATTTAGTTGTAGGGGGAATTACTGCTCTTCTAGTCTATGTAGCTGACATTATAGTGACTGAAAATGATGAGGAAGAGAAGCATGGATTGAAGCGAAGACTAGTAAAAGAGTTTGAGATAAAAGGAATTGGGGAAACTAAAGTACTTCCCGGTATTGAGGTAGCATATTCCACACAAGGAATTTTCATATCTCAACAAAAGTACGTGACTGATTTATTGGCAGAAACAGGTAAGATTGGGTGTAAACCAGTCTCTACACCTATGGATCCAAACCATAAGTTGGGAGAAGCTAAAGAAGAACCAGCTGTTGACAAAAGGATGTATCAAAGATTGGTTGGTAGACTCATATATCTTGCTCACACGCGGCCAGACATAGCTTACTTAGTGAGCGTAATTTGTCAATTCATGCATGATCCAAGAGAACCACATCTTCAAGCTATTTATAGAGTGCTACATTACTTGAAAGGCAATCCAGGGAAACGAATTTTGTTCAAGAAAAACAATACTCTTGATCTAGATGCCTACACTGACGCTGACTGTGCAAGTTCTCTGGTGGATAGAAGATCTACTACAGGGCACTGTATTTTTCTTGGAGGTAATTTGGTAACGTAGAGGAGCAAGAAGCAGAATGTGGTGGCAGGTCATCTACAAAATTGGAATTTAGAGCTATTGCTCAAGGATTTTGTGAACTACTATGGCTAAAGATTATTCTAAATAATTTGAAAGTCAAATGAGACTGCCTATGAAACTTTTACTGTGACAATAAGTCAGCCATCAATATTGCTCATAATCCTATGCAACATGATAGGACAAAGCATGTTGAAATTGATAGACATTTCATTAAAGAAAAATTGGAAGAATGGTTAGTATGTGTGTCCTATGTTCCATCAGAACATCAAGTAGCTGATATTCTAACAAAGGGGTTGAACAGGTCAAGTTTCCATAATCTTGTATTCAAGTTGGGAATGGAAGACATCTATTCCTCAGCTTGGGGGGGAGTGTTGAGATATACATTAGTTGTAAATAGATTAGAAGAATAAGTTTAAAATCCCTTGATTTAAGGGATTTAGTTATATAGTCTATTTGATCTAGGATCTAATCTAATTTCCTATTTTATCTCTTGTAATTCTCTATAAAATGCTGCACACTATCTATTCAAAAGATAAAATATACAAGTATTCTTTTCCACAGAAATCTTACCAATCAGAAGAAATAGACATCCCTCAAATTGTGGTGGAGTTTGAGAAGCTTGTTTATTTCCCAAATAAGTACTTGGAGTGTATGCAAATTTCAAATATAAAGTGACTTAAGTCAAGATTTGCTTTTAATAATCCCTAAAAGTAATTACGAGATGAATCTTAGTTAACTGTTGAGAAAGGTGGATAGTTTGCTAGGGTTGGCTTTTGTTGTGAAAAAAGGTTATTTTGTTCCAAATAGTCAAGTTTCTTTTTTGTTTCTACATCTTCTGTTTTTATCTTTACAAAGTAGACAAAAGGAAACATAGTTTCATTTTAGATGACACTAAGAACTAGTTGTTTGTCTTAGGAGTTTATTTAACAGTGTATTCTTAATGTTTGTATTACTGGAAATAATATACTAGAAATAATATGTATTTGTGTCAATAGATAAATAGATCCATTATTCTAAAAATGGTTTTGTTCATGCACACATCAAATGACTTGGTCTCATTTTAATTCTTTTGATAAGTTACTGTTTGAATTAGATGTGTGGAAAAATATGTTGAGGTTAAAACCTTCTTGAAAAACTAAAATGTATTTGAGATGGAATTGAAAGTAAAGATAACTTGTTTTCTTCCTAGAAATGAAAACATGGAAAGCATCTTTAGATTGTTTTTTCAAAATAACGCAACTATGGGAAATTGGAAGACTAGAGTTCCTAATTATTTTCTGATTATTTGAACTTGAGAATGATTCTTTAGATCACAAAATTGTATGCCCCATTTATGCAAGTACATATGTTTTTATTGGAAAGTTACTTCAGTTTTAGCTAGTTGAATGGAGCCTAAATATTAGCATGTTTGTAGAAAATTATAAATCCATGAATTGTGGTTATGTATACATATATATTCTTTGGGGGAATTGAAGAATTTTGTCACCTCTTTTTCTTTTCCTCTTTGATTTTATACAATTTTTTCAAGAAAATGGTATGCAAGACGTATTCTTAGAGAAGGAATATGCAAGAAGAGCAATTAGGAGCTAATGATAGCAACTGATTAGGAAGTTATCTAATGTTTCTGTAGTAGTTATCTTATTTAGGAAGTCTATTAATTTAATAAGTCTACTTTTAGTAGGAGAATAAGTTAGCATATTCTTATTCTATTTTATTTTTTGAGCACATTATTTATTCAACCCATTCAGTGGCTTTAGGATGAATCAGAATGCAGTTAGAATTTTCCTAAAATCATACTTGATACTTGTCAAAGATGGTTTTTCCAAGTAGCAACGAAATGTGCTAGGAAGGGACAGCAAGGGAAAAGAGGATTTGATTGTGATTCATCCTGTGACTAGATCTTACGCAAAAACCCATATCAATTTGGTATTAGAGCCTGTCGTTATGGATCTCTATAGACTTGCAAGTCGAATGAGGGTGTTAACGGGGAACATCATGCAGAGATTGTCCATGTTGGATGACCGCCAGCTATCTAGTGAAAAGTCCTTAAACTCACAGTTAGAGTAGATTTTGTGAGAGCTGAAGGGGCATGGTAATGACAATGAGGTGGGGAGCAACAATTGCACTTATAGGGACCAAAGGGAGGAAAGAAATGTTGAGCAAGCAAGAGGGAGTATTGTTCCTATGTATTCTAAATTAGTATTTCCTTCTATGATGGTATTGATGATTGTTGATTTGGATCCATAAGGTGTGGTTGGCAAGGCACACTTATGGTTTTACAAGGTGAAGTAAGAGGAGGTGAGTACGAATTAGGGGACATTCACAGTGCAATGTTGCTTGGGGTCCTCCTACGGGCTTGAATCCTCTAGGCAAATTAGCTAATGTAAAGTAGATAAGAATGTTAGCGATTATCAAAAGGAGTTTCAATCTTTGCTAGCCCGAATCAGAGAGCTTACTAGAAAGCAACATACTAGCCTATTCACTACTGGTCTTATGAAAGGGCTGTAGCTGGAGGTAGAATTGCAACCACCAATCAACTTAGGAATTGCTATGAGTTTGGCTCACATTTATGAGAAGAAGCATAGGAGCAACCAAGTTTTCTTAAGAAGGAATCATAGGGTAGCACTTGTTTGGAGCCCCAATGTAAGAAGATTGCTTTAACTAACCTTGGGTTCGCTGATGACCTCCTTCTTTTATGTAGAGCTTAGATGAGTTCCATCAATACCTTCATGAAGGCACTTGACATATTTAAAAGCTACTCTCAGTAGCAAATCAATCTTAGTAAAAGTCTCTTCTCTCCAAAACTGCCTCTAATCTCCAACTGCTTGTTGGACAAGCTATTGGTATGTATCCCACTAGCCCTCCAATTAGGTATTTGGGACTTCCAATGACTACCAAACGCCTCAATTACCAGGAATGCTTACCCCTCATTGAATAAATTAAAAAAAGAATTAGCTCATGGGTGAATAAAACTCAATCCTATGTGGGTAAATTACAACTCATTAAATTTATGCTTAATTTTTTAAGTATATATTGGATTTCCCCTATGTTCCACTCCCAAAACATTATCAAAACTATTGAAAGATTGCTCAAAAACTTCTTGTGGAGTCATCCGGATGGTTCTAAAGGTGCAGCAAAGATTAGGTGGATTGATATATGCCTCCCTAAAGAAGAAGGTTGCCTACATATCTCAGCCATCGAAGCAACAAACCAGGCTTTAATTCTCAAGCGACTTTGGTGGATTTTGCTTGATAAACACTCATTGTGGATAAGATGGCTACACTCTTATTTTCTTCAAGGCAGAAGTATATGACAAATAAGCAAAAGTTCCTCTCATTCTCCCTTCTTGAATCGATTACTTTGAGGGACATGGTGCACGATGATATCACAAGCAGACCTAGGAATGATCTAAATTCTGCTATCATACTCTATTGGAAAGGCTACCCAATCTAGACTTTAATTAATAAAATCACCAAGAATCTCTTGAGAAGAAGAGGCCCCGAAGTTGATTGGCACAAAATTGTGTGGAGAAAAGCACTCACTCCTTGACTATCTTTCATTCTTTGGATTGCTATCCAAAATAAGCTTAATACTTCAGACAAATTGCCTTACTTGCAAGTTGATAGAAATTGTCCTATGTGTTGGCTTCATGCAGAAACCCGAGATCATCTTTTCTTCACTTGCCCCTTCAAGTTCAACGTATGGCAGAGGATTAAGAGGAAATGTCAATGGACTGCTCCTGGTTACACCATACCGGACATGATGCAAAGCTTATTAGTCGGTACAACTCATTCAAAACATACTCAACTCATCTTCATTCTTGCTTTGGGGACTTGTGTGTACACACTATGGAGAGAATGTAATCTCAGAACGTTTGCAAATCAAAGTTCAAAAGGAGAATCCATTCGGTTAGACTTTATACGACATATCCGTGAGCTGCTGATTGTGAAGAACACCAACCAACAATGCACATCTGATATATTATTTTCTTTGAACATCTGAACACGTGTGCTTGCTCCGTTATTTTTTGACTTCTATTTTGTTATTATTCCTTACATATCTGTGTGAGAAGTGTAAAGGGTATACCCCTTAACTTTTTGTCGAACCTGTATTATATCCATTATTTATCAGTTTAACTTTTTGTCTCCCTTGTATTATTTCCATTATTTATCAATTAGTACCATTTTCTTTTTTAAAAAAAAACATGTTTGGATCAATATGAAAAAAACATTAAAAGGACAAGTACAAGGAAGGGGAATTTCGAGGCAACAACTAGTACCAGGAGTAAAAACATACCTTGTAAAAAGTTAATCAAAGACAAGGATGGAGGAATGAAGGGCAAAGGGGCTTTGCTTCATTTGTGATGAAGCACTCTTTTGTGACATAAATGCATGAAGTTGTTTTCGATATAATTGGCATAATCTAAAGAAGAGGATGAGGGAGAGGGCTTCTTGGGAGTTTCATTAAGATTTTGAGAAGATCTATCCTAAGTTTGAGTTTGAGGACAAGCTCTTTGTCTAGGAGGGAGTAATGATATGCAAGATGCATTCTTAGGGAAGAAATATACAAGGAGAGCAATTAGGAGTTAATGGTAGCAATTGATTAGGAAGTTGCTTTATCTTTATATAGTAGTTTTCTTATGTTTTTGTTGTATTATCTTTTTTCGGCAGTATTTATCTTATGTAGGAAGTTTATTATTTTCAGAAGTCTATTTTTATTAGGAAAATAAGTTAGCAGATTCATATTCTATTTTAGTTTCTAAACACACTATATATTCAACTTATTTGAAGTCAATTTGGATGGATAAGAATGCAGTCAAAATTTTCTTTAAAAAAAGTTGATAGAAAGTTTATTAGAGATGAGTTTTCTAAGCAACAACCGTAGGTCTTAGGAAGGGGAAGGACTCCAACAAACGAAAAGAGGATTTCTCTGTGAGTTATCCCTTGACTAGATCATATACAAACCATATCAAAAAATTAGGAAAAATGGACAGCTACTTAAATTGTTTATTATTATTGGACATTTTTTAAAATATATATTAAAGTCAACACTTTAATAACATATTTATGAATATTGAATTTATAACACTAGTTACAAGTATATGCAAAGAAGTATATAAAAAATGTTAATCTATGCAAGTTGCCTATATGTTTTATCATACTGAATTAGTTATTTTATATGAAAATTTTATTATACAATTGTTTTATCTTGTAGGTACAAAAAATATTTTTCAATGTGAATAAGCTAATATTGTTTAGTAATTGAGAAGTCAAACGCAACTCCTTTTTTGATTTTCCTAAGGGTTATGTGAGATGGTGGGACTTTGGTAGAAGCTATTGTTTATTCGACTGTGGCATTAGTAATTGGCCTTGAAATTCTAGATTATATTAGATATCACTAAAATGAAATTGTTGGATCATCTTCATGTTCTCATTAGGATTGCAAGTTAATGTCCCTACAAGAATAGATCCTTCCATGTTTAAACCTCCTAAACACAATTGACTTGCCATAGGAAACAATTGTTTGATGGGAGAAGGTTACCCTGCATTTTGTAGCTCGTGTGGGCTAGTCCTATTTATGAACCCAAAATGGGGAAAATTATGATCTTATGATTTGCATGTCTGTGTTATATCATCTTTTTGATGCTTCAGTAAATCCTGGAATAATAAAATGTTATTCTATACCAAGTTATAAAACTTCACAATTTTTAGACCTCAAAATTATTTTTGATAGTCATAGGTAATAGAAATTTGTCATTTTTGGTGGGTTCAGTCCATTTTGTTACGCAAATTGGCAATTTGAGGTTATCCAAACTTGTTTTATATTGATTTTTTGTAATTTTTCTCATTGTAGGTTACTGAAGTGAGCACAATGCTTGGTAGAGCCAGTACTGTCGGGTTTGGAAAGGCTGTAGAAGTATTGGATACGCTTGGTAGCAGCATGACAAATTTAAATCTTAGCGGTGGTTTTACTTCAGGAGTAACAACAAAAGGGATTAAAATTTCAATTTTGGCTTTTGAAGTTGCAAACACAATTGTTAAGGGTGCCAATCTAATGCAGTCTCTTTCAAAGGAAAATATTACATATTTAAAAGAGGTAGTGCTTCACTCAGAAGGGGTGCAAAGTTTAATTTCAAGAGATATGGATGAGCTCTTGAGAATTTCAGCAGTTGATAAGAGGTAGTTCTTGCATATATTTCTTAAAAATTCATGTCTTTTCATTTTACTTATGTAGGGTTGCTGTAGATCATTTATTGCATGGATGATAGTAATAAACGTGCTACATATTATATATAGAGATGAGCTGAAAGTTTTTAATGGAGAGGTGGTACGATTTGGTAATCGATGCAAGGATCCCCAGTGGCACAACTTGGATCGCTACTTTGAAAAGTGAGTCCTATGTCATCTCATGATTGTAATATATTTTTTATTTTTCCATTGTAATATCCTAAGGTTTAATTTTCTCATTTATACTTCATGATTTTTCAGATTGGGTGCAGAAGTAACTCCTGAAAAGCAGTTGATGGAAGAAGCAAAAACTGACATGCAAGACTTAATGAATTTGGTTCAATATACGGCTGTAAGTATTTAAATGTGAATTATCCTTCATTTGTTGCTTTTAATTTTTAACGTGCATTGCCATGTCTCACTGCCATCAATGTTCAATTTGTTGCAATTGTGTAAAGTTATTCTGTATGTTTGATGGAAAGTATCTAGTTATAAAAAAGACCTTGAACGAAATCATATACATTTGAATTGAGAATTGCATATTAGATGGGACTTAAAGCAAGCGGGAGAGGAGTAGTAGTTATGTCTTGACATAGACCAACTAGCACTAGATGCTTGACTTTTTGTGTTGGAAAGTGATTTTTAACCAATTTTTTTGTGGCATCTCTATTGTTCTATTAAAATTACATTTGCATGATTGCTGTTTCTTCTTGTACTTTAGTTGTTTAAAGTGAAAAAGATTTTGATTGTGATGAAATATTGTAAAGATAAGTGAGGAGCAAGCATCTTTATAGGCTAGTGAAAGCTTAAAAGGATGTTGACATAATTGTTTCTAACACCTAAAACTTTTGGTTGCACCTTCATTAACAAATCTTTGAAGCACTAAAGACCTTGTTCTAGTGATGTGGAGTGAAATTTTTATTGTGTTTGGAACAAGTATCCTGTTAGTCTTAAAACTTTCAACTTTTTATGATCTTTCAATCTATTTTGTCTTTTTGTGAATAGTTGAGTCCTAAAGTTAATTCAAAGGAAACAAACTGGTGAAATGTTTGGAATCCATTTTAAATTAGTTTTGCCCTGTTGATTGTCTATAAATTGCTCCTAATCCTTTTGTAGTCCCATTTCTCGCTTCGGTTTTAATTTGGTTATTCCAAACTGTTGTTATTCTTAGGCAAATTTCTCCATTATGTTGGATGTCGAAAAAAGAAAACTTAATTAAAGAGAAGATGTTTTGCTAAGACTTTTAAGTGTCCTCATCTTTGGAGTTACATAAAAACATAATTACAGAGAAGATGTTTTGCTAAGACTTTTAAGTGTCCTCATCTTTGGAGTTACATACTAGTCCACTAAGCAGCTTACGTTCTTTATTAAATTTTACTTTCTATTTTTTATTTTTACTTGTGTCCCTTAGAGTGAGAATTACAATAGAGACCATAAATAATTTGACAACATGCCCACGAACTTCACCTGTTTAATTTAAATAAGGGTTAATAACAAAAAAAATCCTAAATTTTTCACAATTTCTCAGTTATAGCCAAAACCTAAAAAAGTGATAATTAAATACCTAAACTTTCAATTTTTTCTCAAATATAGCCCGGTGTTAGGACGTGCTAAGCCATGTCAGACGTGTTTATTTGTAAGATGCCAAGTGTTATGGATTTACAGGTCATAATATTGTAAATTTTAATTAATTATTATTAACTAAAACAATTTTAAAAATAAAAAGAATTCCAAACCCTAACCTATATGTTTGTGGCCAACCATCGCTGAAGTAAGCCATTAACAAATGGGTTAGGGTAATGACAAAGTTTGCATAAATATATCACGAGTATATCATTGTAGTTTACAAATGTGTGGATTATGGCGATTTGGTTAGTTGCGCTTACGCTAACCAATTAAGAATACTCTCTCTCTCTTTATTGTCCAACCTCATTTTCTTAGCAATTCTTGGGAAATTGAGAAATGAATAGAGACTTCAAAGGAAAATGAAAATTAAAAAAGTTTAGTGAATAAGTGAGTGGGTGATAAGATTAGAAACTCGAAATTGATCTTAAAGCATTCCAGAGTTTTTGGGTATAAACTCCAACTGCCCATTTCAGAGCTTTGTATTTCATTTCTTATTGCTTTGTGACGGAGAGTGAAGGTTTTGGACCCTTGTCGACTCGAATCTCTATCGAAGATGGGTTGTATGAGCTCGAAGTAGGTAGTTTCGGTGATGCTGGCTGTTGAACAGTCATGCAAGCTCAACTTGGGTTTGAATTATATTGGGTCAGAGTTTGAGAAGAGTAATTGTGGAAATATTGACAAAAACAACAACAATAAGATGAAAAAGAAGATAAAGGGAGGGCTCAGTTGGGGAAACGAGTTGAGTAGTCAGGAAGTGTGAGTTCGAACGACGACCCGTTGTGCTTTAGCTTGAGGAATTTGCACAAGTATTTAGAGGGTGAGTGGGTTGTCGTCAATTGGCCTGCTTGGCTCAATGCCGTAGCCGTCAAGGCCATCAAGGATGGATTCCTCATAAAGCTGATTCTTACAATAAATTGGAGAAGGTTGGTCAATGCATTCTTTATCAAATATCCTTAAGAAAAATAATGATTAATATCAATGAGTGGCCACAAATAGATGAACTAGGGTTAGGAATTTTTCTCATCTTTCAATTGTTTTAATTAATAATAATTAATTACAATTTACAAATTTATGACATATAATCCATAACAGTCATTAAACACGTCTGACGTGGCTTACCATATCAACTTCGTTAATGGAGACACTAAATTCAAGCTATATTTGAGAAAAAAGGAAGTTCGGGTATTAAATTGTCACTTTTTAAAGTTTGGGCTATAATTGAAAATTTGTGAAAAATTTGAGATTTTTTTGTAATTAACCCTTTAATTAATCATATTAGACTGTTTGATTAACTTCAATATTTCTACCTATCCCCATTTCTTACATATCATCATGAGGAAGAAGTTTGGTAAGAACGCAATATTGAATGTTTGTTGTTAAAGAAAAGACATTCAAACAATTTGATAAAGCACATGGATAAATTGTATATAGGGGTTGCTGAAAAATGGAATCTGATAGAACTTACGGGGGAGAGAGTGATTTAGCAAATGAGAGGGACAATGGAAACGGGAATAAACTGTTAGTGTGGAAGGTGTATTCCAGAAGAAAGAACAGTGGGCTAGGGGGAAGTTAGTTATCAGCTGAGGTGGCAAATTAGTTAGGCATAACAGAATGTACCTGGGGAGGGGATTTAGGAAAGGGAGAGAGAGAAGGGAGGAGGTAGGCAGAAAAGTGAGAACAGTTTGTGACAGAAGGATATTCATACCTTCTGAGGAGCAATTCTACTCTGGTTAGGGAGAAACACCATACTTCTATACTGTAATGATATATACATTACGGTCATATTGCAATAATACAATAAATCTCTAGTATTATAAGACTAGAGTTCTGTCATTGATCCAACCTGCTGGATATTCTCATCGGGAAGGGCGAATAGTTTTCTTCCTGTTTTTCATTTAACGTCAGAGGTCCATCTTCATGCCACTGAAGATGTCGGATAGGGTTGAGTTATTGGAATCTCGTATGGCTAGTCTAGAAGCTGGGGTAGAAGATATCCAATCATCCATGCGAATGGCCTTAGGGGAGATGTAGCGGGCATTATTGATGGAAATGAGTAAAATGATGGGAAAGCGTCCAGAGGAGGGACAAGGAAGTGATACCTATGAGAGGAGGACGGATATGGCTGGAGAAAAGAGTACTCAGCCTTCTTAGCAGCATTTTCAGTCGGAACAGTCTTTGGGTAATATGGAGGAGTATGGAATGTCGGTGAGAAAAATAGAGTTGCCCATGTTCGATGGGTCTAATCCGGTGGGATGGGTTACCAGAGCAGAAATTTATTTCGAAGTTCATGGGACTTCTGAAAAGGTGAAGATTAAACTGGCTCTATTGAGTATGGAGGGATCAACTATTCACTGATTCAATCTTCTCCGAGAGACTGAAGTTGAGCTAACCTGGGAGAAGTTGAAGCAAGCTTTAATCGACAGGTATGGCGGAAGAAGATTTGAGAACCGGTTTGAAGAACTCTCTGATTTGCATCAAACGGGCTCGGTAGACAAGTACATCGATGCTTTCGAGTTTGTGTCTTCTCAAGTGGGACGCTTACTGGAAGCACAATTCATGGGTTACTTCATGAGTGGGTTGCGCAATGAGATCTGACGAAGAGTGAGCACCTTCAGTCCATCCAACAGGTTCCAGATGATGACAATTACAAGGGCTATGGAGGAGGAGTTGTACGGGGGCCAAAGAAGCTATGAAACGTTTACTCCCCGACATCGTACCTGAAATCATAGAAGTGACGTTGGTTTTAGAAGTCATAATTGGGTTCGCCTAGCACATACGGAGTCGGGCCTTGCAAATACCATGGGTTATGGAGCGGGTAGAGGAGACGTAGGGTTGGGTCCAACCCGAGATCTGATGGGCCATCGCTTCCACACCAGATCGCCGAACCCAGGGGTGGGATCTCACCCAGCGGCGCCGACCAGACGAGTGGAAGGGGATCGAAGGGCATCCATGGAGAAAAATAGAGGATTGCGGCACATTTCCTATCAAGAGCTGATGGATTGCAAGGCTAAAGGGCTGTGCTTCAGATGTGGAGAAAAATTTCACCCCCTACATCAGTGCTCTGAAAGACAGCTACGGTTTTTAATTTTGGATGACAATGAAACCTTAAACGACGATGGGGAAATAATAGCCATTGTAGGGGAGGATATCGAGGATGAAGAGGTTGCTCTAGAATGCGAGCTATGGGGGTGTTTGGGATCCATAAGGTAGTGTTATCGGAGAGCAAAACTATGAGGATTGAGGGAGAGATTCGTGGGGTTCCCATTGTAGTTTTGGTAGACAGTGGTGCAACCACAACTTCATTTCTCCGGAACTCGTTAGTGGTTTGGGATTAAAAGTAGAACTTATAAGGAATTTGGGAATTCGTTTGGGAGACGGCCATAAAGTTTCCACAAATGAGAAGTGTCTAGTAATCCCCATTCGGATGGGGGACATAGAGTTGAAGATTGATGCATACGTGTTGGAGTTGGGAGGCATGGATATCATTTTAGGGGTGGCTTGGTTGCAAACATTGGGGAAGGTTATTGTTGATTGGAAGGACATGACTATGCAGTTTCAAAACGCGGGAAGATGTGTTAAATTATGCGGCAATGCTTACTTCAAATCAGCCCAGCAGAGAGGAATTCAGAACTTTGAGGGGCCAGCATCCTTACACAGCCTATTAGGGAGTTTATCGAGTGAATTTCATGAAGCAGAAGCTGTTGACCCAACAGAAATTCAACCACCTAGGCTGAGCATAACAGAGCAAGGGGAGCTTAAAAGGGTGCTGAATCAGTTTTTAGAAGTATTCTAAGAGTTGAGGGGACTACCTCCAAAAAGGAGACATTCTCATGCCATTATCTTGCAGCAAGGACACGGTCCCATCAGTGTAAGTCCATACCGTTACCCTCATCACCACAAAGATGAGATTGAGAAACAAGTCCAACAGATGTTGCAAGTGGGGATCATACGGCAAAGTTCAACTGCTTACTCTAGCCCAGTCATTTTAGTGAAGAAGAAGGATGCGTCTTGGAGAATGTTCATCGATTATAGAGCATTAAATAGGGTTACAATACCAGATAAGTACCCTATTCCAGTGGTGGATGAACTCTTAGATGAATTGCATAATGCTCACGTTTTTTCTAAGATAGATCTCAAGTCCGGATATCATCAAATTAGAGTTGTGGAGGAAGACATACATAAGACAACTTTCCGGACACATAACGACCATTACGAGTTCCTAGTAATGCTGTTTGGTTTAACCAATGCGCCGGCAATTTTTCAGGCTACAATGAATGATATTTTCAGATCTTTTCTTAGAAAGTTTGTGTTGGTTTTTTTCGATGATATTCTGGTTTATAGTGCAGATTGGAGTTCTCCTCTTTCTCATTTATCCAAAGTCTTGGAGGTTTTACAAAATAACAAATTTGTGGCTAATCAACAGAAGTGCAGTTTTGGGAGACATACGGTGGAGTATTTGGGGCATATCATTTTAGGGGAAGGAGTAGCAGTGGATTTGGCTAAGATCAGTAGTGTGTTGACATGGCCTATTCCTAGGAATGTTAAAGGAGTAATAGGATTCCTAGGCTTAACCGGGTACTATTGCAAGTTCATTATGAACTATGGGAAAATAGCCAAACCACTTACCGAACTGACTAAGAAGGAAGGATTTCATTGGAATTCTGCCGCTTTAGAGTCTTTTGAGGCTCTCAAAAAGCTTTGAAAACATCCCCGACCCACCCTAGCTCTTCCTAATTTTTCCCAACCCTTTGAAATTGAATGCGATGCCTTAGGAAATGGAGTGGGAGCGGTCTTGATGCAAAACCACAGACCCATAGCTTATTTCAGCAAAGCTTTTTCAGCAGGGAACCTTTCTAAGTCAATCTATGAGAAAGAATTGATGGCTTTAGTGTTGGCAGTGAACCACTGGCGTCATTACTTGCTTGGACGACCCTTTGTGGTTTATTCCGATCACAAAAGTTTACGTCATTTGTTGCAGCAAAGAATTACCACAACAGATCAGCAGTGTTGGATGTCAAAACTTCTGGGCTATCACTTCGAAATCATGTATAAACTGGGCCCAGAAAACAAGGTTGCTGATGCTTTGTCACGGGTTTATGAAGAAGGGGAATTTCAGACCATTGTGTCTTTTCCAATGTGGGCAAAAGGTAAACAAATCCAGCAAGAGGTACAACATGATCCGGGACTGTGTAAAATTATCCAAGAATTGTAGCAGAAGCCAAACCCCAGATCTGGTTTCTCTTGGCATCAGGGGGTTCTTTTGCACAAAGGAAAGCTGGTTATTTCAGCTACATCTCTATTGGTTCCAATCCTCCTAAGAATATCATTCTTCTCCTATTGGGGGCCATTCAGGATTTTTGCGCACTTATCGACGGATTACTAGTAATCTCTATTGGATTGGAATGAAGAAGACTATCCAAGACTTTGTCAAGTCTTGTGACACATACCAATGACAAAAATATGCTGCAACATCTCCTGGGGGTTTGCTACAATCCTTACTAAGATCTAAAGGATTTGAGGCAGTGCTGGTTGTGGTGGATAGGCTCTCAAAATATGGCCATTTCATTCTCTTAAAGCATCCATATACTGCCAAGAGTGTGGCTGAAGTGTTTGCTAAAGAAATAGTGCGTCTACATGGAGTCCCTTTGTCAATTGTAAGTGATCTTGATCCTTTGTTTGTAAGTCATTTCTGGAGAGAATTATTTTGCCTACAAGGAAACATGCTTAAAATGAGTTCATCTTATCATTCGGAAATGGATGGACAAACTGAGATTCACAATAGGTGTTTAGAAACCTACTTGAGATGTTTTGCTTCTGAACAACCTAAGCATTGGTCCTATTGGATTTCATGGGCTGAATTCTTGTATAATACAACTTTCATATCTCCACAGGTTCAACATCGTTTGAGGTGGTGTACGGGAGGAAGCCACCTACACTTGTGCTGTATTTGCAAGGTGAGACAAGAGTTGAGGCAGTGGCGAGAGACTTACTGGACAAAGATGAAGCCTTAAATCAGCTGAAGTACAATCTGAATAGGGACCAGGAGCAAATGAAGAAGTATGCTGACAAAAAAAGAACTCCTCAATCGTTTCAAGTAGTGGAGTGGGTCTTCCTAAAGCTACGCCCTCATAGACAACTCACAGTGGCCAGGTGCATCAACCAAAAACTAGTAGCAAGGTACTTTGGTCCCTTTCAAATTCTGGACAAATTGGGAGCAGTGCCCTATAAACTCAAACTAACCCCCAACTCTAGAGCTCATCCAATATTCCATGTTTCGCAACTAAAGAAGGCAGTGGGCAATTATTCGGTGGAGGCCTCTTTACCAGACGGTATGGAAGTAGAATTGGAAGATATGGTGGAACTTGAATGTGTGCTGGCCAGCAGAACAGTTACTGCATTTGGGGATTCAACACAGTAATGGTTGGTTAAGTGGAAGGGCCAGACAGTGGAACAAGCAACATGGGAGGATGAATATGTGATTCGGAGCCAATTTCCTCACTTCAGCTTTGAGGACAAGGCTGCTTTTTCAGGAGGGGCCAATAATAGAACTTACAGGGGAGAGAGTGATTTAGCAAATGAGAGGGACAATGGAAAAGGGAATAAACCGTTAGTGAGGAAGGTGTATTCCAGAAGAAAGAACAATGAGCCAGGGGGAAGTTAGTTATCAGCTGAGGTGGCAAATTAGTTAGGCATAACAGAATGTACCTGGGGAGGGGATTTAGGAAAGGGAGAGAGAGAAGGGAGGAGGTAGGCAGAAAAGTGAGAACAGTTTGTGACAGAAGGATATTCATACCTTCTGAGGAGCAATTCTACTCTGGTTAGGGAGAAACACCATACTTCTATATTGTATTGATATACACATTACGGTCATATTGCAATAATACAATAAATCTCTAGTATTCTAAGACTAGAGTTCTATCAAAATCTATAATTGGATATTAAAATATGGACATTGAAATAAAGAATAGGTCTAGGAATTACTCTTGGGGTTTGTATAAAGAACTAGGAATTGAAACAAACAAAATTATTGAAATCACACCAATAGGTTTTAGATGTTAGGATTCACTTGTAAGTGGATAAGAATCACTTAGAGAGAGAGAAGTTTTACACTTGATAAGCAAGTTTACTCTTCTTGTTGCTTGAATGTTGAATAGTAATGGCAAAAATGGCTCAAGTTGACAAAGCTTTAGGTTGGGCTCGGGCTTGGGCTTGGGCTTGGGCTTGGGCTTGGGCTTGGGCTTAGGCTGCCATGTGAATAAAAAAGTTATGAAAACACCTAATTTCTCTTCTTCCTCTCCTTATCACTTATTGCCACCGTAGTTTCACAAGACTTGAAATCACTTTCTCTTCCCCCTCTCCCAACTTTAGATTCCCAACTGGAATCACTTTAATATTCATCAGATAGAAAGAACCAAGCTTTTCACCAAAATCAGAATTTTTAATAATCTATGCCATATTGCTTAGTGAATTATTCCTGAGCTGTTAGTTCAAATTGTCGATAAAAATACAATTTCACAAACTAATTGCTATGGTACTAGAAATAAGTGAAAGGCCGAAACAGTTTTGGGATGATTGATATGACCTAACTTTACTAGTGATCTCTACTTCTCTACTAGAAAACTCTCATTCTACAACTACATAGCAACTTCAGTGCTGGATAAATACATTTGATGACTCGTTAGAAAGTAAAACAAGAGCTAGACAGAGTTCTAACATTAGGTGGTGGAGAACAGGAACAAGAGCAAAAAGCTATATTCATGTCATCTTTATTAACACATTGCTTATGATACCACACTGAAGTCATTTTTGGTAGCAAATAAAAAGAGTATAAAAGTTGCATCATACTATACACTCAAGTTTATCTAAAACTATTGGAGAGCTCATAAAATCATAAAGCAAATCAACCTTCACTAAGCCACATTTTTAGGGAAAATATTTTGTATTAGAATATAAAAACCACGAATATAAAGGGAAGGGCTTATTTTTCATAGTCAACAAAATCCGTATTCTCATTTAACTTGTATGGCATTGCCTCAAAAATATCTTGACAATTAATATCTTCTTTGTGTCAGTCTATAATTTAATGAAAATACAAAAAAATTGCATCAGACACTAATAATGAGATATTTGTTTTTTATTATAATACTTGCTTTTATTTCCCCTCGGTTAAAGTAAAAGCAGACAAAAACCATAAAACTAGAAAAACTACAGTATAATAATAAGATATTTGTTTTTATATATATTTGGTGTTGGAAGAGGGAAAGAAAAAGTGATTTCAACTTTTGTTATGATGGAAAGAAGTGTTGAGGAGAGGAAGAAGAGAAAATTAGGTATTTTAATGTTTGTTTTCTATTTAAAAATTATAATTTCCTGGTGTGGAAATTAAAGTCCACATGTCATTCACGTGACAATGATGCTAGTTGACGTGGACGTTAGGCTAACTTTTGCAGAAGATTAAAAGTTTAAATATTTTATTGTTATTTTTTGAAGTTCGGGCTAGAATTACAAAATTCTATAAAGTGAATTTTTTTTGTAATTAACCCAATTTTAATGCATAAAATATTTTCAAAAATATTTATGATGTCTAAAAAATAAAATATTTTATTTTAATTTCGATAAATGGAGTTATTGTATCAAATTTGAAATATTTTTGTTTTAATCATTATAGGACACTAAATCTTAATTATATAAAAATTGAGGAATTATTTTATAATTTTTAAATAATCCAAAATAGTATTTAGCATTGACGAGTATTAATATTGTACAGTACTAGTACCAAAACTAGTACAAGTTATATATGCAACTTTATTTGAAACCCAATCTCTATATTAAATTCTCATGGCTACTTTCATCTTGTAAGCATGGTTTTTATTTTTATTTTTCAATTCTAATATATGTTTTTAATTTATTTTTCAAGTTTTCAATTTTTATCTATTAGCATCTATCTGTTTTAAATATATAACATAGCCATGTAGATTTAATTTAGGCATAATAAACAAATAGAATAAAATAGTGGTATAATTATTGTGACCTATCCTTATTTTTAAAATTTAAAATAAAATTATTTAATTTATTTATATTTTTATAACATATGAAAAAATTTTAGTTTCCTATTTTATTTTTAAATATAATTTTATTATTAATTAAATAAAAACTATTTGACTATTAAATACTATTGACTAATAAGAATTAGAATTAATATAATTTAATTATTGAACTTGTTAATTTTAATGTCTCTAAAACAATTTAACAAGTGGTACCTTTTAAAAGAAATTTTATAATGAGAGATTGAACTTTAAAGATAGAAAATTGAGAGACTATTTTTTAATTTTAAAATTTGTTATCCCATATTGACTAATATTAGTACTATATCGTACAAGTTTTAGTACGATATTTGCAACTTTGCTACTAAGGTCAAAATAAAAATTGAAATATCCTTTCCAATTAACGAAAGATAAATTAGTTTTTTTCTAACCCTACATGATTCTCTAAAATTTGACCAGTCACCTTGACAATCAATCATTGTCAAACATGTCTTTTTTACATTCCTTCGGATACTTCCGTTTTCTAAATTGATCTTCATAAACTTGACTTCTATGTCTATCTTTTGAACTTACTCTTTCGTTGACGCGTCAAATTTGCTTTTTTGTTGTGTGTAACACTATGTCTATCATGCAAACATAAAATTTCCTCAACTATTGTGACAGGTTTTTACTCTATAACCTCATCTGTATTCATCCTGATTATTCATCCCGTCACATTCATACGACATAGACTAAACCCTTTCTTAGCAAAAGCCTTTGCTTTAGCTTGCTCCAAAAACCATAGTACTTGTTGGTTAACCTCTTCAGCTTCTTGTTTAGTTGTTTTAGCAAGCTTTTCAAGTGTCTTGCAGAGCTGTGCGGGTATTTAAACTTGCTGTCCAGTTTTGTCAGTTTGTTGTTTAAGTGTTTCTACTTCTTGTTTTGTCGTTTCAGCTTGTCGTTTTCCATCTTTCCCATCTTCACTGTCAAGTTTAGGTTGCTGGTTTGCTGTATTCTTTTTTATGGGAGTTGTCACTTGTTGAAGATGCGCTTCAATGTTTTCCATCCTCTCCAAAATTCGTAAGATTAGTTAATCCCTCCCTTGCTCGTTGAATAATCCCTTACACATCCTTCCACTATGTGTCACTGCTGTTGGGACAACACTCAATCCTCTGTATGCCCTTTTGCTTTGCATAGACATTATTGGACCTAAGCTCTACAACTAAATTGGTGTGGGACGGATAGAAGACATTGTAACAATTTGATAAAAACATGTATAAACTGAAAATAGGGGCACTTAAATATTGAATTTAGGGCTGGAAATTAGATAAATGAGGGAATGGGATAAAGGATAGATCTAAGAGTTTCCTAAGTTTTTGTATCAAGAATTAAAAATCACACCACAGAATTGAAATAAACAAAATTGTTTGAATCAGACCAAAAGTTTTCTAGAGCTTACTTATAGACTTTAGGAATCACTCTCATGTATTTAAGAATCATAGAAAAGTTATAACACTTAGATGATAATTCTTTTCTTCTTCTTATTTGAATATTAAATCTTGAAATCCTAATCGTGGTGGAATAAGAAAACCTAATGAACTTCCAAAATAAGAACATCATCATATTTAATAAGGATTCTTATTATACCTTAACGAACTTAATCTCTACAATGAGAAGGACAACATAAAAAATAGAAATATTTTCCTTTTCTAGCTATAATAGAACCGGGGAATTAGAACTTTGGTGAAGTGATTATATTATCAAATGTATGCTTTCAATAGATTCTAAACTTTACTATTTTCCTTGTTTGGATTTATTGGCCCTAGCTGTTAAATGCTACAATTTTGTAGAATTTACTGTTGATTTTGGATGGATGATGTGATTTACTGACACTGAGTTTTATCAAAAGAATTGGAATATGTTGACATTTTGTGAAACAATCCTATATCATATCTAAGGTGCCATTGCACTCATTAATCAATTAATTATTATCAGTACTTAAACATTGCACTGATATCTAAGTAATACAAAGACATATAGCATTAACGCTACTTTTTTTGACAAAATGTGTCAGTTACATAGGATCTTGTTAAAAATAGATAAATCTTGTTTCCTCTTTTTTTGGTTGCAGGAATTATATCATGAAATGCATGCTTTGGACAGATTTGAACAAGATTACAAGCGTAAGCTTGAAGAAGATGATGGTTCAAATGTTGCACAAAGAGGTAGGTTTATGGCTTGATTTAGTTTCCACATTGTTGTTTCTTGATGGTTCCGCTAATTATAAATGTTCCTTCTATTTATACATATTTTTATAATCGTTAGCTTGTTATGGGTATTTTTTGTTACTTAAAAAAAAGCACAAGGAAGAAGATTGATGCTTTTTTTGTTCTCTCAATTTCTAATGATAATCTTAAAAATAAATCTTATGCATAGGCCTTCAATATTTTTTTTTAAAGATTTAAATGTATGTAATGTTTCTTCTATTGGCTAGTTGTCTGATACTTCCTTGGTTCAAATTTGAACAATTAAAAAATGTTAATACGTATAGCAAAATATTATGAATGACTTTGAATGGGTTTGGTTTTGAAATTTGTATGGTAAAAGTCTGAAATTGCGATCTTACTTCTGAAAAAGTTTAGGTTTGACTTATTTTAAAGCATGTATTTATCTTACTAAGATGATCAAGATATGGGTACATGAACTTCTTGAGCTGCGATGCATGGAATGTTGGGTGTAGAGAGGTGTTGGTAAATTAGAAAAACTGATATCTAGTAGATAATGCTCCCAATAAAATAGGGAAATCTTATCCTAGATTCAGGATAAGATAAATCAGCACCTAAGTAGTTAAGATGTTGCAGATTAGTAGAGTAAGTAGTTAGAATACTGATTATATACTAGCTGTATTTTAGTTAGGATACTGGTTCTATATTGGCTGTATTTTTCCTATTTAAGATGCATCAGTCAAGGAATAAAATCACAGAACTTGAGTTCTAGTTTTCCTATTCAGTTCTGTCAACATGGTATCAGAGCAGGGGTACCTAGCTTCTGTTTTCTCACCGACCTTTGTTTGAAGTTCTGCCCAGATTGCAGAACGTCATGCTTCTCTTACTGGTGAGCCACCACCTGATGTCTGGCTATCAAAATCTTTGCGTGTGTGTCACATGTGCCGTCTAGAGCTTTAGCTTTCCTTCCACCCGTTGACACATCCAGGTGCATGTGGCAATGTCCTTACCTTCGACCAAGTTCTCCAGCATCGCGTCCTATCCTCCGGTGATCTTAAAGGCCTGGTTTTTTAGACCACTGTTGCCTCCCTCCTGCAACTGCTATCCTAATCTGTTCTTCGTTGCTGTTGTCCTCTAGTGTTTTCTTTTTCAAGTTTGTGATTTTGGCACAGGTGGGATTTTTGTTAATTCCTATCAGTTTTGGTGTCGAGCTGTCACTATTTGTTCTCTGTTAGATTATGAATTTCAAGGAAGCCATGGTGGGTTCTGGTTCCACTTATCAGATGGCAGTAGTGGGCTGACTTCAGGACGAGGAAGTAACATACCTGCACTGATTTCTGTCTCGGAAAACTCTCTCAAAATCTCCATTCATAAGCTGACTGGCAAAAACTACCTTGAATGGTCCCATTCTGTACATTGATGATTGATGGCAAGGGAAAACTGGGATATTTAAATGGTGAGGTCAAACAAAACAACCCTTGATATTGACAGTGGCATTCGAAAAACTCAATGGTTACTACATGGTTGATCAATTCTATGGAATTAGCTATTGGGAAGCCCTTCATGTTCACGCCAACAGCTCGTGATATTTGGGAAGCAGTTAGGGAAAAATATTCAGATTTGGACAACGACTCACAATTTTTTGAATTAAACACCAGAATGTGGAAAATGCAGCAAAGTGAGAGGAATGGAACAACACATTATAATGAAATGATGTCTGTATGGTAGGAAGTAGATTTGTTTGATGAAGAAAACTAGGTAAATCCAAGTGACAATGCTCAGTATAGAAGAAAGTTGAACGAGGATGCATATTTGTCTTCTTGGCTGGACTGAATAGAGACTTGGATGAAGTTAGAGGCCGTATTTTAAGGAGAAATCTTCTACCGACCATAAGAGAAGTCGGCAATTCCAAGTGAGTGGGGGAGGGGAGTGGGGGTGGAGGTTAGAGCATTCCAAGTGAGCAATTCTGATTCAGGGCAACAATCATCATCAGAATCTCTTACTTTCATTAAGGAATAGATAGAACATCTACACCAAATTTCTAAATCTCAAAATAATCCTAATTTGTTATGTACTCTAGCTCATTCAGGTAATACATTCCCCATGTCTTTGGCCTATACCAACACTAATGGCCCCTAGATATTAGATTTGAGTGTTACAGATCACATTACTGGTATTCCTCATTTTTTGCATCATATACTCCATGTGTAGGAAATCAAAAGGTCAAAACTGTTAATGATTCCTTTGCTTCCATTGCTGGAAAAGGAACAGTGTCTATATCTCCTTCGTTAAAACTCAAAGATGTCCTTCATGTTCCTAACCTATCATATAACCTCTTGTTCGTGAGCAAGCTTACTCTTAATTATGATTTTCAACTAATTTTCTGGTCTAATCATTGTGAATTTTAGGATTTAACCTTTGAGAAGATGATTGGGATGCTAAACAGAATAGTGGCCTCTATGTTTTTCACAAAGGACGGACTTTGGAAGGCAAGACTAACAAACTTGTTTCAATTCTACTTTAGTTTCTAGTAATGATGAAGTCATGTTATGGCATTGTCGACTAGGATATCCATGTTTTCACTATTTAAAGCATTTGTTTCCGAAGTTATTCCTAAATAAAAAACCCTTCAATGTTTCAATGTGAGTCTTGTGAATTAGCAAAACATCATCGTGCATTTTTCCCACCATAACATTACAAAACTTCACAACCATTTACCATGATCCATAGTGATGTTTGGGGGCCTTCTAAAGTAGCTACATTATCTGGGAAACGTTGGTTTATTACATTTATTGATGATCATAGTAGAGTCACTTGGGTCTTTCTCCTAAAAGAAAAATCTGATGCTGAAAGAGTCTTCAAAAACTTTTATAACATGATTCAAACACAATTGCAAAGTAAGATTAAAATATTTCGAAGTGATAATGGGAAAGAATTTTTTAACAATATGTTGGGAAATTTTTTTGCTGACAAAGGAATAGTTTATCAGAGCCCCTTTAATAATACACTACAACAGAACGAGATGGCTGAGAGAAAAAACAAACACATTCTTGAAATGGTTAGAGCCTTGAGCCTTCAAACTAAGTTCTTAAATATCTTTGGGGGGAACACAGTTCTAATAGCTACCTAGTTGATAAACAGATTACCTACTCGGATGTTTAACTACTAAACACCAATTCTGTTTTTTACTAAGTTTTTTCCAACTACTAGATTCATCATAGACATTCCCCTGAAATTTTTTGGTAGCTTGACTTTTGTTCATAATCATGATTCCAAACTTTCAAAACCAGGTCCTAGAGCACATAAATGCGTATTTGTAGGTTATCCCACTAATCAAAGGGGGTACAAATGTTTTGATCCAATTTCAAAAAGGATGTTTGTGTCTATGAATATTACTTTCTTTGAATGTACTTCATACTATAATAACTACCATTGTTAGGGGGAGCAAAATACCAGTGACGATGAGTTCTTAGTAATGAGTTTAGAAAACCAACTAAACTTTTATTGAATGATAAACCAAATGTTAAATACAATAATGATCCTAAAGAGACTCCTTAACTCTAGGAGCAATATTAACAAACTAGTAACAACCCTTAATTAAAGCAACAACTATAAAGAATAAATCAAACAAAGGAATCAGTCAAATGAAAACTGAAGTTAGCTAAAAGATAGCACATGTGATGCTAATACACCCCCCTTCAAGTTAGACAGAGAGGGACGAACTAACTTGGGAAGATGACGATCAAAGGCAAGGGGATAAAGCTTTGGTGAGTCCCCAAGTTGATCAGCACCATGGATGTGTGCAACAGTAATAAACTTG
Organism: Erythroxylum longipes; assembly: GCA_027563885.1. NCBI lineage: Eukaryota > Viridiplantae > Streptophyta > Magnoliopsida > Malpighiales > Erythroxylaceae > Erythroxylum > Erythroxylum longipes. The sequence goes on from JAOQMS010000003.1 coordinate 21,568,125, forward strand.
CAATGAACTTGATCTCGGGCATAATGGAAATCAACAGCGATGTGCTTCATGCGACTATGAAAATTGGATTTTGATAGAGGTATTTTACTTTGATGTTATCACAGTAGATGATAGGGGACATTGGAAGAAAAACACCAAGCTCAAAGAGAAGGTTTTAACCCAAGTTGTTTAAGCTAGTGCACTTGCTATAGCCCGATACTCTGCCTCAGTGGATGATCGTGCAATTGTTGTTTGTTTCTTTGACAACCAAATTATATGATTTAAGCCGAGATATTGCAAATAGCCAGTAGTAGAGATGCGATCGTTTACATCACTTGCCCAATCTGCATTAGAGTAAATGACTAGATTCATGGCGTTACTTTTCCTTAAACAGAGAACATGAGTCATAGTGCCCTTGAGGTGCCCGAGAACTCGTTTAACTGCTTTCCAATGTAGTTGAGAAGTGGAATGCATAAATTGTGACTTGTTCACAAAATATGAAATATCCAGCCTTGTGAAACTCAAGTATTGAAGTTTGCCAACAACTTGTCTACACTTTGTAGCATCTGCAGGTGGATAACCATCAAGAACACGATGCATTTCTGAGGAGCTCATGGGTGTCTTGGCTGATTTACAATTGGGCATATTTTCCGCTTGAAGAATATCAGCAATATATCAAGTTTGAGATTGGAAGAGGCAATCTGAATGCCTAAGTGACCAGGATCTTTAATAGAGAAACAAGTGGCAAGGGAAGAAATGACTTGTTGAACCATTGTGATGTGGCTGCCGGTTACGATGATGTCATCGACATAAACTAGAAGGTAAATGCTGATAATAGAATCCTTCATGATGAATAAAGAGCTATCGGACTCAGATGCAAAGAATCCCATGGAGAGAAGATGTGCTTTGAGTTCATTGTACCAGGCACGAGGGGCCTGCTTTAAACCATAAATGGCCTTTTTGAGCTGACAAATATGAGAAGGATATGAGGGATCTTCAAAACCTGGTGGTTGAGTCATGTATACTTCTTCGTCAGCACCGCCTTGAAGGAAAGCGTTGTTGACATCAAGCTGTCGAATTGGCCATTGGAATTGAATAGCAAGAGACAAAACCACTCTAATCGTTGTTTGCTTAACAACAGGACTAAATGTTGAATGATAATTAATCCTTGAACATTGTGTAAGTCCTTTTGCGACAAGCCGAGCCTTGTACTGGTCAATAGAGCCATCTAGTTTTCCTTTAATCCTGTACAACCACCGACAAGAGACAACATTTTTAGAGGGGTTAGGAGGAACAAGTACCCACTTTTGGTTTTTTATCAATGCATCAAACTCTGTTTTCATAGCTTGTTTCCACTCTAGTAATTTGTTAGCCTGGATGAAGGTTGTGGGGTAATGTCATATTGAACTTTAGCCATATAATCAAAAATGGGTTTCGGTTTGAAGATGTTATTTTGAGAATGGGTAACAATGCGTCGGGTTGGTGAGTTGGGGAAAATAGGAGGAGTGGCTTCTGATATAGCAAGTGGAGTAGTAGTGGAAGGAGGTGGGGGTTGTACAGAATCTACTGGTGTATGACAAAAGTGGTGGTTGGTTGAACGAGTGACCAAATCTATATTGAAAATTGAGTTACCTACAGGAATGAGATTGGTAAAATCCAAAATTCGGTTGGGAGATGTAGGTGATGGTTGGTGGGCCTAAGGTGAGCTAAGTTGAGAAAAGTCATCCCATGCTAGCTTTTTAAAAGAAGCAGAAATATTAGTAAATATTGTTTTGAAAGGAAATTCATATTCTACGAAAAGCACATCACGAGACAAATAAATTTTAGATTTAATTGGATCAAAACATTGATGACAGTGGTGAGTGAGAGAAAAGCCTAAGTAAATACATGGTGTGGATCTTGGTTGAAGATATTCATAAATACTCTTGTCGTCCTTTGTGATGCGATTGAGTTAATCTTGCAAGCTGTAAATTTGGGTGTGACTTTTATTTGCATAAGTGGTATGAAGGTGGTCCCATGGTTTCTCGGCATTAGACGCACCGGCTATGGTTGATGCAATGGTGCTATCAACAGAGGCCATCATTGCTTGATGAATGAGGCGGTCTCGGGGCAAGGTATAGAACCATCAAGATGCCTAGCCAGTTCATGATCTTCGAGAAGGAATTAATTGAGTCTTCCATGTAGAGAAATTGGAATTGCCTTGCTATTTGATAGGCAATTGTGAGGATGAGTTAAATTGCACAATATGCTTGTTGGTGTTTCGATTATCTGTAGTGATAAGTGTAGGCCAGGTAGTGGAAGCCATTGAAGGTGGTGAGGGTTGTTTGTGTGTTGGAAGAAAGGAAAGGATCAGACTCGTAAGAGTTGTATTAGCTTTGATACCGTAATGAGTTTAAAAAACCAACTAAACTTTTATTGAATGATAAATCAAATGTTAAATACAATAATGATCCTAAAGAGACTCCTTAACTCTAGTAGCAATATTAACAAACTAGTAACGACCCTTAATTAAAGCAACAACTATAAAGAATAAATCAAACAAAGGAATTAGTCAAATCAAGACTGAAGTCAGCTAAAAGATAGCACATGTGATGCTAATACTTAGATGGTTTGAATCTCAGGTTTGAATTTGTTCAAAGCAATATCTCTCATGATAATTCACAAAAAGACAACACAAAATTATTAGAAGCAAATGAAGTAAATATTGAAAATGTTGTATCGGTTAATAAACAACTTGTGACAATGCCATCACAAAATGATAGTACTGGAAACATGAAGATAGATGAGAAAAGGTTCAAAGGTTTTGTATACATCTGGCACAAAAATGGAAGGCCACCATTTCGTAGCATCCTCATGAGTCTAGCCAAAGGCTCGGCTCATTGCTAAAGGCTTTTCTCAGATATACATATGACATAGATTATTATGAGACTTTTTCATCAGTGGCAAAATTAAACACGATTCGAGTCCTCCTTTCAATTGTTGTTAATCTTGATTGACCTTTAAATTAGTTAGATGTAAAGAATGCTTTCTTGAATGGAGATCTAGATGAAGTGTATATGGAGCCTCCCCTTGGATTCTATAAAATGTTTGGAACCAAGGTATGCAAATTTAAAAAATCCTTGTATGATCTTAAGCAGTCTCCCAAAGCCTGGTTTGAAAGATTCACAAAGTTTGTTAAAGGTCATGGCCTGGCTGGGAAAATTAATCCACCTGGGCTTGGCCCAAAGCTTGTGACCCGGCCCGAGACCAAGGGGTGGCCCTCTAGAACCCGGCCCAAATTTTTTTAATTTTAAATTTAATTTTAGCTTTTTTAATTTTAACATAAAATGGTTACATGGAATTTTTATTTTATAATTATTTTAACAACTTATTTTATGATGATATTGAACAAAATATAAGTACTTTACTAAATGTTACATCCCGTAATTAGTTACAAATATAAAAAAGTAAATATTAAAAAAAACATGATGATTCTTATAAACACAAAGTCAAGTTAATTTCTTTTATTATATATATATTAATTGTAATTTATGAAATTAATAGGTAACTAGTAGTGATTTTTGATCAAATGATTGATAAATATGGTGTATGATAAAAGGCAAAAGTTACTACATCAAGATTTTTAATTTTCGCGGTCTAAACTTTGAGCTCACTAACAAGATCTTCAGTTTAGCTGCTATACGTCATGTTTAATACATTATAAATGATTCCAAGTACTATAACTAATAAAATAACATAAATATATAAATTATCACATTATTACAAAAAAATTTTATAAATATATATGTTATTTTTATAACAAAAAATTATAATTACTATTTTTAATTATATATCAAATAAAAATTTTAATGCATGTAATAATTAACAAACTATTAATCTACAAAAAATTTAAATGACAAATTTAAATAAAATAATTATTAAATGTTTGGTAGGGCCTAGCCCGTTGACCATGAGTTGGGTCAGGTTGGACAGATTTTGCCACCCCTAGTCAAGGTTATTGTCAAGGACAATCTAATCATAGTTTCTCCAGTATGAGATCCATCAAAGACAAAATTTTAGTTTTGATTGTCTATGTGGATGATATAATTTTAACTGGAGATGATATAGAAGAAATGAGGAAGTCTAGCCAAGGAGTTCAAAATTAAGGACTTGGGTCAGCTAAGACATTTTCTTGGAATTGAAGTAGCAAGATCAAAAAAGGGAATTGTGGTTTCAGATTGGAAGTATATGAGTGGATGCAAGCCTTCAGACACTCCAGTAGAGTCTAATGTCAAACTTGGAGATGTTAAAGGTGGAGTCCCAATCGATACAGGAAGGTACTAGAGATTGGTAGGGCGATTGATCTACTTGTCTCATACATGACCTGATATTGCCTTTGCTGTAAGTATGGTTAGTCAGTTTATTTCTTCCCAGTACGATTAGCATCTAGAAGCTGTGTGAAGAATCCTTTGATATTTAAAGGGCACTCCCGAAAAGGGCCTTTGTTTTCAAAAAAAAAAAAAAAAGTGGAGTGGTAGAGGTCTATACTGATGCATACTAGGCAGGATCAACTACTGATAAAATATAGACGTTTGGACATTGTGCATTCCTTTGGAGCAACTTAGTGACATAGAGATGCAAGAAACAAAATGTAGTTGCTAGAAACAATGCTAAAACAAAATTCAATGACTCAAAGTATATGTGAAGTTCTATGACCACAAAGAATTCTGGAAGATTTTAAAAGTCCAGTAAGCTTTCCTATGAGATTGTATTGTGACAATAAGGCAGTTATAAGTATTGCCCAAAACCCAGTACTTCATGACAAGACAAAACATGTTGAGATTGATAAGCCCTTCATTAAGGAAAAACTTGAAGTAGGAATAATCTGTACTCCATTCATTCCTGCCACACAACAAGTTGAAGACATATTCATTAAAAGGTTGTTAAAGATAACCATTCGAACGTGAAGTTAGCAAGTTGGGCATGACAGTCATTTTTGCACCAACTTGAGGGAGAGTGTTGGTAAATTAGGAAAAGTGATATCTAGTAGATAATGATCTTATTAAAATAGGAAAATCTTATCCTAGATTCAGGATAGGATAAATCAACACCTAAGTAGTTAAGATGTTGCATATTAGTACAGATAAGTAGTTAGAATATTGATTATATACTGGTTGTATTTTAGTTATGATACTGATTCCATATTGGCTGTATTTTTCCTATTTAAGATGGAAGGAATAAAATCATAGAACTTGAGCTTTAGTTTTTCTATTCAGTTTTGTCAACAAGAGGTTTCTACTTGCAAGAGCAATTTGTAAGCCACCTACCCTCTCGATAACTTCATAAGCACAATAATATATTGGGGAGAGTTTGTGATTGACTCTCTTCTGCTAGGCTTGTTGCTTATAAGGTTGTTATTTGAGTACCCAATCTCCTTGAACTGTTGTTCAGTTCTCTTCTTTTTGGTCTGTTGCTTTGTTCTGTGTTGAACCATTCTTAAATGGAACTCTGTTATTGCAAAAACTCTCACACTTTCCCTCAGAACCTATCCACAACCATAATTTTTGAATCTCTTGAAAATAATTGTACAAAACTCAAATGGGATTGAATTAATAGTTGTGGATAGTTCATATTGTACCAGCACTCAGTTATCAGAATCCACTCAAACCATCTGTGAGGAGCATCATTGCAGAAGCATCTTAGATATGTTTTGAGGATTTTGTTAACCACTTCTGTTTGCCCTTCATGTTGGGGGTGATAAGCTATGGAAAATTTCAAGCTGACCCCTTAAAAAGTCTCTTGCTAGAATTTGCTCAGCAATTAGGGGTCCTTATTGCTTACAATGGCTTCAGACATTCCATGGAGTTTGAAAATGTGATAGATGACACTGAACCTATGATGATAGGTCCCAGTCAAAGGAGAGAATATTTATTGTGTGATAAGAATTTTACTTTCGGCAAGAATGTGCCACAAGATTGATTTGTTGGAAAGTTCTCCTATTCACATTTAAAAAGGAACTTAAATACAACTAGGAATTAACTACTTCCTAATTCTCTGATAACATCTCTAAGTAGTAGGAAACTATCACTGAGTTATTTTTATTGAAATAGAAAAACAACAGCTATGAATTTAACTACTGAACCTATTCCTAGGCAACATTTTCCTGCTATTTGGACCAAATCTTTAAGTTCTATAAGCATTCCACATGCATAGGGCTTTCAATCACATCTTTTTGTAGCCTTGAGTAGTGGTAGGGTCTGATGTTAATGACTTGTACTCGCTCCTTTAAGTGAATTTTGTGGTTGTGGTTTGTTGGGAGATAAGTGATGAGGTTCACTGGACACTGATGTCAACTTGTTGTAATTGACATTCAATTGGAATTTTCAATTGTAGCATATACAGCTACCCTCCTTGAACACCTCAGCAGCCTATGGGAGTCTTTTTCCTGAAATCACCTTGGATTCCTTTCTAGGACTTCCACTAAGAGTCACCATTTGATTGTTCCTCTTGAATGTCATTGTTCTTTTCCTAAAGTTGCATAATACTTCATCAAGATCAACTGGCCTCTGCATTCCCAGCACAACATCATAACCCCTAAGGCAATTACCAAAACCTTAGTTGTAAACTCCAATCCATGCATTGACTATATAAAATTCAGGCAACACTATTTACATGTCAATTTTATATTTACATGTCAATTTTAGGCCCCTCCCACCATAATATGAAAATGCTTCACTTCTATGCACGCTGCATTTTCTTTTCTTAATAATAGAGACATCCACAAAATTGTGGGTACTCGGTTGTCTATTATGATATGTATCTTCCTCTTCTGGTGTAGTACTGTAACTCTCATTAGCTTAAGCTCCCATTCCCCTCCCATTCCTACCATAGCCTGTGATGAGACATTTGAAGATACTAGCTCTGAGTTTTCTTCTCCTCATGACTCCTCTTCTGCTGCCACGTGCTCTTCTTCCTCAACCATATATACATGAAATTGCTTTTTCTCTACACTTGTACTCTTGGTATATCGCTCATCACACGAAAAGCAAAGATCCCTTAACACTTTTTGCTAATAACAGTCTTTGACATCCTATTTATTCGAAATTGACACAATATGGTAAGTTGATTACTTGGTGTAGGCAATTGTCCATCTGTTGTCACAACAGGCTTGACTGTGAGCTTGTTTTAGGATGATCCTCTAGTTAGTGAACTTTGGTTCTAATCGCTTACCTTATAAGGTGGTTTGATAATACCCCTTGAACAGTTGTGCACTCAAATTGGCCGCCACCACTGCCTCCTTTTTCTTGGCAGGAACATAGTCTTGTTGAATGGTGGTTAAGTCGAATAGCTTCACTATCAATACTAACTCAGGTTTAACCCCTTCAAAAAGTATCCCACTAGACAATTCTTTGGCACAGATAGGCGATTGGAATAATGATCAAATTTTGCAATATTCTTGCACTGATCCTTCTTGCCTCAAATCCTTCAAATCATCTACTAGATCTTTGAAAATCTTCTCATCAAACTGCTGCTTAAGAGTGGCTACAAATTCTTTCATTCAACTGGATCGACTTGTGTTCAATTTTTTAGGTAGAACTGACAACACTCCTATGCTTCCTCTTCTAAGTGCATCGCTGCCTTGCCCACCTTCAACTGTTTAGGTTTATGGTCAAGGGTGAGGAATTGCTTGCACTTATATCAATCACATCCTAACTTGGGCTCCATCAAATGGGGGAAAGCCGATTTTGTTGAATTTGGTTGGCGTAGCATAATCTTCATCCTCCTTGGAAACTCTTGTTACAGTTCCTAGATTTTCCTTGCCACCAATGGATGTTCCTTGACTCACTCCAAACTTTTGTATGAATTGGTTGAACATCAATTTGAACTGTCATTTCATGCTCCTGCTTATCAGTTCTATTGCATGTCTCCAATAGAATCTTTTGATTTCAGGCTTTCGCTCCCAGTAAGCTTTGGAAGTTTTCCTTAATTCAATGCAACTTAGCTACTCAAGTTCCTTTTGACATTTTTCCTATTATCAAGGTTTGTATGCTCTAATACCAAATGTTTTGTGTAAAGATGCGACTTAGCAATTCTTAGTTTCTGAGGAGCTATTAGAGAGGGAAGAGCGAAAGCTCAAGGTTGTTACAGAGAAAAGAGAGAAAAGGAGAGGAATGATGAAGGTAGAGAGAGAGAGAGAGAACAATGTAATTCTGTTATTGCATAGGGGATTGTTGCACAACGGATACTTAACAAGAAGGGAAACAACCGTTACGTGGCAGATACGAGCCTCTGGTTTTTATGCCCAATCGGTTAAACAAAACAATGTATCTAGTAAAAGGAGCTCTAAATGAAACGGTGTCATTGTTCATATGCTTGATATGTTTCTCTAGCGATTGCCATTACTTTTGTCTGCAACAATAACTAACATTTGCTACTGTAGAAAATACTTTTTAGCAGAACAGGAGCTCTAGAAGTGATTTTCAGTATCTCTTATATTTGTAAGTGATACATGCAGGAGACAGCCTTGCAATTTTGAAGGCGGAGTTAAAGAGTCAAAGGAAGCATGTGAAAAATTTGAAAAAGAAATCACTTTGGTCCAAGATTTTGGAAGAGGTACGAGTTTTTATTATATGCAATTTCTTTGGTGGATACTATTAGATGGCCTGATGTCATGCTTGTTAACTTTAATCACCAAAATTTCTTGACATTCAACTTAAGGATTTTTCTACAAATAGACGCTCATGCATTTCTGAGACTGGCAGCATTATGCCCAGCTTTCATGATTCCCTCATAATTAAATTCAACAATTCCATTCTTTATCATCCCCATCTATTCTTTTCCCTTGACGTCCAAATATAATTGTAGTTTGTTCTCACAGGTGATGGAGAAGCTTGTAGATATTGTACATTTCTTGCACTGGGAGATTCATGAAGCCTTTGGTGCTGCAGGTAAGTTTTCTGCATTTCGTTTTAAACTTTATTAAGAGCTGTCTTTTGTTTCTTTTGCCAGATGACACACTGTATCCTCACACTTGGTGGAATTAAGGTCATAATAGAAAAATAATTTTGGTCTGTTCTGGTGATACTTCATGTATATCAATTGAATGTCAACGATTGAAGATTAGCAACTAAAGAAGCTTCAATAAGTCTATCTTGATCGTAGGTACATGATAGAAGATGCGTTTCTATATAGAATATGGTGGCAAGTCTATTTTGACGGTAGGTGCATGATAGAAGATGTGTTTCTATGCAGAAGATGGGTAGTAAGTCTATCTTGAGGGTTTAATAGAAGATGTGTTTCTATGTAGAAGATGGCAGTCTATCTTGACTTCATATGGCTAATTGCAGGCCTAGGTGCTTATGAAACCAACAGTTCGCATTCTTTCATTGACAAAATGGAAAATGAATGCAAATAAATTAGCTGCAACTTGGAGACTGTTCAGTCTCTCCATGGACTGAAAAGAAAATTCGATGATTCGATCTGAAGTCTTTTTGAGTAACAGTACTTATTCTGTCTATCGATAAATATGTTTAAACTTACTTTTTGTATGATGGTCACATCATGATGTGTTGGATCTATACATGTGTCCCATCTCTCTTTCTATCTAGCACACTGCCGTGCCCACATGTTCTCTAACATCCTATTAGTAAAAGATTGCTACATTTTACACATATTCTTGTTTCGTGCTTCAATCACTCCATTAATTGGATGGCGCTTATGCAAGCTTTTTTTTTCTTTCTTTCTTATATTCTAATTTCCGTGATATGCAGATGGTGATGGACCAATAAGGGGTTCTATGAGCAATCATAAGAAGTTGGGGTCTGCTGGTCTTGCATTACATTATGCTAATATTATTACTCAAATTGACACTCTTGTGAGTTTTTGATTTCATCTAGATGGGATATTCTTTATCTGTTCTGTCATTTGCTTTGATGTGAGCAAACTTAGGGTCTCTACTGTTAGTGGGTACTAATGATTGCTTAGTGATTGTTGCTGAGTTGACTTTGATATATTTAGGTGTCCCGATCAAGTTCTGTGCCTCCAAATACAAGGGATGCTTTATACCAGGGGCTGCCACCACATATCAAATCTGCATTGCGCTACAAATTACTGTCATTCCAAGTTAAAGAAGAGGTGACTCTTTTAGATTTTCCTCAAAAACTAAAATTAAAAGATTACTCATGTAGAATCTTTTTCAGTTAGTATATTTATTTCTACTGGGTTGATGGCAAAAAGAAAATCCTGCGAATTAAGTTCTTATTATCAGTTGTCAGCTTAATGATTGATAATTTGTTGTGTTTGGTTCTGTTGCAGCTTATGGTCACACAAATCAAGGCTGAAATGGAGAAAACTTTGCAGTGGCTTGTTCCTATTGCGACTAACACAACCAAGTAAATTTTCTAGCCTTTTCCAATTAAAATTCTTTTCCGCAGTTTGACTCTACTTTCCTCTGCTGTCAACTAATGAATAATTTCATTATCCAAGAATGATTAATAGTTACACATCTGCTTACTGTTTAACAACCATGAACTAGTAGCCTCCGCAACATTAAGGTGAGAAGATATGACAGCCTCCTGGATCAAAATTGTTTTACCACAGTTTGATCTACTTTCCTCCTGTATCAATTGATGATTGGCTTCATTATCTAAAGAAAAGTAGCGGATAAGCTTCTGGTTACTCTTTTACAAACATAACGAACTTTAGTCTCTGCAACATTAAGGTGAGAAGAAGTGGAAGCATGATCATGCAAAGCTGTAGTACGCAGCTCCTGATAAACAGGATAAAAGTTCATGACATGATAATACCTTGAGTTAGTAGTTCATGTGGAATGTTAGAACTTTAAATTGTAAGTTGTATTGATATGGAGAGAAACTATAGAGTTGAGAGGATGCGATAGCTTTCAATATCAGTTTCCTACATCACTCTTTTGTCACCTTGATTCCAATTACTTATCCTTGTATTCTACCCTTTTTTTTTTGGCTATTAATGACTAGAGCTCATCATGGATTTGGCTGGGTCGGAGAATGGGCAAATACAGGGTAAGATAAAAGTCAATGTTAGTTATCCACTTCTTTTACTTTGGTATGTCTTTGCCAAGCTTTTCTAACTAAAACATTTCAGTTCTGAGATGAATCGAAAGCCTGTTGGACAAACGGACTTGCTTAGAATAGAGACGCTACACCATGCAGATAAAGAGAGGACTGAAGCATACATTCTTGAATTGGTGGTTTGGCTTCACCAACTTGTCATCCAAGCAAGGTCTGGTAATGGAATCAGATCTCCTGTGAAATCTCCTATTTGTTCTCCCAACCAGAAGATGATTCAGATATGTTCGGGAAAGCCGAGCTCTCCATCTCCCATGTTGACTGTTGAAGATCAAGAGATGCTAAGAGGTGTGAGTAAGAGGAGAAAAATACCTGGGATAAGCAAGAGTCAGGAATTTGATACTGCAAAAACGAGGCTAAGCAAGCACCACAGGCTTAGCAAGAGTAGTAGCCACTCACCAATATATGAAAGCAAGAAAGATCCTTTCCCAGTTCGGAGGCCATCTTCAGTTCCAGTTATTGATTTTGACATAGACAGGATCAAAGCTTTGGATGTTATTGATCGAGTTGACACGATTCGAGGTTTATAATATAGTCACCTATATGGTAGGTCAGGAGGTAGGCGGGGCTCATCCACGTGAATTTCATGTGGTATGGGAAGAAGTTTCCGTTTAAGTCTGGTTATGACGAGTGATTTAGTTCATTACCTTTTTGAACTGCATGTAATTTATGAAATGTTCGAGGGGAATTTCAGTGTATTAGGCTACAAGTTGTTCTTAGTCGTGTGTACAGAACACATGAAAATGGGTTTATATGAATCTACATTTTCTGTGTACATTTTCAGGCCTTGTGAATTGAAATCGTCGTAAAAGCATGCTTATTTATACGAGGATAACAGAGGAGGCTAAAACTCTAGACCTACTTTGTTAGAATTCAATTTCGGAAGCGCGCTTACATAATTTTGATTAGCTATCTTGTACTGAATTGAGTAATGGGTTTTGTACCGTGCTAAACTACCACTAATTTTAATGAATATGTGTTGTACTGGCCTGGCAAAATAAGGGGAATGAACTATTTTAATATAAGCTAGCAAAAATTTAAAGTCAATTGATGCAAGTATAATTTATTTCCATTTCCCATGTATTATATTACACATTCACTTTCGTTCTTCTTTTTCACAAGCGCTCTTTTCTTACGTCTCACTTGCAGTGTCATATATACATTGTATGTTTCAATTTGCTTATTGAAGGCTAAGACACCGGAACAAAGGACAGCTGTTGATCTGGACACACATTGCACACTGCTATCAAGGATCTAAAGATAAAAATGGAGAATATTTATTCATCAAAGCGTTTTTGTATCATCATGGAAAATCTTCCCAAGTTTTCATCCTGATCAATTCAAACCCGACTCTACAAGAAGAGTTACACTAGTCCCGAAATTATTCATAGCAACTTCGTGTGAAAGGTTATTATTGGGATCCCTTGACAAGTTCCAATATCACATTTATTTGGGATTCAAAAATTGTACCAGCTCATTCCTTTATACTGTGGTGGCAACACGGGAGAGGTTAGAAACAGGAGACAAGTTAAAATTTCATGTGTCTGATCTGAAATGTGTACTATGTGGGAGTACAATGGTGACACAAGATCGCCTGTCATTTAAATGTACTTAACTATCATTAACCAATTGTGGAGACAATTTCTCCTAATGTTCAACCTGATCGAGGACAACCAGATATGGATAGACACGCTTTGATGGGCAACCAAGCTGAAATTCAACTTGGAGGGAGATTAGAAGCTGTTCGCAGCTGGTTTTGCTATGCTGGTTCACTACCTTTGGTAGAGAATGAGAATGCCAAATTTGTTGCTGGTGCTAAGAATGTCTTGAAACATAACTTACAAGGTTACATGACTAAAGGCAGACTTATTGCTCTGACAAGCTCTTATAAAGACGATCACGATAAGGCTGAAAGTGGGGTTCAACTTATAAACCATGGTTGATACTCTTTTTAAGTGTTCTTTAATTTCTATAACTACAGCTAGCTTACCCATAATTGCTGGGAGTTGTCTATGTAATGACTCTATTATTCTATTAAGAAATTCATTAATCACTTTAAAAAAACTATTTCTACATTATAAGCTAGACAAAAATGTGCATTTTATATAATAATGCGTGATTTTAGTAAGATTGTCTGCGAGGTACTAAAATTCCAATGAAGAAAGAGTTTTATTACTTTTCTTCTCCTTTGGGAGCACGTACTCTGACTTTCCAGTATTATTTTCCATTTTTATATGCTTTATTTGTACATATTAGAATCGTTTAATGATTCTAAACTCATTACTTATAAGCCTAATAAGTGTGGGTTTATCGTTTTGAATTTCTACTGACTCTAAGCCTGTTCCCTCAGGTAATTTGGCAATCTTCACAAAAATAAATTTTATTTGACTAAAAGTACACACTACAGCAAAGTCTGCATTTGGCTACATTTTGTTTGACGATGATTTCAAAGACGTTGCTAAAAGTTAGTTTTTGGCGAAGAATTTTAAAAACTTCGCCAAAGCCTTATTGTTTCGCAATGCTAAATGCAAGTCTTAGGCAATGCTTTATGGGAATCGTCACAAAAATATGAGCCTTTGGCGACTATTACAGATATCATTGTAGAAAGCTAGATGTTTTATGACAAATTTTTTAATTCTCGCCGAAAGCGTAAATAACAAAGTTACTCTCTTATTTATAACTATGAATTCACTAAGTTTGACTAGATCATTTTGTGATTGAACATCATATTGAAAAAAATCAAATTTAATGTTATTGACAACGATTCTAAGCGTAAAAATAAATTTAGCTAACGAAAATGTCAAATCATTTCAAAAATTTATGAAACTATAAAATCAAAATTAAATAATATTGCATAAATTTATACTTTTTATTTTTATCTTTTAAAGTATACGATTTGACAATTCTATATAGTGCCACAAAATTTTCTAATAGTTTTACATTAAATTTTAATATAATGATGTATGATTCTTACAAAAAATCAACAAATATTGATATATGGTAAATAATATAATATAATGATATATGATAAGTAATACAAGATTTTAATTAGAAGTTGGACAATTCTTACAGATAAAACAATAAAAAAGTTTCACATCTATTCTTTCGAAATGAAAAAGAAATAATTATTTTTTGAATTCTTAGTGACATCAGACTCGGTAAATAAGGTAAAGGAGTTCCTTATGTCTAGATTCCCAAGAAGACTTCTTACATGTTTAAAGGCATCAATTGAAACAATTAAAGATCTTCTCTCAGGAGTTGGTTTAACGACACCATCTTTCAACAACTTCTTGGCTCTAACTAAACTAGTAGAAGATACAGTGAATGCTTTCCTAGATGTAGTATGGATCACTAAATTAGATGAACCGCATGTACCATGCTTTTTACCTAAGGAACAAACAGTATAGAACAATCAAAGCTAAATCAAATGGTATAAAGAACCTAAATTTGAACACATGCATACTCGATTGAGTGACTCCATCATCGTCACAGTGAACATACATGGTTTTTGCAATCAACGACTGTTCCAAAACTATTGATCATAGATTTTGATCAACGACTATTTCAAAACTACCGATTTCTCTAATCCTGTAAGGATCATCAGGACATCGCCACCGACTCTATTTCCATTTATGTTCCCTACAAGATTCGAGAAAGCTTTATACAAATCATAGTATATACAATCAGACATTCATCTAATAGCTTCCTAATAGAAAATGAGATACAGATAACAAATAAAGAGAGCTAATTTGAATGATACTAAAAACATTGATGAAGAAGATTGGTCATTGAAGGTAAGGGGTGATTAAACTTTGATAAGGAGATTTGTTATAAATCGATTTGTTCTTCATCAAGGAGAGTTTTGCTACATTCCTCCCATCAGAGCTCATTTCGGCCATCGGAAACTAGTCGCCACGTCGATATCCCGTGATGAATTTATTGTGTTAACAATTTTATTTTGAAATGTCAATGGAAAGAAAAACAAGTCATAATTATAATCAATATAGAAGCAAAGTATAAAATTTAATAAGGAAACGAAAAATTACATGAAGTTATATGCAATTAACAAAATATTCACAAAAGAAGAAAAGATCATTGGAACTTAATTTTTTAACCATCCAAAAAATCCCATGCACAAGAATATTCTATGTTTGCCAGTCACCATTAAAGATAAATAAAACCCAGAGCAGATGGCATAGATTAATAAGTGATCTGACATCTTTACGAATAGAAGACTTCTTATTTGAATGTTCTAACATTCTATTAATGTTAATTTTATGATCTATTAAATAATACTACTTCATATGATTAACTTGAGAATGTTAACTTTGTATGTACTATATTTAGGAGATGCATCATTAAGTGTGCTTTCTTCTAAAGTCACTATTATGATAAAAATAGGTGGGTCCCCTACCCCCCTACATACGGAGAGAGCTATCGTGATGGAATTCAAAAAAGAATGAAGTGCAGAAACAGTAAGGCCAACCATAAGTAATCAATAAGATGCAAAAATTACACAAAAAATGAATGCAAGAAATCCAAGTAGATGAACATATCAACTTTAGAGCAGTTAATCAAAAATTTACAAAGAGAGAAGAATTACCTGAAGAGCTTAATGAAGATTGGAGATTGAAGTTATCTCTCCAAAACAAGACCTTATGATCTCTAACTACTAGCTGAAAATCTAGATTAATTAAGAAGACACTGAGTTAGTACAAAAGAATAAAGTAATTTCACACCTCAAAGTTAGCTTTCACGTGGGTTGGGATTGATTTATGACTTCTCCAAGTAAAAGCTAATGACTACCTATTGCAAAACAATGACCAAAGGTAAAAAGAAGAAGAAAAGGTCAGAAGCAAGATAGAGGAACTCATACGTGGCAACTTGATCAGCTCGAACAAGAAGATCGCCTTAAATGGTTCAGCCCTAATTAGGAAGCATCTAGAGACTCTTTTTGCGAGGAAGGTTTTCAATTTATGTCCTTTGTTTGGGTAATTATGTTTTCAATTTCATAAGTGACGTAGTTTTGGCTTCACTTTTGGTGACGAATACAAAAATCGTCGCCAAAATTTGAAACTTTTGCAAAGATTTTTATATTTCATCGTCAAAACCTATTCCTATATATTACACTCTATAAATTATAGAAATTATATATAATATATAAATTCTATATAACAATATAGAATTTACATATAATAAATAGAGAATTATGATTAAATAAACTAACATGATAAGTAAGATATGCGAAAATTTGTTTATTATCTATATATTCATAAATCATTATAATAATTACAATTATTATCTATACATTCATATGAAATTATATTAGTTACCATATATAATTTTATTTATTAATTTTAATATAGTAAAAAATGGAAATCAATATTAAATATTAATATCAATTCTTAAAAACAAAATTTAATATTATAGATAATGATTGTAAGTCTAAAAATAAATTTAACTAACAACAATGTCATTTCAAAAATTTATAAAACTAAAAACACAAAATTAATTTATATTACATAAATTTATACTTTTTATTTATCTATTCTAAAATATATGATTTGACAATTTTATATGGTGTCACGAAACTCTATTTATTATATACTATTTTATAGAGATTATATATTACAAAATTTTGTTATATATATATATATATATATATATATATGAAAAGAATTGACGACGATTTATAAAATCATTGCTAAATACATCCTTTAGCGATGCTTCTACTAAAACGTCACCAAAAGATTGACACTTTGGCGACAACTTTAATAAATTGTCGTAAAAGGTCAACCAACTGGCGATGTTTTTATTATTTCTTTTCTAAGGGTCTAACTCTACTAACGGTTCTGTGAGGTCGTCACCAAAGGGTAGGCTATGCTCGAATTTGTGTAAATGTAGAGCTCGCCCAGGAACTTCGACCTGTGATTCCAATTCTGAGACTTGGTGAGTGGAAGGTACTTCGACAGGACAACATTGTAGTTTCATATTAGTGGAAACCCCATCCTAAAATCTAAGGGAAAGTGTGGAAGGCTACGAAAAAAATCTTTCAAACAGAGACTTATTAAGAACTTACGGGGATAGACACAACTCATATTACAGATGCCACTGGAAATGTAGACCAAGAGTGCCTTCCAAATAGTCAAAATCATCATCCTACTGAGAACACTGATGCTTTTCCCTTGAATAGTAAGGAAAATCCTATTCTCTCCAACATTTTCGAGAATGAATCCACCCCAACGTCACTTGATGCTCTGAAGGAACCTCCTTCTGAACTTACTACAGAACCCATTATTCACTCAGCCGATAGTGGGGACCTCTTCAGTGAACACACCAAGAGCACATCACCACTTCCTCAAAATCTTTTTGAAATGCCTAGTCACTCACCTTCCACTCAATCTACACAAAAAGTTAGGACAGACAATTAAGAACAAAAAATGTAGTTCCAAACTATAGAAAGGCGAACATCTCAAAGGAGCGCGAAGGGCTCCAACAGCAAATATCTTTAATATGTCAATTATCATTTGGAATGTTTGAGGTTTAAATTGCCCTACAAAGCAAGCTGCTTTAAGGATTTTGTTTGGAAGGAAAGTCCTCTCGTTGTAGGATTACTAGAAACCAAAATAAAAGTAGAGAATGTTGGTAAATTAAATATGGGTTTAGGTTGGTAGAAGCTTACAAACCATTCCCACCATTTTCTTGGTCGCATTATAGTTTAGTATAAGGCTGATAAAGTTACAGTTGAGCTTCTCCATTCCTCTGAGAAAATGTTGCAACTTAAATTATCCTTTTTGAATGATAACACTGATATCATTTCATCAGTCATCTATGCTAGTAATTTTGGCTTCCAAAAGGCAAAATTATGGTCTGATTTAATCACTCTTAGTACAGACATCTAACTGCCTTGGATCTTATGTGGTGATTTCAACTCTATATTATATCCATCTGAGGCCCATAGTAACTGAATCTCCACCATTTCTCTGATGATTTCAGGACGTGTATTGATTAGTTGGGAGTGACAGATTTGAAGTCTGTTGGCCATATGTACATATGGTCCAATAAACAAAGATCCCATTAGTTCATACAAAAGAAACTTGATCGTGCCTTGGTTAATGGCAACTGGCTTACTCTGTTTCCTGATAGTAGTGTCACATTCTTTGATCCTCTTTTCTTAAATCATACCCCAATTAGGGTGGAGTGTCTTATCTCATCGGCTGCTAGGAAGTTCCCTTTCAGGTTTAACAATTACTTGGCCAACGTAACAGGTTTCCTTGAAGCTTGTAAGACAGGATCCGATTGTTATTTTCAAGGAACCAAACAGTTCATTTGCATCCAAAAACTAAAGGCAATTAAAAAAGAACTAAAATCACTGCATTCTTAGAGAGGCTCTACTGTCCAATCTCTTTCTAAAGCCATCAAAACACTTACAGGCATCCAATGTCGTCTTGCAATAAATCTGCAGGATCCATACCTTCTTGCTAATGAAAAATAGGCCATCTCTTACTACCTATTCACAGTTCAAAATCACAACTCATTTCTTCAACAAAGAGCTAGAGTGAATTGGCTTAGGAAGGGCGATAAATTGACGCAGCCCTTTCGATTTTTCAAAGGTTGTATGAAACTCTTTGAAGAACCAAAGAAAATTCAATAGAAATCTGAAATAATGTTTTCAAACTGATCCCAAGTTGCCACAAAGTGACTACAAAGATAATATAAACTCTAAAAGATGAAAACTTAAGGATAAAACAATCTTTTACTAATAAACAATTAAAACTACTAAAACATCACTAGAACTCAACTACTAGAACACCACTAGAACTCCGTGTCAGTCTCCTCCACTTGGAAAGGACACGTCCTTGAGTGCACAAAGTCCTATGGGTATAATGGATCATCAGAATTATGGAACCTAGACAAATTTGCTATGTTGAAAGTGTTGGAGATCCCCATACTATCTGGAAGGTTTATAATATAAGCGTTGTCATTAATCTTCTTTAATATCTTATATGGTTCATACTTCTTTGGTTGCAGTTTACTATGTGTTCCTACAGGAAACCTCTCCTTGCATAGGAATACCATGACTAATGTCTCTAGTCGCCTATGCTTATTAGCTGCTAGTTTGTACCATTGGTTTGCCGCTTCCAATTTTTGTTTTACCTCTTGATGTATTACTACCACTTGTTCGGCCATATGCTTAGCGAAACTATTGGTCCCCTCACCTTTTGGTAGCTTGAGCAAGTCTAACTTGTGTTGAGGTGCCTTGATATAGATGATAGAGAATGGTGATTTACCTGTTCCACTATGGATGACATTATTATATGCGAACTCTTCTTGAGGTAGTGCCAAGTCCCATTGTTTTGGTTGGTTCCCACAAATACTGCAAATTAAGTTTCCCAGCGTCCGATTGGCAGCCTCTATTTATCCATCAGTATGTGGATGGGCTGTGCTACTGAATTTAAAGAAGAATCGAATAACTTTCATAAGGTACGCCAAAAGTAATTGAGAAACTTCCTATCACGATCCGAAGTAATGGTCTTGGGTACTCCATGTAGGCGAATCACTTCTCTAAAAAACAATCGGGCAACACTGACTGCATCGGAGGTCTTCTTACAAGGGATAAAGTGAGCCATCTTAGAAAATCTTTCAACCATAACAAATACTGAATCTACCCCTCTTTAAGTACGAGGTAGTCTGAACAAAAAATCCATAGATAAGTCTTCCCATATATTCTTTGGTATAGGTAGTGGTATATACAACCTAGTATTCTTAGAGTGTCCCTTTGCTGTCTGGAATATGTAACATCTTTCTACAAATCTGGACACATCCCTTCTTAACTGAGGCTAATAAAAGTGGTCCTTCACTATAGCACCCCAACTCCCGTTGGACCCGAACCCGATATCGATGGTGATATTCGAATCCGTGCCCCGCGAGGGTGGCGTGCCACATCACTTAACACTTAAAC
>JAOQMS010000003.1:21588907-21610739 GCA_027563885.1 Erythroxylum longipes
CTAAGCCTTTGAATGAAGAAAGATTCAAAGAAATCAGACGAAACTTGAATATGGTAGTGTTGAGTGACCAATCGTCTAACACGTCATGACCCAGATGATTTTCATAGAAGGAAGATAAAAATTCGTAAGTTTTCAAGAGAACAATAACTGTAAGTTACAGACGGTAATTTTTGAGAAGGTAGTAAAGGGAAATCCTCTCATAAGGTTCAGAACATCACCTACCCTAGAATATTCTTGAAATCCTCTAAAATCGACTTTTGCAGATCTCTCAGCAAAACGTTTCATTACTTTGTTCATGATATCAAGTTCTTTCGGTTTACATTCTCATCGTCAGATACTAACATCATTACTTTGAGAAGTTTCTACTGTCTACAGATCACATTGGAGAAATCTATGATTTATGGAAGACATGTTGATTTCGACTCCTTAAAGAAGAACCAGATGGATATTAAACCAGAAATTGATGCAGTGGGATGGAAAAACTTCTTTTAGGTTTGTGAAACAGTCTATTTGAATGAAGTATATAAGTTTTGGAAGAATGCAAAAGTAGTAGACGATACTTTAGTATCAACGGTGGATAGATTGTCGGTTATTGTGACACTAGAGTTAATCGAGAAGGTTAGTGGATGTCCATGTGTTGGAGCAGAGGTGTAGAGAAAGCACATGTCAATCGATAACTCTATGGAAGTAGTGACCCAGAGGACAAGAAGGCGTCAACTCTTGTTCCAAAGGCTAGGGTTCTACATGCGCTACATTTTCATTGTATTCTACCAAGAACAAGTTCGAAGAACGTTGTGATGACGATAGATGAACAATGCCTGTTCCATCTACTCAATCATCAGCCTATAAATCTTCCACACTTGATTTTCATGTATATGATGAAGACGAAGAGAGATTTTAATGCCTTACCATATGGTATGTTGCTAACAAGAATCTTTAGAGATTCTAGAATTCTTCTTGACAGAGGAAACAGAATGAAGATGAATATAAAAAGCATCATTAATGTGTCAACTATCTGTAGAATGGGTTTGAAGTCTCAAGAAAAGGAGGATACAACTTCTATGGCAAAGCAAGGACTGAGGGGGAGCGTATTGTCAGACGCAGCTTGAGTGAAAATGTTACACCTACAAGGGAGAAGAAACCTCAATCCTCAGGAAGAATGTCGATAGAAGAAAAGAAGAATAAATCATCAGAGATATACGATTTCACAAAGAGAAGAAAGCCAAGTGAAAATATCTGAAAAACAAGTGTCGTTGAAAAGAAAGGGGGAGACACTTGATTCCGAGAAAGTCAAAAAATCAAGAAGATCACCAAGGTTATTAACTTTGCGTCAACATGAACAGAAGAGAGGGAAATGATTGACTCTTGGTGAAGATTCTAAAAAGATAGAGAAAGCACCACAGGCTACTAGATCTTTGGTCTCAATTTTGCAAGAACAGCAGGAAAAGGCGACTAAAGAAACAGAAATTAAGAGGAAGTTGGAGTTTGAAAGGAACAAACCTCAACCACAACCACCTTCTAGACTGGTAGAAGAAAGTAAGAAGTTGAAGTCCAGTCAGAAAGAGATTACTTCAACTGGTGTTCAACAAAAGGAAAAATTAGTTGAACACAGATTGGTATCTCATAGTCCTATCAGAAAAGAGGATTTGAGAATGAAGGTGATAGAAGAAATGGTACCTGTTAGAAACAGAAGCTCGATCATTATAAGAGAACTTGTGAAGAGGTTAGTCAAGGTATAAGTTGAACCAATTCTGATCAATAATCGATCAATACATCTTATAAATCATGAAGAAGGAAGATTATATGGTATTCTGAGAGACGAAAAGTCAGAACCATATCTATTGAAGATGACTAAGGATCGATATACTATTTACCCAGTCACAAATAGAAAATTGATCAAGATTGTACCTGATGTATAACCTAGAGCTTCAAACATTGTACGCAATGAAGATAAAGGGAAACAGAAGATGTACCCTGAAGGAAATATAGGTGATCTTACAGAAGATCAAATACAAACAGCTATAAGAAACATAGATAAGGCATGCAATGCAGAACAATCAAGAGGAATCTATGTTTCACATCACATTTCAAAACCATCAGGAAGTCATTATGGATGCTTCACCACAGATGCAACTTCTCAGGTAGTTGGAAGAGTGATAAAAGGACAGTACAGAACTATCAAGGTTGAAGGTATTACTGTCAACTTAGAGACTCTTGTGCACCTAATCATGCACTTTATACCTTTGAGTTTTATATATTCAATTAAAGATGTCCTTCACCTTCTTGGAAAACCAATTCCAAAACTACTTAGACCTGATGACCTTGATCTCCCTGAAGGAAAACAATTGTTCAAACCTCCTGTGATCAAAATCATTGAATTAGATGTTTTACCTTCAGAAATACTTGTTGCAACAAACTTCTATCCATCAAGTGCACCTCAACAAGTTCCTACTATTGGTATGGAAGAAGTTAGTCACTCTCAGCAGAGGAGTCAGGAAGCCTTAGTTAAGGAGATTGAAGAAATTCATACTAAGGTTGATGATCTGAGTGACTCAGTGGGTGATCTATATGAGGAAGTAGCCTATCTACGAGTTTCAATTGAAGAAGACCTCAAGTTGATCCGAACTGATATGCAACACATGTTTTCTGAAATCATGAAGCATCTTCAATAAAGTTTTTGATTAATAACAAATAGGGGGAGAAGAGTAGAAGAAAGAAACGGAAGAAAGAAGAGAAGAATAGGGGCAGAAGAGCAGAAGCAGAAGAAAGAAAAACAGAAGAAAGAAGAGCAGAAGAAAGAAGAGAAGAGAAGAAGAAAGAAGAGAAGAGCAGAAGTAGAAAGAAGATAGCATATGGGGAGAACAGAGACAAAAAAAGAAGACAGTAATAACTACAAATGACTAAATTTTTCATATGTGTATTTTATATGTGCATGTGTATATTGTTATCTTCTTATTCATTATCTGAATAATATTCATTCATTCACTTTTATTTTTCTAAAATTATGATTATTTGTTATCATCAAAAAGGGGGAGATTGTTAAGTGAAGAGGACTTCACGATTATTAATTTTGGTGACAATCAAATAATAATAATATTAGAAATAAATGAACTATTTTGATAAGTGTGTTAAGTGGGCAGAAAAACACAGAAGAAGCTCAAAACACAGAAGAAGTGGCAAACACAGAAGAAGTGAAAACATAGAAGAAGTGGAAAACATAGAGGAAGTGAAAACACAGAAGAAGTGAAAACACAGAAGAAGTGAAAAGACAGAGGAAGTGGAAAACACAGAAGAAGGGAAAACATAGAAGAAGTGAAAACACAGAAGAAGGAAAAACACAGAAGAAGCGGAAAACACAGAAACACAGAAGAAGTGGAAATATAGAAGAAGCGGAAAACCCAGAAGAAGTGAAAACACAGAAGAATTGGAAAACACAAAAGAAACGGAAAACACAGAAGAAGTGAAAACATAGAAGAAGAAGAAAACACAGAAGAAGTGAAAACACAGATGAAGAGGAAAACATAGACGATACAAAGATGAAGATACGCTAGTACGTCGGACAGTTAGTTAGTTGGAGTTAGTTACAGAACTCAACTAAATAACGAGTTCTACAAAAATCAAGAAGCAGTTATCAAGAATCAAGAAGTAGTTGGAGACTTAGACTATATATACTAGTCGTAGTCGAAGATTGAACAAGCTAATAATCTTTTGAGCTTTCAAGTGTTTACTTACGAAGAAAAAAATTCTACATTCAAAAGTGCGATACTAGAGAGCAAACCCTACTGTAACAAAAAGCTGATAATATCTTTCTAGTGAGAGAAAGAAAAGGCTAAGAGCCTGGAGAGGCTAAGATAGCAGAAAGAATACTTTATGTAAAGAGACCTGAAGAGGCTCTGGAAGGGAAGAAAGAATACTTGTAAATTTGTTGAAGTATAGTGAAATACTCAGACGAACTCTGAGGACTGGACATAGCCCATGGTTTGGGGTGAACCAGTATAAAAATCGGAACGTCTATCTTCTAACCTTTCACTTTATTCTATTTTGTTTTTAGACAAGTGTATAGAAGTTATTTGCGATTTAACTATGTAACTATTTTTGTATAACTTTTGTGATATTCTTTTAACAAGTTAGAAAAGTTCATAACAAGATATATTAAAGTTTTTGTATTCACGAAAAGAATACACAATTCAACCCCCACTTCTTGTGTATCTCGTATATTGTACGTGAATTCTATATTAATGTGTGATTCACTTCAATTTGTTTAGCTTTGAACATGGTCATTTAATTTGTAAAAGCATATTGACTTGTGAATTTTATTTTTTAAGTACCTTTGATTGAATATGCATGTTAATTAGGATATGACATTCATTTATTCACTTTAGGAAATAACTATAAGTCAATTGAATTAGTTAGCGTCATTGGTAACCTTTCATGAGGATGATTGAATAAAAAGTAATAAGGTAGGCTATGTGAATTAAAAAAAAGTGCATTAAATAACTATTTCCTTAGCCCTTTTGAAACAAATATTAGGTTATGAATAGAGTTAGTAGTCAGTTGAGAATGTGATATAGCTGAGTAACCATGGGCATTCACGATAAAATGTTTGTCTTTACGTCAAAAGGCTAAAATGACATTCTAACCAAGCTAATTAATAAAACATGGCTTAGTTGAGTAACTGGGTGATATTCATGATAAGGTGTTTTCCTTCACATCAAAAGACTATGTTAATGTTAAAGAAAATTAAAAGGTAGTGTTTCGATAAATAAATCCTACTGATCTTTGAAAATAGCTAAAATTTTCATGAAGGGATACGTAGTGATAGTTGCAATTTTGATTGATTAAAGTCAACGTATCTAGTGCATAAGGCTCCCGCTTTACAGGGGTTTCGAGAGAGTCATAATGTACCCAACCTTCCCTTTGTATTTTTATAAAAAGGCTATTTTCGTGGCTTGAACCTATAACCTTATGGTCACAAAGGAGCAACTTTACTTGTTGTTACAATTTTGATTGATTGCTAATTATAAATGTATATGCACAAATGATGTAGGTGAATGAATATGGTGTTGATGTTTTGGTGATCCAAGGCTGTGCATTAGACCGTGCATCTGTCATACAACAATTCCAACGAATTTCAATTTTTCCAACATACGAATTGCTTCAGTCTTTTAATATTTTGGGGCTATTTTTGGAACCAAATTAAGTGGAGAAAACCTAGGCACAACCTTAGGATCCTAAAATACTATTTAAGAACATGAAAGAAACAATAAAATGTAGTCGTCATCTTGTAAAAAATGTATCGAACAAGAAGGATAAAAAAGAACATCGGTGATTTCTAAATTTCTAGATCAAGTTCCAAATTAAGTTTTTCTTTCTTTCATTTTGTTATTTTCATTAAACTTGATGTGTTGACAAGATTCTAAGATGTTATTTACAATTAAGATTTTCTAAATTTCCAAATTATTTTTCTTAAGTTATTTTGTGCCCTTGATTTTGATTAATTTAATACATAGTTTGTATTGTTTTAATGGTGCATGTTTATACTTTGGCAACAAATTGAAAGAGTGAGTTAAAAGTAATCTGATTAATTTGAGCAATGAAAGTTGGTGAATTAATATGTCACACAATTAATAAATTGACAATCATACAAAGAGAGATCCTGTGTGAGAACTCAATTATTAAATTGATCACTTCAGAACTAATTAAAAATGTTAGGGAAAGAGTTGCAAATTAAGAGATTGCAAATCTAGAATTTTCATATTCAATTAGGGTTATTTGGTTAGGTCTTGAGAGAGAGTAATCACTCCCTTTGAAAAGGATTGACACATAATTAAATCAGTAATTATTTGGGGACCAAAATAACGAAAGAATAAATCCTAATCCTCATCCTTGATCATCCTTACATAAATGTGGTAACTTAACTATTATTTGTCTAATTGCTTAATTTTATTTGATTTCTTTAATTTTTGTTATTTATTTTCATTCAATTCATATTCTATTACCTTAGACAAAGTTAAGTTCACCTAGTTTTAACTATTTCCTCGTAGTATCGACACCTTCAATACTAGGCCTATGTAGATTTTGGGAGTTTTATTAGAGGTAAAACTTACTCAACACTAAGCCTATATAGATTTGATTAAGTGTAGGACATATCCAAGAAACCTTCAAGTAATGAACCTTAGCCTGAGGTTAAGAAGGATGAATTTATGGACTTAATAGGGGAGGATAGGGCAACAAAAGAAAAAACGTATTTCACAATACACACAATTCCAAATTATAATAAATAAATATTCCCTCTTACTATGAAATTCTGATTAAATTATTATATATTGATAATATAAAACATCTAAAAGAATAAATAAATTTTAAAATAATAAAAATATAGTTTTCACATCTCAAAGAAAGTTAAATTATTTCAACGTTTTATAAAGAGAATGAATCTTCTAATCAAAGGATAAAAAAGAATGGGTTCGGATCTCGTGTGGTAATGATTTGGAAGATACAAAGCAAAAAAGAGCGGTATTTGTTAGCTTGCAGTTGAGAAGGATGAATTTATAGACTTAGTGGAGGACGATAGGGTAGCTTCAGACAATGATAAATGAGAAAGTAACTTTAGAAACTTAATTTTAACCTATATATTTTTATTGATATTGTAATTTTTTAAATTTTTATAAAAATTAAAGAAATACAAAAAAATTACTATTAGTTTATGTTTTTGGTAGCTGAAATTTATCCTCGTTCTATATGATTAAGTTTTTTTCCCCCAACTATTCTACCATTCAACTTAGACAATTGTACTTATTGTTTTATACTAATAAAATGGTAGTAGGGGTAATCTCACAAAGTAATGGACAAGTAATTGATATAATCCTCTAAGTATTTTTTTGATTAATAATAAAGACCGTTTGTTGATAAAGATTAAAGAGTGGATAGGAAAAGAGTGAAAAAATCCTCTCATTTCTCTCCTCACCATCCGGACCTATGGTAAGTCAAAATTCCACTTGACCTAACCATTATTTTCTTTTTTGACATTTATCCTTTTTTGATCTCCTTGTATTTACAAATTTTTACTAGTTAAGGAAAAAATTAAGTGGGAGAGATCATGCCCAGCCAAGAACCTACTTATATCTTCATTTTCACCACAATTTTGACCAACTTTACCATTCAGCCCCAATCTTTCAATCATACTAACTCAAAAGTGTAGGTCTATGGTCTATAGACTCTATACTTGGAAAGTATCTAACTTAGACCCACACGATAAATAAAAATTAAAGCACTTCATTTTTCTCTTGTTTTTGAATGCTTTAGGGCTTATATGTCAGACTAATGGCCAAAATATGAGAACAAGTGTGTTTTGCAACTAGTGGCATCTCCAACTCTAAAGGATTGAGAGATGTCCCATTTGCGTGTTGGCTTGGTGAATGGTGATGCTTTTATGTATACATTCAATTAATTTTACTATCTATATTTTTTGCCTTTTGTATTTTTTTAGCTTGATATATGACATAATTCCTAGTAAAGAGTATTTGTGGGATAATAATAATAATAATTCCTGAAAAGTGTTATTTATCTGTTTGTTCAAAACATTAGAGGTTCTCTTAGACAAGTACCCCTCCATTATCAGTTGCTTATTCCCTTATCACTTCTTCTGTATGAAAATTTTCTTTTTAAGCAGTTTTTTATGTATTTGGTTCCATGGATATTTTATTACACTATTTGAGGTGGGAATATTAAGGAAGTTATTTTAATGTGGATCCTTGTAATAAACAATAATCTATCGAATATGTGTTTGAATTTTATACATAAATTTTGTAAATTATCATACTTGCCATATGTCTTTAAGTTTAGGCTTAAGTTTAATGATGAAAAATGAAAGGGAAATTTACCAAGACAAATAAGGAAGAAGATGAAATCTCTTTCATTAGCTAATTAATAATAAATTAAATAAAATCAACAATCCACTTTGATGAAGCGGGTGGACACCATTCCAATAAGCTTCTTTATGAGGACCTAAAAAACCACATTAACTCTATAGAAGTCAATGATCTTCCAAGAGGTAGAAATTATTTCACTTGGAGCAATAAATATAAAGGCTACACCTTTTTAAGATGAAAACTGGATTTGATCATTCCCTGTGGAAGAAAATGTCCAGAGTAAGATGGTTGATTGAAGGAGGTAGGAATACCTATTGGGTCTCGATTTTTCTTAGGATTTATTTTATTAAATTATCAAGCATGAAAATAAGTTAGAATTCATGAATTAGAAATTTTTTTGGAGTTTAATATGGTATATTATGAATTTTATATGGTTGCATGAATTAAAAAGAAAGAATTAAAATTAAGTGGAGTTAGTAGGAATTGGATTTAATAAGGAAGGTTAAAATTGGAAAGTTAGAAATTTTGTCTTAAACTAATAAGACAAAGAAGAGAAGGAGTCGTGAGAGTTAAGAAACAAAAGAAAGTGAGAGTCGTGAAAGAGACTAGAAGGAGAGAAGTAGAAAGGGAAGAAGAAGGAAAGAAAGAAAAAGGAGAAAGAAGAACAAGGAAAAGTTCAGGTGAGTTTTTAGGTATTCTTTACCTATTATTTTTGTTTTGATAGATGAAGGAAGTAGAGAAAATAGTTTTTATGTGATGAAAATGAAGAGAGAGAAAGAAGAGGAATAAGAGAACTATGTTCTTAGATTTCTTTTATGAATTTAAGTAGATCTTATTTCTTCTAGTTAGATAAATCAATAATAGATTAAGCTTAAGCTCATTCATGAATATTTAGTTTTAAGGAAAGCTTCATTCATGTGTGTTGATTAAATAAAAATATATATGTGTTTGAAGGGAATCAAGCTAGTTAAAGTCAAGAGCAAGGAGAAGAGCAAGCTTGATCTTGGAAGCGACAAGTAAAATAGGTGGGTAATATGTTTATAGTTTTGTGATAATGAGCAAAAATATTTGTGTGTATGAATGCTATAAATGTTTGTCTTGATTCATTGTGAATGTGGGAAAAATATTCTCTGAATTTATATCATGTTTGTTTGTAAGAATTGTGTTGCTTTATGCTCAGGAAAAATAGAAACTTAAGAAGCATGAAAAATATGATTTTGATATGTATGCATCTGAAATATGTTTATGTGGTAAGAGAGATACCATTTCATTCATCATGTGCACGTTGACTTAAAGCCTTCTTCCGGCTACCCGCTTGTGGCATATGAGTTCTAAAAAATTTACTCATTTCGTTCATGGTGTAAACTTCTATTTTGCCATTTCGTTTTATGGGATTATCTCGAGCCATTTTGTTTGTGCATTGCATCCTAAATTGTTAGATATGGAAGATATTTGAATGATATTTTGTGATGATTGAATGAAAAATATGAGCTGAATTGTGTGGTAATATGTTCAGATATATGTGAAAGTCTTAAATTTTGAATGTGATTTGCTAAGTTTAGCATGTGGTTTATGTATATATATTATCGCTGGCTATAAACATATTAGCTACTGAGCTTCCTAGCTCACCCCATTATTTTTGCACTCCTCAGGTGTGGAAAAAGCAGAACAGCATTAACTTGCAAAATTCAGCAGACTCCAAAGATTTTTATCATTTGTAACTTAACTAGGTAATTCAGAAATTTTTGGCACTTATAATCATTTCAAGCATAAGCACCCATGAAAGTGTTTTGCATTTTGCTACTGATGTAGTTTTTGGGATTTGTAATATAACGTTGTGTTAAGACTCTGTTTGTTAAGATTTGACAGGAAAAGCTGCAGAGATTCTCATATGTATGTGTAAAATGTTATGTTTAGTCAAATGTTAATGTGGCTAGAAGTGAAATTTTTGTTACGTGATGGCTTTTGGGATGGATTTTCTTTAAGTAAAATTTTTTATATGGAAGTTGTATGTATGGAATTGAAAGTTGGATTCAGGTCTTATGGTTGTAGATACTGGTTTTACGTATATATAGATGTTGATAGCATATGAATGAAAATAGAGAATAAGGGTCAAAATATAGTCTGAAACTCCAATGTGTAAACTACATTGATCTAGGCAAAATTAGACAAAAGTGTCTTCATGAAAGTTTTAGATCTTTGTCTTAGCTTTCTAACGAAATAAAGTTTGTAATTTTTGGATTTTTGAGTTGAATGTTCTGATGGTTTGAAGTGAGGGAGAGTGACTGGATAGTCGCGACTCTCTTCTTCATTTTCTTCTCCCTCACGCGCGTGCATGGTTCACTCACGCCTGTGACTTCTTGTTCTTCCCTCACACCCATGCATAAATCCCTCACCCCCGTGACTCTTAATTTACATCTCATGCTCATGTTGAATTTTCTCAAGCTTGTGAGAATTGGCCCTTTTCCTATTGTCACGACTGTGACATTTTTATGTCATAGCCGTGACACTCCTTTAAATGGTCATAGTTGTGACATTTTTATGTCATGGCCGTGACAATTTCAAAATTTTGGATGGAAAAATTTTTATTGGTTAAATTTTAAGTGAGTACATGTGTTGTCCGACCCCCATTTAATTTATTTTCATGTCTAAAATTATTTTATGACATTTTATTATTAATTGTTTATTACAGAAAGTCCCACCATGAATTTCCTTTATCTAAAATTTTAATTTAATTATATGCTATCATTTATTTTATTGAAACGTTCCCAATTTAATCATTATTTCATTAAATCCCAATTGTGGTGCGTAATCGCCATGAAATCCGAATCGAGACCCGGGCCCAACAATACCACTTTCTTTCATAGAGTTGTCTAAATAAGGAAATCTTCTAACATAATTGTCACTTTGGTTTCTAGTGGCACTTAACTTCATATAGAGGATGAATTCATCTTTGAAGCTGTGAATTATTTAACTCAGTTACTTAGTACTAGAGCATCAACAACTTCCTCTCTAAGACTCCTTGATTAAATCATTCAACAAAAGCTATCTCCAAGTGAAGTAGATGTTCTTTCAACCCTAGTAGCTCTAACTGAAATAGAGTTTGCTATCAGATCTCTAACTTAATTCAAATCCCTAGGTCCAAATGGTTTTAATATCTAATTTTTCTCTAAAAATTGGAGCTTCCTAAGGCAAATTGTAATAGATGTAGTTCAAGAATTCTTTAACAAGAGAATCCTACTGAAAGAACTAAACAAAACCTTCATCATATTGATCCCCAATTGCAAAGACCATAAATCCCTTAAAGACTATAGACCAATTTCCTGTTGTTACTTCGTTTACAAAATCATTTCTAAGGTAATTGTAGAAAGACTCAAAAACATTCTCCTAAGTCTTGTTGATTACTTACAATGTGCCTATATCCCAAAGAGACAAATTGGTGATAACATTGCGGTTGCACAAAAGTTGTTCAAATAGTATAATAAAAGGAATGCTAGCAAGAATTGTGCTCCTAAATTAGATTTTCAAAAGGCTTACAATTCAGTGGATTGGAATTTCATCCTCAACATTTGGAAGTCCTTTGGATTCCCTAGTATTTTCATATACTAGATAAACCATTATTTTTTCTCAGTCTCTTACAAAATTTTAGTGAATGGTTAAGCTTCTCCCCCCATCCAACCAACTAAGGGAATCAAGCAAGGGGATCCTATTTCCCCTTATCTGTTTTTTCTAGTCTTTGAAGTTTTAACCATATTGCTCAAAAGAACTACCTTAAGAAACTCCTGCTTCAAGTTTCATGCTAAATGTAAGAAACTTAATTTATTTATTATAAGTTTTTGTGATGAATATCTTTACTAAAGCAAACACCAAATTTGTTACACTTATCTCTAAGGTATGGAAAATGTTCAACATCCACTAGATTGTCTATAAACTCTGATAAATCAAACTTGATTCCCTTTACAAGTGCTTCTTACTTAGCTCTGAGGTTATCTGTTATCACAGGCTTCATAGTAACTAAACTCCCTATCAAATATCTTAGAGTCCCTATCTCCTTTATTAAGCCCACTTTTATACATTTCAAATCCTTTACTTGCAAATATAGAAAGAAAAATAAAATAAAAGTTGGAGCTCTAGCACATTGTCAGTTGTTGGGAGATGTCAATTAATCAATTATATGATTATCTTATTTTCTTACTATTTGGCCTTACGCATCATTTTTCCAGTTTAGTTATCAAGGAGTTAGAGAAACTACTCCAGAATTTTCTATGGAAAGGAAATTACAGTGGTAGTTACAAATTTAAATGGTCAGAAGTTTACTTACCTACGACCTGTGATGGACTAGGCCTTCTTTCAATAAAATGCCTCTGCTTAGTTCTACTCACCAAGAAACTTTGGTGACTATTTACTGATAAAAGCTCCCTATGGTCCAAATAAATTTATACTTACTACATCAAAGATTAGAGTATGTGGAATGTCAAAAACACCTTACAACTCATTTGCATTTTTTAATAAGCTGATGAGACTCAGAGAAATAATTAAGAGCTATTGTAAGCATACAGTCTAAGATGGCAAAGCAACCTTCTTCTGGCATGATCCTGAGACTCCCTTTGGGCCTCTTGCCTCTATCTTGGATTCCAATTCCTTTCCAACCACTATTCACCCAGACATCAAAGTGGTAGAAGCTATATTTTTATTAAATGGTTCTATATCGCTTACTTCCTCGACAGAGATAAATTTTCTCTCTTTTGTGGTCTTATATGCCACTAAAACATATGAGATCAAATGGTTACTCACTTCATTAGGTACATTTTCTAATTCATAATGATGGACCCTTTTCAAAAGTCCTAACTTACTAGTTTCTTGGTATAAACTTCTATGGTTTAAACACGATTCACTTTGCATCTCAGTATTCTCCTATTTGCCAATCAAAAATAGACTATCAACATTAGATAGGATAACTCACTACTCAGACTCTCCTAATTGGTGCATTTTATGCAAATGTTTATTTTAAAGTATTAAAAAATTTCAATGTCAATCTAGTCATCATGCTTAGAAGTTCATAATTTAGCTTTGTCACTTAGATTCTCCTCTTCATTCATGGTCAAAATTTATCAAATAGTGTAGTAAGCTGCACTTGAAACATGAAACTGTACTTTCAAAGATAATTTCAAGTTGAGCACTCAAAGCCAAATGACTTGGAAAATTAGATAGTCTTTTGCTGCTTAGTCAAGTGTTTCATATCTTGTTATTTTGTTGATAATTTGGTTTGTAAATATTGGTTTTGATCAAACCTATTATACCTTTATTTCTCCTTATTAATTCAATTTCTATTTTAAAAAAAGATTTATAAGATACCTCAAATATTAAATTACCCAATTTTCCTTTTCATTTCCCCTTTTCCTCACATTTAAACATTTGTCTTCAAATTTTAACGAGAATGAATAAATATATATATACATATATATAAAGATCCAATTAAAATTAATTAGTTGCTATATAAATTAATCAAACTCTTATACAAGTAAATCATTGTAATTATAGTTTAGCTAAGACTTAAAACAAATAAAACTAAACATAATAATCATTTAATTTACTATTGTGAATTACTATGCAAATTAAATATGATAGTGTTTAAATCAAATATTAAGATCTAATAAATTATATTTTAAATATTATGAGTCAAAACGTACCTTTTATCTAATTTTATGAGTGACATTTCAACATGGATTGATGATATTTTTAGGTTCAAAGTGCAATGTACATCTCAATATTTCAGAAAATGTCTAAATTGACAATCTAATTACTATAAACTAACAAAATCCTAACTTTATTAGGGTTTAAGGTGCTACTAGTGTCATTTTGAAAATATTAAGGTGCAATATAAAATCATAGATAGCAACATGGACTTATACTTTTTGGGAAGTGTTAGAGGGTGATTGAAACCTTTGACCTTAATTTTAACATATTCAGATTTTATTTCAATATATTGATGTGTTTAAAGTCCAAATAAAATGTGTAAAGTGATGTGCATATCCATAGAGAAGTTTGATATTGTAATTGTAATATTAAAGACATAGTAAAGGTAAGAAAATAATTATCATTATTAATAACTATTATATTCATCATTTTAATTATATACTAATTTATTATTGGTTTTCAAAAATATATTTATTATTAATCTTATGTAGAATCTAATGCATTTTATTTCTTATCGCGTCAAGGTAAAAAACAAGCATTTTGTATCTTATCAAGTCAAGTTCACAAACAAGTATTCTTATTATATCTAATTAACATATATATTTTTTAGTCGTCTATTATCAAGCTCGTAAACAAAGACTCTTTTTTCAAAGCTAAATATATTAATAAATTAATAAGGCTCAAAGACCAACAAGGTCACTTGTTATCCTGATAAAGGTTGAAAATAGAAAGCAAGAACAAAAATCATCTGCTTACCCTGGTACCTCTTGACAACATTTGATTGACTTATTTAACTGACTAATTGCTCAGAGTGTTTGGCAACTTGATGGAGGTAACTTCCATTAGTCCTTTCCAAAATCAGGGGGTAAAGATAAGTTTATACAAGTTTATTGAAAATGAAACATATTAATAATATAAAGATAATTTATTTAATTTAAAATAATGTAATCATTAGAAATAAATCAATAGAAAAATACTTAAAAGAAATAGTATTAAAAAATAGTAGATATCTTTTGTTA
The DNA here is from genome assembly GCA_027563885.1 of Erythroxylum longipes. Taxonomy (NCBI): domain Eukaryota; kingdom Viridiplantae; phylum Streptophyta; class Magnoliopsida; order Malpighiales; family Erythroxylaceae; genus Erythroxylum; species Erythroxylum longipes. The sequence continues at coordinate 21,603,495 of JAOQMS010000003.1, forward strand.
TAGAAAAAGAAAAAAAAATTAACATCATTGCCAAACATAAAATTATAAGAAAATTAAAATTTATATTAAATAATTAGAGGAAAAAGGAGCACACACACACACACACACACACACACACACACACACATGTTAATGAAAGGTTGACGAGTAGGATATTAAAGGAGATAAAATATAAGAGAAAAGAAAATTTAAATTTTAGTATATATTATTTTATTAATTCCTTTTATTGACTGGTTATGATTGAATTTAATAATTTGTACAGAATTTAGTTTGTCATAAATCTAGGTTAGTACAAAAGACTAAAAAAATTGGTCTAGAAAAGTATTTTTTGTTCTCTTTGTTAAAATTCTAGTAGATGATGTTATGGTACAGGTACTTAATAATTTATCGAAATTTAATCTAAAGAGTAAAATGTTCAAAGATTTAAAATGAGTTAGTACAATTAATTAAAATAAATTAATTTGTTTGCTTTTATGGCTTTTCTCTAAACTCATTCTCTCATAAAAGCTTAAGTCTTGAATAATGTAGTCTATCAATCATACATAGAGATAAGTATGCTCTACACTTGCCTCCTTGTGAGGATCCTGTGTATCAGAACGTCTTAGACATTCTAGGACTGTAGAACAGATCTTATTTAAGGTCATAGTTTAACAGGGAAAGATTGGTTAGTTTAGGGTAAAGTGGGTGTGGTCCCCAAAGATACTCTTATCAAAATACTAAAAGACACACAACTATAATAGACTATAATGATGTCTAAAAAGGAGAGTCCCACATTGGGGAGTGGAACCCAACTCATCATTTATCACGAATTGGTTCGTGCCACGACTGAAGATTAGACGGAGAGTCTGGATCACTTGAACTGTCAGTGCCAGAATGAGATCTGTAGGTCTTTTTTCTTTTGTTGGGACCAGTATCATCTGTGCAGAGTCTTTGTAGGAATTGGTTTAGCTCTTATTCATTAGGGATGAAAATATCATCATTAGGGTCTTGTACATCTTGGAAGAGAGAGGCTAGAGTTTGTGAAGGTCCTACAGTGTCCGAGGCATCTTGGACTTGGGTTGTTTCAATAGTTTCAAAATACATTGGGCTATTTGGGATTGGTATGTCGACTTTTGGTGCTTCAAGTTCACTAAGAAAAAATTCTCCTAGGTATTGTCCAAGAGAAGTAGAAACTTAAGAAAATCCCTAAGAGATTTAAGAACATTGTCCTTGTACCTGGGCCAATATAGTAAAACATCATGAAAACAGACATGGTTATTAGAATAAATTGTACCGATTCTTGCTGTGAGATATGGACGATGGATAATGAAGAAACAGTGGGTAGATTGTCTGTTATAAGATGATTCCCATAACTGATGTTGTTCGATGACTATGGAAAGTTGTTTCTTCGATTGTTCTATTGGTTGATACCACTCAAGGAATGTACATAATAGAGACCTTTTATTATCTCAATCACAAAGATATTGGTAGACCTGTAGAGGAGGTAAGGTAATAGCACATGCATAAAGGGCTGAGAGTGCCCAAAGATACCATAATGCATTCTTAGAAAGAGGGTCATTAAGAAAGAATACATTAAGGTAGGGTGCTTTAAGGTTAAACAAAGTAGTGCTGCAAGGTGAGTTCGTTTCACTAAGAAAAAATGTAAATAGTAGAATAAGCTCATGCAAGCAAAGGATGCAACTTCGGCAACATTAGTAGGGACACTAGTAATAGGAGGAAAGGATTTCTTTGTTTTAGCAGTAAGAGGTAGGTTAGCCATAGAAAGAAGGAAAATAATAGTACTGAAAGGAAGAGATAAAAAATTAGCTAAGATTATACCTTTGGTAAGGTGGACAGTGTATTTATAACAAGAAATCTTCTTCGGATAGATTCCTGAAGGATATAAGCTGATTTGCTTTAGATGTTGAGTGGCCTTAGTTTGTTCCAAATTCTAAAGTGGTGGATTCTTTCTCAGCAGCTTGGATAAGGACGATGTGTCGTCTACCACATATGGAATGAAATCTCTAATGTAATTAACGATCCCAAGGAATTTTTGTATCTATTTAATACTGAGAATATCATCTGTAAAGTTTAATAGCTTTTGAGCTATATGTGGACCAAACTGATAAAATCCATCCTTAAACTGCATACGCAAAAACTCAATTTCATTGATTCCAATGAGACTCTGTTTCGCCGAAAGCATAATGCCATACTGTTTAGTAAGATCCAAGAATGTCTGGAGTAGGGCCTTATGTTCTTTATGAGTCTTTGAGTACAGTAGTATATCACTGACGTAGATCAACACACTTTAGAGAATGGGCTCAAAAATCTTTGTCATTGCTCTTTGAAACAGTGATAGGGTAACATCAAGTCTAAATGGCATAATATTCCATTGGTACTGTGCATTAGGAATGCAAAATGTTGTCTTATATAACTCTTTTGGGTCAATACCTAATTGCTAAAAACCTGCTTTCAAATCAAACTTTGAAAAGATAACAACTTCATTAAGGAATAGTACCTATTTACTGATTTTTAGTAGAGGAAACTTATCATCTTGCAGGAATGCATTGAGAGGTTTGTAATCAATAACCAACCTCTTTTTACTATGCTTCTGTATAGACCTTTTATTAACGTAAAAAGCTTGACAAGCCTAATCAAACTTTGTAGGCTCGATGAGTCCTTATTGAAGGAGAATAACACAATCCTCTTATACTAACTTGAGATTATCAGGGTTCATTCTGAATGCGTCGCCTTTGTCGAATTGATATCCTTGTTCTTTCTGAAGGGAAGATAGATGAAGAATTCAATATTCTTCCATAAAGGCTTAGGATGAGAGAGTTGTGCATAAGAAATTGATCTTTCACGGCTTTATATGGTAGAGGTACCAATGTAAGCTTGAACACGTTTTAGATTTCTATGTATAGACTGAAATAAGATTGATACCTGTGTCCTATAGGTAAGATCTAGAAAGGTGAAGCTTTACTGTATACATCCATCCTAATTAGAATGTATAGGTCAGGTAAATGTCTTCTAACTACACTATACACTATGGAAAGAATCGAATCTCGATCTTTCTTTTAGTGATAAGCCCAATCTTAAATTAGTTGCCATCAGTAGTAGTGAAGTATTCATTACAAGCAGTCCACATTTCATGAGGTAAAATACTAGGCTTCATGATTGTTCTGTTAGATCCAATATCCATAAACTCAATAGCTTTGATGAGTTTATCATAATTATCTTGTCGAACAAGTTGGATTTGGACATATGGACTAGAAATTTTAATTGGATGAGGATCCAATTTCAAGCATGTCTATTGTAACATGTACAGAGAATCATCCTTAGAAAAGAATGAATAGTCAGAAGAGTTATCATTAAAGGAAGCAACTGAAATAACAAACTTTGCACATCATCTTCACTTGTCTGTTCCTCAAAATGTTCTTCAAGGTTATCAGAGGAATGAATAGGCATAATTGATTGAATTGATTCCAACGATCTAATATCATTTCTGGATTTGTTAGGACATTGATACGGCTTTTGAGATTAAGGAGGTTTGCATTTATACAAACAAACAAATCACTTTTCCTCTTGTGTCGATGGTATCCTTGTATTTGGGAAGATTTCTCATAGTGGTTATAGGAAATTTTCCTATGAAGATTTTTTTTCTTGGTACACTAATCACAGTCTTTCTTTTCCTTGCATTTTATTTTCAAATAAGGCTTTTGGCAAGCTTTTTAAAGGATAAGACCACCTTTGATCAAATTTTTGAAGAAAGCTTGTTGATCATAAAGTTTATCAAGAGAGGATAAAGTAAGTTGATAAATTTATCCAAGAGATATCTTGGCTATAGCAGGTATTCCCTTTCTTCCATAGAGAGTAAGAACAAATCGAGCTGCTCCAACATGTAGATGAGTATAGTTCTGCTTTCTCCGAAGAGAGATGAGCTTCTTGGGAATCTCCAACTTTATTTACTGCTCTGCAGAAGTAGCTTGCAAACCACACTGTTCAAGACGAGAACTCTGGATGATTTCTTTTACTTTTAGATGATTTGTAGATATAATAGTACGAATACTACAAGTCCAAGTATGATCTCTATAATATATACTGTACAGACTAAGTAAAGGAAGAGAAGGCTCAAAAATACAATTTTCTACAAGAACATGGGTAATTTTTACAAGGTTTTCTATCCTATTAGACAAAGTATGTTTAACACTAGAAGGAATATTGCAACTGAAAGAGTAGATGAAAGATGAACAAGGTCACTCTTTTCTTGCAAAGACTCCGCACAGATGATGCCAGTCCCAGAAAAAGACAAAAGACCATTTCTTGCTCCATAACTGTAAAGTCTGGTCCAAAATACTGTGTTGCAATATAGTGGAAAAGATCAACATCAAGTTGCCTCATATAATCTTAGTAGATTTTGGAAAGTTCAGATCTGTAGTATGATTTTGAAGATGATAGATCATCTGATGATATAACGTGGCCATAATTTCTGCAGGGTCTTGATCTGCTCAGTGATCAGCTCCTAGAGTGGTATCAGAGCCATAAACTTTGTTGCCATAAGAGCCATGGCCATCGTGTATGACAGGTAGTATATATTATTCTTGATATGAGTGAGTAAGAAGACTGGAAAACATAAGTGAACTTATGAATAATGACTCTGTTCATCTTGGAATACCTACTACAGTAAGGATATCTCTACTTGACACTACCTATTTAATGTAACAAATGCTCCAATTGGTACGTTGCTTACAACTCTCAACAATGGAAGTGTCATCCTTACAATAACACCTAATTTCAACATCAGGCTAGATGATCCAACGTTATCAGCAATCTGAGTATTCTGAGCAAACTCCTAAACTATCTGAGCATTCTGAGCAAATCGTTACTCCTTTAGATCATCAGGGTTCATCCCAGGATGTGTCAATTTAGTTGAATTGATATCCTCATTCTTTTGGAAGGGAAGATAGATGAAGAATTTGACTTTTTTTCGTCGAACACATAATGTCATACTGTTTAGTAAGATCCAAGAATGTCTGGAGTAGGGCCTTATATTCTTTAAAGGTCTTTGAATTCAGACTAAAATAATCTCGATGCTTGAGGCTTGTAGGTAAGATCTATAAAGGTAAGGCTAACCAATAGATTTATTGGAATCATCATCAAGATTATCTTGACGAGCATGATATTGTTGGGAAGGCTGACCAATAGATTTGTTAGAATCATCATCAAGATCATCCTGACCAATAGGTTTCAAGTATGTTGGCTGAGTACACTAGCCTTTTCTCTCTGCAAGCACCAAAACTCAAGGCTCGCCTCTTAGAAATCCTAAACTGACCAATCTTCCCCTGTTAAACTATGACCTTAAACAGGATCTATTATACATTCCTAGATTATCTAAGACATTCTAATATATAGGATCCTCACAAGGAGGCAAGTGCGGAGCATACTTATCTCTATGTATGACTAATATACTACATTATTCAAAACTTAAGCTTCCAGGAGAGAAGGATTTTAGATAAAAGCCATGAAAATAAACACACTCAAACTTTCATTTATCTCAAACTGATTATCAAATAACTTCTCAAAACCAAGTCTTACTATAACGATAGATGAGCCTTGCTTTTATAGACTAAGCAGGGGAATACAAACAAACTACTCTAAAGGGGGAATATATTCCTTAGGTACAATCATGACAACTTTAAAAAAGAAGATGCCCTAAGTACAATCATTACACACCTTTAGAAAAGGAAATAGTAAAAACATTCCTAAAGGATGAGAGAGAATCTTTTAAAGAGGATGTGGTCCCTAAAGATTCTCTTATCAATATAATGACACACTAAAAGACACACAACTTAAAGTGAAATGGAGAGAGAAGGAAGGCCATCACTTTTATTATCAGAGTCATTGGTCAATTCCATGTCCTTGTTAAGTTGTTCTATGATGTGAAGGAATTGTTCAATATCAGTGTCAGTATAAGATGGAGGCCATTGGCTTGGACCATTTAGAAATGGGCCTGAAGATTGAACAGGCTGGTAGGTAGGCCTGAAGATTGAACAGGTTGGCGAATAAGCCTAGATGGTGTAGATATTGTATCAGGAGGATTTGGCAATTCTCCAGTCATAATATGAAATCCAGTAAAGCTAAACTAGTTTATAGAAGTCCAATATCCATCAAATAGAGAGATGGGTTCTGGAAAAATAAAGTCTCCAGGATAAGGACATAAAGAAGTACATTTTGTGGGTGAGACATGATGAGGTTGATAATTAAGATAATCTAAAAAGTTGTAGAAATCATCTATTATCTTTTAGCGTTATGTTGTCCAATCAATTGTAGTGCACCAAATGAACATGATTAACTGTACAGAGAAAACATGATTTTGTTAGGTTTTAGGGACGATGAATAATAAAGATGGCATAGGTAGTTTAATCAGCTAATGGAATATCCCAAAGTTGATATTAGGTAAGGATTTGTGACATTTGAATTCTCCATTTAGGAGGAGGATGAAACCATTCGAGAAAAGTCCAAAGCAGGGAATGAGCATTGGTGGGATAAGAAAGGTGGCAATAAACATATAAGGGGGTAAGAGAGATAGGACAGGCATACTGAGTAGACAAAACCCATAAATGCCAAAGTGCAGACTCAGATAGAATATCATAGGAAAGATAAAGCACTTTGTATGGTGAAACATAATCAAACAAATTAGGATGTGGAGAAAGATTAAGATGGAGAAGACTAAGATGAAGATAATATAAAAGACTTTTCCAAAGAAGAGACACAAAATTTGGAGAAGGTATTAGGAAGGGTTATAGTAATGGGAGGAAAAGTTTTTAAAATCTTAGTATGTGGGGATTATAATCTGGAAAGTGTAATAGCTCTTGAGTTATATGTAGACAAATGAAATTGAGTTTTTGGGTATGCAGTTCAAAGATGGATTTTATTAGTTCGGTCCATATGAGACTCTTTTTCACCGAAAGCATAATGTCATCCTATTTAGTAATATCCAATAATATCTAGAGCAAGGCTTTATGTTCTTTATGGGGCTTTGAGTACAGTTGTATGTCATCGATGTAGATCAATGCACTGTGGAGAATAGGCCTAATGATCTTTGTCATTGCTCTTTCGAACAGTGTTGGGGCAAATTTAAGTCCAAATGGCATAACAGTCCATTGGTATTGTGCATTGGGAATGAAAAATGTAGCATCCCGGTTCCGTAGAACGGGTCGGACCAGAGAAACGGGTCCAAGTGAGGTAAATAAGAGAAATTAGGAA
>JAOQMS010000003.1:21610839-21644417 GCA_027563885.1 Erythroxylum longipes
GGAATTGTGGTGACATATAAGTAAGATATGTTATGGTATAAAAGCATGAAGATGAATTAATAATGGTTAAGGTGTTTATCATTAGATTACGCCCTCATTGTATGACTCCGGATAGTTGGCTAATAAGGGTTCTTTGAAATAACTCTACAGGGTAATAAGCTCACGTGTTATGATATTTCTGGATAGTTGGGCTTCGGAAACGGGGTCCAACAGTTGTGGTATCAGAGCAAGCAGGAGTTAGACTCCGAAAACGGGGTTTAACATTACAAATATGAGGAAGGTTCAATCTTTTCTTAGATATGCAAGTTTTTATTGCAGGTTTATCAAAGACTTCAGTAAGACCTTAATAAAACTCTGTCAATTGTTACAAAAGGATGTGTCATTTGAGTTTGATGAGGGATGCAAGCAAGCACTTCATAAGTTAAAAGAGCTTTTGACTTCAGCACCAATTATTTAACCACCTAAGTGGAGTCAACCATTTGAGATTATGTGTGATGTAAGCAATTTTACTTTGGGTGCCGTTCTTAGTAAAAAATGTGGCAATATGACTCGTGCAATTTACTATGCTTCTTGAACTCTCAGTCCAACATAATGTATCTACTCCACCATAGAAAAGGAGATTTTAGTTGTTGTGTTTGCTTTAGATAAATTTAGACCTTACTTGCTTAGTTCTAAAATGATTGTATATTCTGATCATGCAGTATTAAGGTATCTTTTATCAAAAAAGGAAGCAAAACCAAGGCTTATTAGATGGATTCTCCTATTCCAAGAGTTTGATTTGGAGGTCAAAGACAAGAATGGTGTAGAGAATTCAGTCATGAATCACTTTAGTCGAGTGGTGAAGGAAGAGGATTCAGAACCATTGGAAGGGTTGTCTCTAAATAAGCAATTACTAACACTTCAAGGTAAGGTTCCATAGTATGCTGATATTGCGAACTATCTCGTAAACCATAAGATACCTAATGATTTGAGTAAAGCTAAATAGAATAGAATAAAGATTGAATCAAAATATTATATTTGGGATGATCCTTAATTATGGAAGTGTTGTTCTGACCAAGTGATTAGGAATTTGTACCTGAACATGAATATGAATCAATTATGAAATCTTGCCATTCGTATGCTTGTGGTGGCCATTTTAGGCCCAATTGAATTGTTAGGAAAATACTTGAATGTGGTTTTTATTGTCCAAATATATTTCAAGATTCCTATATGTTCTGCAAAGTATATGAACAATGCCAGAAACAAGTTAATTTATCCCATCAAGATCAAATGCCTTTATCTCCAATCTTTACATGTGAAAATTTTGATATATGGGACATCGATTTTATGGGACCATTTCCTTCTTCTTCTTTTTTTAATTTTGTTGGCTATGGATTAAGTTTCTAAATGGGTGGAAGCTAAAGCCATAAGGACTGACAATTCTAAAGTTGTTGCAGAATTTGTCAAGTCTAACATTTTTACTAGGTTTAGAACACCGTGAGCATTGATTAGCGACAAGAGTACTCATTTTTGCAACCATTTGCTGGGAAATCTTTTAAAGAATTACCATGTTACTTATAAGGTGTCTACGGCCTATCATCCATAGACGAACAAGCAAGCTGAGGTGTCAAATAAAGAAATCAAGTTCATCTTTGAGAAAATGGTGAGCCTAAATCGTTAAGATTGGATTCAACGACTTAATGATGCTATTTAGGCATATAAGACCACAAGACACCAGTTGGCATGTCAACATACTGAATGATTTACAAAAATTCGTGTCATCTTCCAGTGGAAATTGAACACAAAGCCTTTTAGACCATTAAGCAATGCAATATGAAGATGGACGTGGCAAGTGAACAACTAAAATTGTAACTACAAGTATTGGAAGAGCGTAGGCTTAACTTTTATGAGAATGTAGAAATTTACAAGGAAAAGAAGAAGCAATTTCACTACAAGATGATTGTTAGGAAGAATTTTGTGGTTGGACAAAAAGTTCTTCTCTACAATTCACGACTTAAGATTTTCACAGGTAAATTGTGTTTTCGTTGGATTAGACATTTTGTTGTTACTAATGTGTTTTCATATGGAGTAGTTGAAATTGAAAGCTTACAGACGAGAAATTCAAAGTTAATGGTCATCGATTGAAACCCTTCTATAAAGGATTCTGATTGGAGGATGTGGAAGTGATAGGATTAGAAAACCCTCATTATAAAGACTGAGCAAAATGGAGTTAAGCCAACGATGGTAAACAAAGACACTACTTGGGAGGCAACCCAAGGGAAGTTGATTTATGTCTCTTTACATTTTCGCAATTGTTATTTTCCTTAAATGTTCCATTTCTTACATTTGATGTTACATTAGGGACAACGTAAGCTTTAAGTGTGGTGGGGTGGATTTTAGTTTGATATTAGCTTTTATGCACGTTTTTTAGCTTAATTGTTGCTTATGTGATTTCTTAGGAGGTTTTCAAAATCAAATAAACAAAATCAAAAATTTTCTCTTTTTCTATTACTATTAAGACTATGCAGTCATAATTAGAGTATTAATTAACTAGAAAAATTCATAGCAAACTTTAGCATGTGCTTTTGCTCTTATGATTGTTCAATTTGCATTATCTTTAAAAGAGTAGTGACTAGTGGTAGACAAAAGTCAGTGAGACTTTGAGCCTTTATAGACTGACACATTCATATCAGTCTTATTATCATTTTGTGTATGAGTGACCTTCATGACATGTACACCCTGATTATGATTTGATTTTCTATTCAAGACCACATTTTTATCACATGTCTTAACATCGAAATGATTAGGCAGTCTTTGTTTGTACAAGCTACATTAGCCAAATAGCCTATCCATTTATATGAATTTTCCTTTGTTAACCCCCTTTGAGGTTTATTAGCCTTTCTTTTTATGTTAACAACATTACGTGCTTTGAACCTAACCAAATGTCTCACCTAAGCCTTAAAGCTAGTAAAGCAATTGTTGATTGTTGAGTTTGTGGATGTACAAAATTCTAAGTGTGGGGGTATGCATATGTGTGGGATGGTTGTAATTGTTGGGATGCCAATTTATATCTTGTCATTGAAATTCCCATGTTGAAATAACTTCTTTCAATGTATTAAATTTTTTTAAAAAAGATTGAGAAAAAAAAAAGCAAAAAGAAAAGGCAAAAAAAGGAAAGAAAATTTTGTTTAAATAAAATTATCAAGGAGGAAATGCAAATTTTTTGCAAAGTTATATATGACAAATCTTTCCTGCTGAAGTTGTATTAAATGGGTTACTTGAATATATTGGATATGAGGTAGATGTTGCTTTCAATGGTCACTCGCTATAATTACAAAGTCTTGTTTATGATCAACTTTTGTGAGTGATTTATACTTCTTGTGGTTTATGGTGAGAGAGCTTAAATTTGAGCTAAGAAAGATAATTTTTGCATTCATCATAGTTGATGTACACAATTGTGAGTGAATGTTGATTTTTGCACTTGATGTTGTATTGAGTGTTTCTTGTTTCACTAGCTTTAATAGATTTCATGCTACTTTACCCAAATACATCTCACCTTACCCTTGCCCACATTACAACCCTAAAAGGTCCTTTGATTCATGATTTTACATTTGACTTTTAGTGGTGGAGAAATGATAAAATTTGTTAAATGTCATGATCATGAATAGTGTTGAGTGTACCTATAGATATATCTCATTTAAATAAATTTCCCAAGTCAACCTCTAGGTTGCTTAATTTCTAAAGGTGTTGAATGTTGATTGATCATGAGTAGAAGCATTGAATGTTAATTTCTTGCTCTAGTTTTTGAAAGTCATTCATCTTTACTTATGATTCTATTCTTAGGACATATGAAAAATGAGTAAGTGTTTTGGTTTGTGACTTTGATTTTGACGATTTACCCAAGGATGATCAAAAGCTAAATATAAGGGAACTTAATATGTGCTTCATTTTTGACACATTTAATCCATTACACTTAGTGATTAATGCCTTGGAATGCTTATTATACTCACTTTAGCTCATATTTGACTTTAGATACATTTCGAAAGTGAAGGAGATAAAGTGACCCGAAAGCATACTTATTGAGCCATCTTTTCAATGTTCACACTTTATTGTCTTCATTAAGCAAGAAGAAAAAAATTAAAAGAAAAAGAGACAAGATAAAGCATAAAAATGGAGGTCTGTGTAACATTTTGATTTAAAAAGCACATAGTCGTGACATGAATTACACTACCCAAAGAATTAAGCTAGTTATCCATTTGTCACATGATTTTAACCTAGTTGTTTTTTGAAAAATTAAAATGGATTAAAAAGAATAAGAGTTTAGTACAACTATTATCCTACTAATAGGATATCAAAACATAAACCAAATGACATCGTAGACTGCAGAAACGTAACTGCGTACTATCCACCCTCTAATGTATTCTCGGAGCTTCCAAAATAAGTTAAGTAAAAGACCCCCTTTTCAATGTTTCACTGGAAGCTTCCTAATTAGGACTCCAATGTCTCCATCTTCAGCACCTCCAGGTGGTTGTAGAGATAAGATCTTTTTGGTTTAGTCCTCGTAACTTCTTCTTCTCTTTCCGTCTTCATTCACTTTCCCTTCTTAGGAAACACAAAGGGTTTTCTGTGTGTTTGCACTCCAACTACTATCTGTCTTCTCCCGACTGTAAGTCTTCAGCACCCATGGAGGATCTGACATAACCATCTCATAGAGGAGGGCTTCGTAAGGTAAGAAGTCAACTTTAAACTTCTTCAGAACTATTGTACATGTTATAATTGGCTAGATTAGGTCACAGAAATGCTGCTCTACGTACTGGGTATTCTTGGATTCTTGTTAGAGTCTCTAAGAAATAACTAGTATTTTAGTTTTTATTATAAAAGGAATGGTGTGACAGTTGGGATTTTTTTAGAAAAATGATCAACACCCCCCCCCCCAATTTGTCTCACGACAGTAACAATTAAATTTTTATATCCATGAGATCACAACTGTATCAATTTAAATGTTATAGTCATGACGTGCATTAGAAGAAAAAAAAGAGACACGTGTCCATTTCAAGAGAAAAAACCTAGCTTTTGTAAGATGTGAGGGATAAAAAAGGTGTCAGCTAGAGAATGAAATAAGAGGAATGCTAGAAATGGATAGCAACGGAGAGAGTGAAAGAGAGGAGACAACAACTGAGAATGTGTCAGGGCTGTAGTGCATTGTGAGAGTTTATTCTGATTAATCCTCTTCGATTTTTGAGAATAAGCAGGTGGGAGGCAATTGGACAAGATTGAGACAACTGAGAGAGAGTTTTGGTGGGCAGAAACTAATAGAACTCATTTTCTTCACTTATGGTTGATTGTCAACAATAATATAGGCATTATTGGAGATTAATGGAGAAGGTTGGATAGATGCAATAAACCTGTGATTTTTCTTCATTTATCTTTAGTTTTCCATAGAAGAAAAGGTGTTCTTAGCTGATGCTTGGAGACACATGGAGAAGATGAAGGGCTAGGCATCCCGATGTCAGTTCCAAGATGCAATCCATGTCAAGGAGCACATTTGAGCATATGTCATTGTATATCATTTTTCCCTTTTTTTGAATGCTTACGTTACCTTGAGATTAATGATTGGTTATTATGTAAAAATGCTTTTGATGCTGTATTGAATCGTTTTTCATGAAACCCATTGCTAGAACTTGAATACGATACGTAATAGTCATGTTAAAGGTTGTATGTGGCAACTAATGGTGTTAAATCGTTATAGGGATAACGTAGCATAAGTTACATGATCCGAGCTTATGTGATTATTTCTTAGATTGGTCTATTTTTCTTAATTATGATGCAGATGTCCAGATAAACTTAGATAACTTATTATAGGTTTCTCGATAGTTAGGGTTTAATTAACTATACCCTAAGGAAAAACTGGGATTAAAAAAACTCATTGTTAACTCACGATCAATAGTCTAAAGAGAGGTGTGAAGACGATAATTCAATGACATATGTGAAATTGTGCTTAGGCCAAGATTTAAACTAAAGAACCATATTTCAATTTTATCATTTTTTTGTTGTTTTGATTGAGTTGCTTTTACATATTCATTTTTATTTTTAATTTTTATTTTGTATTGAACCAAACCCCCTTGTTTTACATATACTTAGAATTTAGGAAAGTAATTGGATTTAATCTCTGTGGGATTGACCTAGACTCACCACTACTGTAGTTATAGGTCTAGTTTATTTTGTGTAGTATTATGACGCACTAACAATTTTGCCTTGGCAAATAGTTAGGAGGGGATTCCTTTATGTTGCTGAAACCTCTACATTTAATATGCTAGTCATTTTCTTTAACTAGATCCTTCACCTTATCATTAGGATTCTTTATGTATCTGAGGTGATATGTTATAGGAAAAAGGTGTAAAGGGCCCCTATCACACCATTCGTCAAACCATAGCCATGCTTTCTGTCTATTGCCTATTTTGTGTTTTATTTCATAGTATAAGGCGTTCCTTATGCTAAGTAAATTTTATATGGACTGAAAGCTATTGAAATTTAACTTTAAATCTTGGAAGCTTTGCTCTTCTAAATGATATGCATGGATCCATTATACCCATAAGTTCTCTTCATCTATCATTAATCTCTAGATTTTTTTGGCTCAAAGAACTTTACTGATGACTTTTAGTGGTTTTAATCATAAACCTCCCTCTTCCTTTGAGTTCTTATCTCATTCTATATATCTTTTTATATGTATTATTTATGAAGATTACCATTCTAGAGGAAGTTTCTCAATAATCCATCAACATCCTTGGTAATTTTTTTTATTTGGCAAAACTAGATGCAACAACTAGTACATATATAGATTACTTAAGATAGTTTTCAATAATTGAAGCATACCAGCGTATGATAAACTTTTATTCCACTAGGAATTTACTCTTCTTTCTATCATTAACTTTGCAATCCTTGTAAACAACTATTTTATTTGTGATTGGAACTCCGAAGTATGTGAAAGGGAGTTACTATTCTCTTAAATCCTATAAGGGAAGGTAAGTCTTAATTGATAGAGCTAGCATCAGTAAAGACAATGAAAAAGCTTTATTATATTCAATTGGATGCCTAATAGTTTGCTGAATTGGTTAATAGTCTCCATAAGCATTTAAACAGAGGTTAATTTAAATTTATAAAACATCAAGTCATTAACAAAAGAGAAGTTAAAGAGTTTCAATTTTTATAATTCTTATGAAATTTAGAAGAATGACTTGTTTCAATGTTAAGCTATGTGTGCCTTATTAAAGTTCCCATGCAAATTGAAAAGAGATAGGGTAAGAGTGGATCACCTTGCCTAACCATTTTTCCTAGTTTGATTCTTTATGTCTGCTCACTGTTAACAAGAACGTTTAATGCGAGAATTATGAGACATTATTTAATCTAGCTTATAAATTTTAGTAGGAAACCAAGTGGTTCAAGTGAATGCAATATGAAATCCTAATTTATGGAGTAGAATGCTTTTCTAAAGTCTATTTTTAAAGTACAACATTTGCATAATCCCATATTTCTTATTCCAAAAGTATATTCTCTCTAAAGTTTCTCCTTTTTATACAAGTGCCTTGAGATTTACAGATGAAAAAGCCTAAAACCTTCTTCTATTTTGATACTAGGATCTTCAATATGCTTTTGTAAAGGGTATTATAGTAAACAATAGGTCTAAAGTCCCTTAAAGAGTTAGGGGTAGGTATTTTGGGTATTAAACAAATATCTGTCAAGTTTATTTCTTTTAAGAAAGTACCATTGTTGAAGAATTCCAAGGTTACATTAACGACCTACTCCTTAATCTACTACTAAGATTCCTAGAAAAAATAAAGATTGAGTCCATCATGACCCAAAGTTTTGTTAGAATTAATCCCTTTTATTGCATTCTCCATATCTATTGCATGTAGTAGTATTATAATATTAATTCCTTCATTGTAGAAATGGAATTTGGTATAAAGGACTAGATCTCATCTACAAAAGAATTATTTCTTGTATTAGTTAGTGATGTCTAACTAGTTATATTTTTTATAATTATTTAAAGACAAATAATGCATAAATTGTGGGAGAATTTGATATTTCTATATTTTGTATGTTTACAAGAACTAAATTAGTTTGCAATGTAACATTTTTATAGCATGTTTTATTTGAAATTATATGAAGTGTTCGTATGTTTGGCTTATTAATTTGTAGTCAAATTCTTGAGGCTAATTTCTCTATAGTTGTCCAATAGAGGTTGAATCAAAGTCAATTGGAAGCTAACTTGATAGACACAAACTTTTTAAAGACATCAAGAATTGATTCAAGTTCAAGTATGGCAAAAAATTGGAAAAAATAAAGAATTAGATAATATGGCACTGATATGAGTTCAACATGGACCCGTGTTGGTCATATTTGCTTACAAAAGAAGTCTTATAACGAAATTGGCATCGGACATAAAGCTAGATTGACATCAGACTCATTAATGTTTGCAATTATAAAGATGCATGAAAACGCAGTCTCAATTACCTTATGTCTTTATTACGTAACTTTATCTATAAATACTCTTATTAGGGTTAGAGAGCTTTTGGAAGTGTGGGACGGTCACCTTGTGTTTTAGTTATTGTTTTAAGGTTTCCTAACATCTAAAAAGGTCGAGGAGCAAGGATTGGAATTAGATTAACCTCGATTTGGATGATATTAGGGATATCTTACCCTATTTTTTTCTTCTTTACTACATTTGATGTTCAGATTGATTTTTTTTATTTTTTTCACGTTGGTAAGTAGCTACATACCTAATTATGGTTAGGGATATGGTATGTCTTGGATATTTCAATTACTAATGCATGAATTGTTATTATTTGTATGAATTTATTCTCTTTGCTTTTAATTGTTAAATTTATGGTTGACCACCATATTTTAAATCTTAGGGATTATGCGAAGAATCAAGAGGTCAAATACAATCTATAGATTAGGAGAATAAACATTCTAGAAATAGATAAAGGAATAGGCTAGTATGTTAATTAAAAAGATTAACTATGCTCAAGGAGTTTGATTATGGTTAATTTTACCTGCAAGATATGTTAATTACTTAATTAAATATACATGTGTGTGTTGAGAGAGTGCATGCATATATTAGCTTAATTATTTTTCAACCCTGATAACTAATATTGAATACTGTTTGAAATACCACATGGGTAAAAACTTATAGCCCTAACATTTATCATATTAATTCCTTTTTGCTATTTAATTATCTTTTTTATTAATTTAGCAATGTAATGACTCCTTGTAAATTATTGTTTTCTTTAGTTTTAGTCTTTTAAAGGATTAATAAGTTTAGTGCTTATAAATTTCATGGAATTGATAACTTAGAATACTCCAATTTTTATTAATTGTTACAATCAATTTTGTGTAGCTATAGATAAATTCACTTATTACTTTTAGTTTTATGATACTTTATCAACTAATTAAACTTGAGCGAAAACACATTTAACCCTCCCTGTGTTTTATGTCTTGGTACGTTTTGGAAGTGTGGGATGGTCACCTTGTGTTTTAGTTATTGTTTTAAGGTTTCTTAACATCTAAAAAGGTCGAAGAGCAAGGATTGGAATTAGATTAACCTCAATTTGGATGATATTAGGGATATCTTACCCTATTTTTTTCTTCTTTACTACATTTGATGTTAAGATTGATTTGTTTTTGTTTTTTTTTTTCATGTTGGTAAATAGCTACGTACCTAATTATGGTTAGGGATATGGTATGTCTTGGATATTTCAATTACTAACGCATAAACTATTATTCTTTGTATTGTTTGTATGAATTTATTCTCTTTGCTTTTAATTGTTAAATTTACGGTTGACCACCATATTTTAAATCTTAGGGATTATACGAAGGATCAAGAGGTCAAATACAATCTATAGATTAGGAGAATAAACATTCTAGAAATGGATAAAGGGATTGGCTAGTATGTTAATTAAAAAGATTAACTATGCTCAAGGAGTTTGATTATGGTTAATTTTACATGCAAGATATGTTAATTACTTAATTAAATATACATGTGTGTGTTGAGAGAGCTCATGGATATATTAGCTTAATTATTTTTCAACCCTGATAACTAATCTTGAATACTATTTGAAATTCCACATGGGTAAAACTTATAGCCCTAACATTTATCATATTAATTCCTTTTTGCTATTTAATTATCTTTTTTATTAATTTAGCAATGTAATGACTCCTTGTAAATTATTGTTTTCTTTAGTTTTAGTCTTTTAAAGGAATAATAAGTTTAGTATTTATAAATTTCATGGAATTGATAACTTAGAATACTCCAATTTTTATTAATTATTACAATCGATTTTGTGTAGTTGTAGATAAATTCACTTATTATTTTTAGTTTTATGATACTTTATCAACTAATTAAACTTCAGTGAAAATACATTTAACCCTCCCTGTGTTTTATGTCTTGGTATGTTTGGAAGTGTGGGACGGTCACCTTGTGTTTTAGTTATTGTTTTAAGGTTTCTTAACATCTAAAAAGGTCAAGGAGCAAGGATTGGAATTAGATTAACCTCAATTTGGACGATATTAGGGATATCTTACCCTATTTTTTCTTTTTTACTACATTTGATGTTAAGATTGATTTGTTTTTGTTTTTTTTTTTCATGTTGGTAAGTAGCTACGTACCTAATTATGGTTAGGGATATGGTATGTCTTAGATATTTCAATTACTAATGTATAAACTGTTATTGTTTGTATGAATTTATTCTCTTTGCTCTTAATTGTTAAATTTATGGTTGACCACCATATTTTAAATCTTAGGGATTATACGAAGGATCAAGAGGTCAAATACAATCTATAGATTAGGAGAATAAACATTCTAGAAATAGATAAAGGAATTGGCTAGTTTGTTAATTAAAAAGATTAACTATGCTCAAGGAGTTTGACTATGGTTAATTTTACATGCAAGATATGTTAATTACTTAATTAAATATACATGTGTGTGTTGAGAGAGCGCATGGATATATTAACTTAATTATTTTTCAACCCTAATAACTAATCTTGAATACTATTTGAAATTCCACATGGGTAAAACTTATAGCCCTAACCTTTATCATATTAATTCCTTTTTGCTATTTAATTATCTTTTTTTTATTAATTTAGCAACTTAATGACTCGTTGTAAATTATTGTTTTCTTTAGTTTTAGTCTTTTAAAGGATTAATAAGTTTAGTATTTATAAATTTCATGGAATTGATAACTTAGAATACTCCAATTTTTATTAATTGTTACAATCGATTTTGTGTAGTTGTAGATAAATTCACTTATTACTTTTAGTTTTATGATACTTTATCAACTAATTAAACTTAAGCAAAAATACATTTAACCCTCCCTTAGGTAACTCCAACTTTACATACTGCTCTGTAGAAGTAGCGTGTAAACTACACTGTTCAAGAAGAAAACTATGGATGATTTCTTTTATTTTTACACAATTTGTAGAGAGGATAGTACGAATACTACGAGTCTAATAATGATCCCTAGAATATCTACTGTACAGATAAAGCAAAGGAAGAAAAGACTCACAATTTCTACAAGAACAAGGGTAATTTCTACAAGGTTTTCTATCCTATTAGACAAAGTACGTTTAATGCTAGAAGGAAGATTGACAATTGAAAAAGTAAATGAAAGATGAACAGCGTCACTATTTATAGGTTCACTCATGTTTTCCAGTCTCCTTACTCATTCATTTCAAGAATAACATATACCACCTATTATACACGTTGGTTATGACTTTGATATTATGTCATATCTGATGGAGATCCTGTCTATATAAGTCATCATCGCGGATATTTCATCTAGGATAGAGATCCCTCTATGTGTGAACCAAATTGTGAAGTCTTTTTGAACTCTGAATTAGACAGTGATGATGATGATGATGATGATGAGTAGTTCAAACGACAACAATGAAGAAAGAAAAAGTCACATACTCGTTGTATGCCTTCTTAGCAATATCATCCTTGTCAGGATGATTATGATGATGATTCCAGCAAATCTATTGATCTCAAAATGGTACGGATTAGACCAAAATCTCTTCGTGAGATGCTTAAACCTTCCGGCAGAGATTATCCAGAGCCTAAGAAGAGGAATCCATCTTCTTCTTCTTCACATAATCTATGGAATAAACCCCTACAGATTAAAACACCACCTTCATCTCCACCAAAAACTCAACCTACATCCTCTTCAGCTAAAGATAAAGTACCTGAGTTCATAGCAACTCTTGCACCTATTGAGGTAAACCTAAAAAGAGGGGGGACCCGAAGTGGTGTTAGAACCAGGTTTCGTCGTGTATGATGAGTAGTATATGTTATTCTTGATAAGAGTGAGTAAGAAGACTGGAAAACATGAGTGACCTATGAACAGTGACCCTGTTCATCTGTCATCTATTCTTTCAGTTGTTGATCTTCCTTTTAGTGTCAAACGTACTTTATCTAATAGGATAGAAAACTTTGTAGAAATTACCCATGTTCTTATAGAAAATCGTATTTGTGAGTCTTCTCTTCCTTTGCTTAGTCCGTACAATGTATATTCTAGATATCATTCTTAGACTTATATATTCGTACTATTCTCTCTACAAATTGTCCAAAAGTAAAAGAAATCTTCTAAAGTTCTCGTCTTGAACAGTGTAGTTTACAAACTACTTCTGCAAAGCAGTATGTAAAGGTAGAGATCCCCAAGGACCTCGTCTCTCTTTGGAGAGAGCAGAACTATACTCATCTACATGTTTGAGCAATACGACTTGTTCTCACCCTTCATGGAAGAAAGGGAATACCTTCTACAACGAGGATATTTTTTTCTTGACACTGCCTACATAACGTACTAAAAAGCTCTAATTGGTACTTCGCTTACAGCTCTCAACAATGGAAGTGTCATCTTCAACATAGCACCTGATTTCAACATCAGTTTGGATGATCTAACGTCATCTGAAAGACTCCAAGTCTAGATCCAAATCACTAGAGCTGAACAAAATCCTGCAACAATTATGGCTACATTACATCATCAAATGATCTATAGCCTCGAGAATCATATCATGTTGTAGATTTGAACTTTTCAAACTCTACTTTGGATGCTTTTTATATGGTTGCTGATCGTTCCAATGATCAGACCACAATCATCCAAGTCCTAAAGCAATTTCCTCTGAAAGAGTTGGAAAAATTGATGCCTAAAGAATGGATTGTGAACCACCAGAAACTGTTCCATACTCATCACAGGCACTTATTTCACACGACCACTCCTCCAATTCTACAGACTCTTCAAGATGGTCGGTGAAATCTATCTACACTAGGCTTATTGATGATCAACCAAGTACTTCCAACACTTTTGGCCTAGTTTTGATGCTACAACCTATAATGTCTCATACAGAAGGCAAAGACTCTCTGATTCATTATGTCAAATCTGATGGAGATCCTGTCTATATAAGTCATCATCGTGGACATTTCATTTGAGATACAGATCCTTCTACATGTAAACCAAATTGTGAAGTCTGAATCCTGAATCAGACAATGATGATGATGATGATGATGAGCAATACAAACGATGGCGACAAAGAAAGAAAAAGTCACGTACTCGCTATATGCCTTCTCAGCAATATCATCCTCGTCAGGATGATCATGATGAGATGAACAGGGTCAAGATTCACAAGCTCACTCATGTTTTCCAATCTCCTTACTTACTCTTATCAAGAATAACATATATTTAATCAATTAAATTTTTAATTTAGATAATTACTGTGATCTAAAAAATGTTTCCATCTTCAAGAAGGCAGACCGAATTATTCTTGTTGTTAATCATTCAATTGAGTCAATCATCTCTATTCTAATCAAAACTTTTATTCAATTGAAACAATTGGCGCCATTCAGTCCTGAATTGCTGGTTACGGAAAGATGCTGCTATTTTTCCAATTGCCCAAAGATAGAAAACTGTAGTTCACAATCAAGAGCTTGGCCACGCATAATGGGTTAATATTCCTCAGTATGGGGCAGCCCGGTACGTTTCTTGGACAGAGCAGTAGTCGCACTCCTTCCTACTCGTTTTAAGACATTTTGGGTTTATAAAGCCATCTTTCTCTTGCGTACTTGGATAAACTATGGTCCATAGCCAAAGCAGACAAGTAGTATATAATCCATTCCTCTAAACCATATATGCCTATTACTACGTACGGATTACATTTTCCATGAAAACAACCACGTCAAAAGCCTTGATGACATTCCGAGAAAAAGGTTCCACATGGCAAGTCTCAAAAAAGATGAAGAAAAACAGAATTCATTGCAACTTAGTACTGTAAGTGTGAGTCAGATCATCCCAACCAAGCTCAACAAGGTAAGGTAGTCTCCTCCAAAAACGCCAGTTTCATCTCAAACTCCATGTAACAAATTACCATTTTCAGCCTTTAACAACCCTTTACTCTCTTCTTGATGTTTTACAATTTTGTCGCCATTGCACGAACCCATTTCTATGCTAGTTAGCTTCTCAGCCTTCAAAGCCTCATGCTCCCAGTCTGTACGGACCAAGACAACAAGAATAGAAAGAACACAAGCCACTTGGGCAGACAAGAGTCCAAACCAAAGCCCGGCAAACCCAACATTGTGCCCAAAGGCCAAGCCCACTGCTACCGGCGTACCAACACAATAAAAGGCCAACAAATTGATATTGGCCCCAACAGCGGGCCGAGCCATCCCACGGAGTATGCCACACCCAGTTGTTTGAGGACAGTTCCCAAGCTCACAGAGTCCAATTATAGGCAAAACTGATGCCACTAGGCCCTTAACAAGATCATCTTTTGTGAACAATCCAGCCCATCTGTCCCTAAGGATCAATGTCCATGTCACATTGATGATTCCAATTAGCAAGGCAGAGCACAGAGCAACCAAGGCTGCCAACCTTGCCTTGTATGGCTTACCAGCTCCAAGCTCATTGCCTACCTGCATTCCCCTTGTAACAATAAGCATATGACACATACTTGTGAGCTTTCCAGCTCAAGAAAATGAAGGAAAAAGGTGACATTGAGCAAAGACCACTCGAGCTCACTTTAGTTGGGTAAATGGAATCGTCAACACATACGCTTTCACATGAAAGTAAAGTAGTGGTTACATGTTCTTTATGCTAATTTTATGCAATAATATCACAAGTGCGACCGGAGGGTCCCTTGAAGTGATGTAGCCACCAAACAGATCAAAAGCATGTTTTTGGTCTGTACGGGATTGACTACTACTTCTGGCTTTAATTTGAGTTCCAAGCTTCAAATGTAAACTCTGTATATGCGAGACCTAGAAGAAAGTGGGCAGAGCAGATATATCGACTTCAAAGCAGTACTTTCCCTTTTTACATTTTATTCAAGAAAAATGATTACTATCGTATGTAATATAACCAGCTAGCCGTGCTTTACTATTAACTGATATGCCTCCCTCACATCAGAGACTTAGTTCTACATAACAACCTAAACATGTGTTTGCACTGTTACAAAATCCGTCACATAATTAAATGGGGGAAAGACCTAATCATTCGCTTAAATTAACAGAGGGATACAGGGAAGAAGCAAAATTTTAAAGGACAATCCATAACAAGATAGTAATTTATACAGCAACCAATTATATAAATATTTTCGTTTAAGCAAGAAAACACACATGTTTTGGAAACGCCAGGTTGAAAGGTCAATTACAAGTCCACAAGCAAACAAAAGAACACAGTTTCCATGTACTTCAGTTTCAAAAGGGCAACAATATTTCTTTCAGCATCCCCCTAATTGTTCCCAGCCATAGGTGTATGACACAACTTGAAAAGGATGCTCATATATACTGAATCACTTCATGAAATGTAACATCACCAGACCAAATAAATATTGAAAACTACTGTTACACACCACTAAGAGCATTGAGGATCTATGACAAAGCGACCCATCAACAAATATATTATATGATAGTACACAAAAGCAAAGATAAAATTTGAGGAAGTGGTGGGGTTTTTGGACATACCTTCGCTGAAACACAACCAGCAAGGGCCATAGGTACGGTGTACATCATGCTAGTGGTCTGAATGAGTATCCCAGTGGCAGCCACAGCAAGTGTGGGATTTGGCAAATAACCTGCCATCACAGTCACTATCTCATACCACCACCACTCCAGGCAAATCCCTAAACAACTAGGAACTGCCAACTTCAACAGTGGTCCCAACCCACCACAAACTTCTCCGATCTTAGCCGTCCATCTCATCTCCCACCGTTCGCTGGCCCTCCACACATACCCCACCATCAACAACACCATGTTCATGTTAGTTGCAACTGACGCCATTGCCACCCCGGGAACACCCAACCCCATCACTACCACAAGCACGTAGTTCAGGGGCACGTGGAAAACAACAGCCAACAAGGAGCAGTACATTATGGGCTTCGTCACCCCCTGTGACCTTAAGAAAACTCTCAATGGCTGTAACAAGGTGTTGGTTAAAAGATCTGGGAGAGAGTAAAAACAGTACGTTGCAGCCATTGCTGTGATTTTTGGATCTTGGCCCATGAAGTTCATGATTGATTCCAGATTAACCCATGAGAGGCTTATGGGTATGGTTGCAACGAAGAGGATTAAGATCATACGTTGAAGAGAGAGAGAGAGGAGGTCCCAGTTCCTGCTGCCATAAGCTTGGCTGCACACTGGCTCTAGCCCAGAAGCTAAGCCCACAAGAACAGAGTAACCAGTAATGTTGGTGAATCCAATAGAAAGTGCACCACCAGCTAGCTCAAGACTTCCAAGTCTGCCCAAGAAAATGACTGACACCACTGCTCGGAAAAAGGCCATCAGGTGGGCAGCTGTTATAGGCAAGGCCATGCCCCAAAGTTCCTTTAGCTCCTCAACAACCTTGATTTTAGGGGGGCGGGAAGGTTGTTCGTACACCAAGAAACTTTCATGTTAGTATCAGCAAGCTAACCATCATCATCAGAAGCATATGTGTGAGAGAGATAAGAGTTTAAGGGTTTTACCTGAGAAGAAGAGGGTAGTTTGTGAGAGAAGAAATCATGGTCTTTATCATCCATTGTTGGTTCGATACTGTTTCTGTGCATCGGCATGCAAGCTGTACAAATAGAGACTTCAAATTAACTACCCGCTATAAGAACAAGGAACGTCAAGGAGATTGTCCCAAGAAAAAAGTTTTCTCGAGCTGCAAACAAAACCAAGGAGATAAACCATAATCTTACCGATATTCTGAAAGAAATATACAAACCCAAGTCACTCATCTTCTTTAACCGATTAATATAACAATAAATGAAAGAGAAATTAGTATCATAGACAGGAAACAAAACCCACCTGGGGTCCGAGGCTATACAATTCTTATTCAATATCTTAGCAGAACAGAAATATAATGGGTTCATTAAACATAGGCCGCAACAGGTGTGGATGAATTAAGTTAACCAACAAAGCCAGCAGGTTGAGAGGCAAGAGTGTAATTTCCAAGAGCAGTCTAAGAAAGCTAAAGCTTTTAGAGGTCCGAGGCCTCCGAGTCCGAGGATGGTTGAAAGCTTCGTGTATGGATCATTTAATTGTTTAAGCTTTTTGACAGGTCTTCTTGACACATATCTTCTTCATTGCATAGTATGTTGGGTGGGAATTTAGGTATTAGATACTCTGTAATTAATATTCTGTTTTAAACTTGTTTTGTTTCTAAAATAATATTATTTTGTGTGTAAATAAACAAAAAATAAAAAAAATTTGACCCAAAATAAGTTTAAAATAAGATATTAGATACAGATAATCTGAAACCGAAAAGACATTAAGTCTGTTCTAATCTAAATGATATGGTTTTGAACATAAAATACACGATTGTAAGTAACAAGATAGTGGGGAATTTATTACAGGAAAAACAAGAGAAAAGCAAAAGGATTTGGCCCTGGCGGCGAAGATTATAAAGAAATGGAAAGGTGTGAATATGTGTCAGAGAGAGTAAAAGCTCAAAGCCTTATAGATGATTTGTTGCGGAGAGATGACAAATTTAAAAAAGTAAAAGCATTTGGACAGGGGTGAGGGAAGTGCAAGTGCCTCGACCTAAAAGGTTGCTCTGTTTCGCTAGCTCCATTTTATCGGAGTTTGGAATTTCATTAGTCCGAAATTCATTGTATTCTAAGCCTAAGCCTAACTCTAGTTAATTTATTTAACTGGCATTCCAAATTTCCACTGGAGAAATGAACATTTCACACCTGACTTATGCCGTATTTCTACTTTGCATAATAGCGCTATAATTTATGGACGACATGTATTTCGCTTTGCATTCTACATGCAGTTTTCTTATCGTCACCCAAGTATCTGTATACGTAAAGATACAGATTTCCTTGTTTCCACCGTGACGTAGATCGGTGCGTAATTGTATGCATTATTTATTGTCTCCCTTTCCCTTTCCCTTTCCCTTTCCCTTTCCAATGTAGTTGAAGTAAAAGCTTAGGGACCTCCAATGTTCTTCAAAATAAAATTTACGGTAGAATTTATGATTTTTTAAATCTATGGACTATGGCCTAACTTTTAAAACGTGTCTCGAAATTAAATATTGGAGGACTGTTTGTTTTTAATATGATTTTTGTTTTATTTTTAAATTTAATAAAAATTCTGTTTATTTTAAAATTTTTCAGTTTTATAATTTTGTAAAGATTTTTGTTTTCTATTTCCATGTTTTGTAATATTCTGATTTATCATTGACTGAATAAATATTATTTAATTATTTAATATTAATTACTGATAAGAACTATGAAAATTTTAACTTAATAATTAATTTCAATCTTAATTTTTTAAAATAAAATAATTTTAATTTGATAATTACTTGATAATTCAATTTATTTTCAAAATATACAATTTTATTTTAGATCTATTACAATAAATATTAATATTTATAAAAATCATTTTATTTTAACAAAATATGATATTTTATTAATATATTATGTAATTATTATTAGTAATAAAAATATAATTATATTGACATCAATAACCAATTATATTTATATTTAAAAATAAAAAATTAAAACAAGAAATAAAAAATATCAGTGAAACGAGAAAACTCTTAACTTTTCCTTAAATGACCACTACATGATAATTAAGTTATTTTAACTACTTAATAACAATATGTCTTATTATATTTTAACATCTCGAATTAAGAGTATATATGACTTGGAAAACTCCAAGTTACCTATTGGAGAATATAAATATTGGAAATTCTTTAAAAAAATAGTATGCTTACCAAATTGTATACTTTGCTAATTAATAATTAACTTAGTTATAGTATTGTAAATTGATCAATGTCATCTAGACTTTGAATTAAATGTAAAGATAGATTATTCATTAAAAATTTATGTTATACACTAAAGTTTAAAATCAACATCCTTTGAAATTTACTGAAAATTAAAGTGTAAGAACGTTCCTCAATTCTTCTGTAAATCCATCATTTGTAGGGATGGTAGATGAAATATCTCTCGACTTAATTATTGGGCTTGTAGTTACTAAAAGGGTAGAAATATTTAAACCTCAGTATCACTCAAATAAGTCTTATTACATACCAAAAACTTAAATATTTTAGGAATTGGAAGATGAAAAGTCAAGTCAATTTTGACAACATAAACATCGAGATAATTAAAGAATATTATGTTTCAAGCAAACTTTTAATTAAGAGAAGGTGCAAAACAAAAGTGTGCACAAAACTCTCCTCATATAAGAATCATCTTCCGAGTTCAATTTTCCCTATACAACTGATGGTGATTATTTTAACTATTTAGGCCTGTTTGTTTTCATTTTTTTTATTGTGGTTTTCATAAAAAAAGAAGCAAATCCTCAAAATGTATTTAGTTGAATATTGTCGTCATTTCTTATTTTTAAAAACAAAAAACCACAATAACTTTACAAAAATGTAAAAAAAGACGATTTTTTTTAATATTTCGCAATAAGTTTTCACATGTTTTCATTTCTACTTCCTCTTCTTGTAAACTTTTTTTTAGTAGAAACTATATCCCTTTTATCTTTTCTTACGTCTCAAACTCATCTCATTTCTCTCTCCTTTTTTTTTCTTCTTTTCTTCTCTCTTTTGTCCCTAACTCATCTCTTACGTCTCTTTTCTATCCGTGCAGAAAGCGAAAATTTAGGATTTTAACTAGGAGAGTTTCCAAAACTGATTTAATATTTTTATAATTATATTATGTTTTTTTTCTGGTTTTCTTGGTTTCTTATTTTCCATTGACATCTTTATTATTGGTTTCTTTAGAGTTGATATTTTTCTTAGTTCTTTACTTCATGTTTTCCAATCTTTTCAACAAACAACATGAAAATTGTTTCTTTGATTTCAATCTTTTTCAAATATGTTAGCAACAAAAAGTAAGGAAATGTTTCATAACAAATTAACAATAATAATAGTGGTAATAGAAAATTATAAAAATGGTTAGAGAGAGAAGCTTTGACTTTTCTCTAGGTTTTTTTTGCATTCAATTTGTTCTTCACTTCCTTATTGCTTTGCCTTATGCTAAAATTTCCTCCTTTTCACTATTTTCATTTCTTGGGCTAGTTTACTTGCCTTTAGAGGTTAATCTCTCTCAAGATGTCTTCCTACCCCCTTAGCACTAGAACTTTTCCTTTCTTTCTTCATTTCTTATCAAGGAATGATTTTTCAACTTTATCCCTAACCTTTTTTTTTTTTTGCTCCTTTTAGTAAATGGTAAACACTCAATCCCATCCTAAATAGAATATTAACCTAGATCCTTAAGACTTTCCTCCCCTTATTGTTTAGCCCCTTGTCTCTTCTTTACCTAGTCTCCTTAACTCATAGGTTCCTCCCCTATTCTTGCTACCTCTTCCTTGCCTATCACTTTAAATATCCCCCTACTCGTCATGCTTAGTAGAATACTCAAGCTCTCTCTTTGAAACCAGTCACTAAGACATCGTGGTGTTAGATATTAGAGGACTTATCCCCCTTTGGATCAACTTAACTACTATTCTTCAAAGCATCGAGAAGGAAAAACATAGTAGCTCCTCTGATGAACATACTAAAAGAAGGAGCATTAACCCTACTTGGTTTCTTCATGGACAAATGTCCATCCTTCCCATTGTTGAGCATTTAGGCACACTAACAGTAGAAGTTCCTAAGTTTAAAAGTAATGTTGATTAATGAAGACAAACTCTTCTTGTATAAATTTGATTCTGAATCTGGTACTCAAAAAATCCTAGAGGTAGGTTCTTGGCATTATAATAACAATTTTTTATTCCTCTAAAGGTAGAATCCAAGCATCCATATGGATAGTTTGAAACAAAAAAAAAATTCTTTATGAATCACTATATCTAAGGTACTTTTAGAATATTGGTCTACCAAAGGCATAAGCCACCTAGATAGTTATGTTGGAAAAACTATTTTCATGGATGAGACTATTGTAAGCATGAAATGTGTGAATTATACAAGGATATATGTGATGGTCAAGGTTCACCAAGAGTTACTGATATGTGTTAATTGTTGATACATTTAATCATTTACACTTAGCAATTAATGATACGCAAATACTTAAGATATTCATTTTAATTCATATATGATTTTAGGTACAATTTGGAAGCAAAGAAATTAAAGTGATTCAAAAGCATTGCATTTTGGCCATTTTCCAAAGATCAATAGTCACTTGTCTTCATAAAGCAAGACAAAGAAAATTAAAAGACAAGAAAAATGAAGATATGAAGAAAAGAACGTGAGCTATATAGATTATAGTGAGGAGCAAAGCATGCAATAGGTGGAAAAATGTTGAACAAAACAGAAGCATAAAGACATTAGCAGAAGCTTAAAATGACATGCAAGCATCTAGATATAAGAGCAAAACGACATTGGAAAGTGGGAACAGTCCAGCCAAAATGCAACTCCAAATGAGGAAGCATAAGCAATGACATATGTCCAAGTATCGTCCAAAACATCAACGCGTGTGAAGAAAACACATGCAAAAATAAGAGTCCAAAACTCATCTAACATGGAGTTAAACGCAGACGTATGGGGCGTGTTGAAGCGTGAATTAAAAACAGAAAAAAGATGCGTGAATAAAAAGGACATAAGGGCAACTGGTGAACTAGCACAAAATGACAACCAAGAGACATAAATAGGAATAAAAATGGAAGCTCAGCCTGGCCATGCCCGAGGCATGATAGCCTGTGGCCCAGCCTATGGCCCGGTAGGCTGAGATGAGTCAACCTGTCGCCCGACCCAAGCGCCATTTTTTTAAGCAAAAAACTTCCAAAACGACATCATTTTGAGCAGGCCACAGCGGCCTAGTCAACCTAGGCCAAAAGCAGGTTGAGCCAGTTTTTCCATCCCTAGACATGAACTAGGAGAAAATGACACAATCACAAAGAATTTTGGACAAAAAGCTGGAAGGATGCGTTAAACGCTTGATGGAAACGCAACCAATTTTTGCGTTTAATGAAAACGTAAATGATAGCAGTGTTAGGTTAGACAGAACAGAAAAAGAGAGGGGGGAGGCAAAGAGAATAGAATGGTAGCGTGAGAAGAGAAGAGATCTTCGTTTTTGGAGGCGTTGTCTCATAAAAAAGAATAGAAGTTGTTCTTCAGACAACAGGGGTTTTTCTTAGGGAGCCTTCGGTTGGGGATAGAAATAGGGGCTAAGCTCTATCTTTTTAGGAGACCTATGAAAAGCTAAATTCCTGGAACCAATTTGGACGTGTCATTGACGCCAATGACCTGGGTTAAGTGTATTTCATAATTTTGTTGTTTCTTCTCTCATTAGAAATTGATTGTGCTATTTTATGTTAATTGGTTTGGGTTTTGTGTATGGATAATCATATTTTTTTATTGTTCGGTTATTTGTGTATGAACCCATTGGGTATTACGAAAAGATGATTTTAATACATCTCATTGAATCGTTTATTTACAAATCTATTGCTAGAATTTCGATATAATCTATAATTGTTATGTTGAAATTCATGTATAATGACTAATGATTCGTAATCATTAAGGATAACATGACCTAGGTTAAATGACGCATCGTATGTAGTTGTTACCTTGATTAATCATTTTTTCTAATTTGTAATGCTATTGCCTAATTAAATCTAGAGATCGTATCCTAGGTTATTTAGTGGTTAGGTTTAATTAATGATCGTATCTTGATTAAACAAAACATAAGGGAAAACTCGAGTTAGTTATTAACCCACGATTAATAGTTGCTAGGAGAGCTTAGAAAATAACAAATCCATAAAATATGCTTAATTAGGGTGTAGGACGAGATTGAACCAAAGAACTGGGTCCCTACTAGATTCTCCACTTTTACTTTTTTCATGTTTTCTTTAATTTGTTTTCATTAGTTTAGTTTCATTTTATTTTCTTCTTTCTGAATCCAAAACCCCTTAAGATTAATTTCATTTCAACAACTTTACACACTCTCTGTAGGATCGACCTAGACTCACCACTGCTATAGTAGTAGCCTAGTTATTTTATTTTGACTAGCGTTATGACACACTTGTCAGTTACCAGAAATGATTCCTCCTATGCGTCTTAGGGAAAATGATAAGTTATTAAAAGTTTCTATTATAATATCTTATTAATGGAGCCCATATTTATCTCATCAAGGTATAAAAAAAATGGATACCAAAAGTAAGAAATTTTATGAGGTCATTTTTATGAATTAACAAATATTATTCAACTTGTAAAGAAGAAGCAACTTATAAAGAGCTTACTCAAAATCATATTAATCTAACAAAATGCCTAGAAAAATTAGTTGTAAGAATGGATAAGAATGCTAGTACTCAATCGAAGGAATCAGAGGAAAAAGAAGAACACCAACCTATAAATGTATCATAGAATGTGAATGAGGAGGATATGAATAGGAAGATGTTTCATCTAGTCCTAATGCCATTCAAACTAGTAAGTTGAGGAAAGATTGTTGTTAGGAGGAAGTTTAATAAAAAAAAATAGGTCCAATAGCTTTAAAACCTTATCCCCTTCTAATATCAACCATCTTATGGAATGTTTGAGGGCTTAATATCCTCAATAAACAATAAGTAATTTATGACTACTTGAAAAATATCAAAACTTGGGTATTTTTAGAAACTAAGATTAAAGTGGAGCATTGCAAGAAGTTGGATTTCTTACACAAGAACTAGTTAATCATCTTTACTTACCATATTTGTTACAATGGTACAATATTTATCACCTTTGATCTTGAAAAAATTAAGGTTATGCAAACCATTTAACACAAACTAACTCATCGATCTTTTAATAAAAATCTTAAAGGAGAAAATCAATGTGTAGATTAACTTTGTATATGCTTTCAATATTCTTTCTAAGCAAATTCCCTATAGAATAAGCTTAAGGATGTTCATGTCAATACATATGCTCTATGTCTAATTCTTAGGGATTTCACCATCATTGTTCATCCATCTCAAGCTAAGAGAAATGTATGCCTAAAGAACTTTAGTGATGATTTTAGGAATTGTAAAAACTATATAGAGGTAAATGATCTAAGGATAGAAGGACATTTCTTCATATGGAGTAATAAAGATATTGAAATATTGTTTATAAAAAAGAAACTTGATAGAGTCATTATGAATGATAATTGGTTAACCATATTCCAAAGAGCAAGGCTATATTTGATTAACCATATTTGTTTATTAGATCATACTCCTATTGAAATAAACAACCTAATCTTGATATAATAGAGGAGAAATCCATTATGCTTTAATAACTTCTTAGTTAAAGTTGAAGGATTTAAAAAATCTATGAAAAAATAACTAAGTTTTAAATTTTAAGCACATAAATCCTATATTTGCATGAGGAGACTAAAAGTGGTGAAAAATGAGCTTAAGATTCTTAATCATATATAAGAGATTCAACAAAACCCATCGAATAGTTATTGATAATAAAGATAAGTTTATTTAAGCTTAAAAAATCTATATCAAACACTTAATGATGTAGTCAAATAAAATAAGGAAATAATAGCTCTACATAACTACATTCAAGCTTTGGATGTAAATTATACTCTTTTAAAGAAAAGATTAATAATTCAATCTCTTATAGATATAGTGATAGGAACTCTAGCTTTTTCTATAAGTTTGTTCACTCAAAGAAAACCATCAATACAATAGCATTCTTTTTTAGGAAAACATCAATTTAGTACTTACCCAAGCTAAGGTTCTTTAGGAAAAACTCAATTAGAACTTCCTCTATCCATTTCTCATCTATGCATAAATTAAACCTTTATGTAGATGCAAAAGCTACTAGATTGTTTGGGCCCTTCAATGCTGATGATATGGAGAAAGAATTAATTAAGCTTAAATCCAATAAAGCCCCCTTGTCCAAATGGACTCAACACCTTTTTCTTCCAAAAGAAATGGATTCATGATAAGCACTTAATTATTAAGGCCAAAGTAGGATAATAAAGGAAATTAATAACAATTTTATAAGCCTCATTCCAAAGATACCAAACCTAACTTCTGTAAAGGAATTCAATCCTTTTTCCTATTGTAACAAAATACATAAGATCATCGTTAATCTCCTTACATCTAGGCTTAATGACATACTAAAACCACTCATTAATCCATCATAGAGGGCTTTAGTCTAAAGGAGAACAATTGGAGACAATATTTTATTAGCTCAAGGGTTTTTAAGAAACTATAATAGAAAGTAATCATTCAAGAGTTGTGTAATCAAAATTGACTTTCACAAGGCTTTTGATTCCATCGATTGGAACTTCATATTATATATATCTTATGGAATTTTGGCTTTCTATCTAAATTCATTAGTTTGATAGATTAATGCATCATATATGTCTCTTATAACTTGTTAAGTCATTAAATTGCACTTATTTTGGACTTAATTATCGTTAATGTGTTGAAATTATTATCCGAAATTATTGGAATTATCTTACAATTGTTTACAGATGGTTTTCAACATCTTAGAGATGAAATGGAATAAAAAAGATGCAAAATAATGAAGAAAATTCGAAATTCTCACTCTGACAGCAATTCAGTGACTAAGAGTGGGCACGCCTAAGGAGGGAATAAATCTGCAGATAAAATTTCAGAAGTCAAATTAAAACTAAACACAATCTTGAAAGATTATCTGGCCATCTTTTAAGAGAGTTACCTACCGAAAATAGAAGAGTGCATATTTGGAGAAAATCAAGAGAAGATAACGGAGAGATAAGCATCAAGAAGGAGGGTTGGTGATTGACGCATATATATATATTAGGTTTTAGAATAGGTTGAACGGGGGTTGTTGGGCTGCTGCCGTTTCCCTTCTATCTTTACGATTTCTGCATACTTTCAATTGTTGTTTTCGTATTCTTCTTTAAAGAACTAGGGATGGAGACTTATTACCTTGTTATTACTTTTGTTTTCGATTCACTTATGAGTAGCTAAGTCTTTTGTCTTGGTTGAGGAGATCTATGTTATCTGTTATTATGGTGAGATGCTTCAAATAGTTTTTTATATTGTTAATAAACATTGGATATCTTCGGATTTATTCTTTCTAATTGAATTCGTTGGTTTCTAGGTGCACAACTAGAGATTAATTGGTTCAATCACTAGATTAACAAAATATGACATTCAGTTTCGGTAATCACAAGTAGCAATTAGGATTAACTTCTCTACGTTAGAGTCGAAAATTCTAAGAAGATATTCGCTTGATTGATTGCATGTCGTACATGTATTTCTCTTGCTCATTGGTTATTGATTCTTAATGCTATTATTCGATTATACCTATGATTATATCTAAGTTGTTGTTTAATAAGAATGCTAGGATGCATGTTCCTAGTTATTACACTTAAGAGAAATTTCCCCAATAAATGTTTATTAATGATTGCAATTTTATATCGAGGATCTATGATAACATGATAACATCGGTGACCCGAAACAAGGTATTTTCTCATTGATTTTTCAGATTTAATTGCTACTTCCGATTTGTGATTTTTCTTATAATTTTCTGATATTGCCGTGACCAAATCCCCTTTTTATTTCCGTTATTTGTGCCGTTTGAATTCATAATTTCATTACCGCAAAGATTCCTCGTGGGAAAGATATCCGCTTACCGCTACTACATTAAATTGTTTTAACGGAAGTGATTTCTTTTTAATTTGGTTGTAGGCGACAGCAGTACCAAATTTTGGCATCATTGTCGGGGAATTTTGACGGTTTGTGTACGTTACGCGTCCAAACCAATCAGATAATTTACAGTACTATCCTGAGATCGAAAAGACAGCAAAAAGACTGCGGAAATAGAATAAATAGCAAAAAGAGACGCAGAGAATGGATAGAATAGCTCCAAACCGCACCCTTCGCGAATTAGCCGCGCCAACGGACGCGTAACAACCACACTGCATCAATTTCCCGAATTTAGGTGATAACAATACTTTTGAATTAGAATCTGGGCTGATTCATCTATTACCTATTTTCAGGGGTTTACCGGGAGAAGACCCATACAAGCACTTGAAGGAATTCGACGTAGTTTGCATGGGCATGAGGCCGATGAATGTGACGGAAGAGCAGATTAAGCTAAGAGCCTTCCCGTTTTCCCTTAAAGATGATGCGCAAGATTGGCTATATTATTCAGCCGGAGAAAACGTGCAAACATGGGCTGAAATGAAGAGGCTTTTCTTTGAAAAGTATTTTCTAGCATCGAGAGCAAGTACTATTCGGAAAGAGATTTGCAGAATTTGTCAACACACGGGAGAAACACTCTACGAATAT
The DNA here is from genome assembly GCA_027563885.1 of Erythroxylum longipes. NCBI lineage: Eukaryota > Viridiplantae > Streptophyta > Magnoliopsida > Malpighiales > Erythroxylaceae > Erythroxylum > Erythroxylum longipes. The sequence goes on from JAOQMS010000003.1 coordinate 21,638,537, forward strand.
TGGGAGAGATTCGAGAAATTATGTGCTAGCTGTCCGCACAACCAAATAACCGAATAGTTACTAATTCAATATTTCTACGAGGGACTTTTACTTTCTGATAGGAGCATGATTGACGCTGCAAGCGGTGGTGCATCAGTCGATAAGACGCCAGCGGCTGCAAGAGAATTGATCGCAAACATGGCCTCCAACATGCAATAATTTGGAATCCGTACTGGGCATAGGTCCAAGGGCGTGAATGAAATTAGTACAACCTCGTTGGAAAAGAGATTGGATGACCTCACTTACTTAGTGCAACAATTAGCGGTCACGAGGAAAGAATAAGCTAAGATATGTGGTATATGCTCAATGTTAGGACATTCTACTAATTTATGTCCGATTTTGCAGGAAGAAAACGCAGAGAAAGTGAATGCCGTGGGAGGATTTCCTGGACCAAATCAAAGGAAGTACGACCCATTCTCCAATACCTATAATCCGGGATAGCGCAATCATCCAAATTTACGATATGGGAATCCTCAAGGACAACAAGTAGCTGTGAATTTTCATCCATATAGACAACCATACGTGCCGCGTCAAAATCCATATATAATGTCAACTGCCGAAGGTAAGTCTTCTTTGAAAGACATAGTGCACACTTTGACCACTAACACTTTGACATTTCAGCGGAATACTGAAGCAAGTATCCGAAATTTAGAAAATCAACAAAGGAATTTCGAAACCCAGTTAAATCAAATTGCAACTGCCGTCAATCGAATGGAAGCACGAAATTCTGGTAATTTTCCAGCGCAACCAGAGGTTAATCCTAGACAAAGTGAAAAGGCTATCACCTTGCGGAGTGGTAAAGAATTACCGGAACCAATTCTGGAAAATTCCAAAAGGGAAATAGAGGAAGAAATCACGCACACACCATTCCCTACTGAATTGACGCAAAAAGGGGTACAAAACAAGGTGGTTCCACCTCCTTTTCCGAGTCGATTAGCAAAAGTACAGAAGGAATAACAAGAAAAGGAAATTTTAGAGACTTTCTGAAAGGTTTAGGTAAATATCCCTCTCCTTGATGCAATTAAACAGATTCCACGATATGCGAAATTCCTTAAGGAGATTTGTATGTTAAAGAGAAAATTGAAATTCGATGAAAAGGTTCAATTAGGAGAAAACATTTCAGCATTGTTACAAAAGAAAAAGCTTCCACCAAAATGTCAAGATCCAGGTCTGTTTACTATCCCGTGCCAAATTGGTAATTTGCGGATTGAAAGAGCTATGTTAGATTTAGGTGCATCCATTAATGTTATGCCATACGATATGTATAAATCTTTGAATGTTGGAGCTTTTAAAGAAACTAATGTAGTGATTCAATTAGCGGATCGCTCAAATGCTTACCCTAAAGGTGTGTTAGAAGACATATTGGTTCAAGTAGGAAACATGCTTTTTCCAGCTGATTTTTATATTTTGCAGATGGGCATGGATGACACATCTTCCTCCACTCTGATTTTATTTGGAAGGCCGTTTTTAAAAGCGACTAGAACCAAAATAGATGTTCATGATGGATCTTTAACTATGTAATTCGATGGTGACTTAATTAAGTTCAATATTTATAATACCATGAAAATTCCAGATGATGACCAATCTATTGTTTTTGTGGATTTTATTGACATATGGATGCAGGAGAATTGGATGTTGGAAGATAACGATGACGCGAAATTGATGGAAAAGGCATCACAATGGTAAGGAGATGAAGACCCTGCATTACCTAGTGCACTAAGGGAGAAGACGTTAGCTTCACAAGGAGATGGGGGATCTTTATTCTTTAATGAACAAATAAATAATGTACCTCATTGGCAAGAAAGGGAGAAAATAACGTTAGATGGTGAACCAATTGAAACGTCACTGTACTTGGAGACCACCGAACCATTCTTCCATCAGCTCACGTCTATGGAAACGTCAAAAGGGGTAGACAAGTTGCTGCCATCGTTGACCAGGCCACCAATATTGGAATTGAATAGCTTACCTAGTCATCTAAAATACATCTTTTTAGGTGAGAAGGATATATTGCCTCTAATTATTTCTAATCAACTTTCGGATGTGCAGGAAAGCTAGCTTGTTAACGTTTTGAAGGAGAATAAAGAAGCTTTTGGTTGGACGGAAGCTGATTTGAAAGGAATTAGTCCCACCATCTGCATGCACCAAATTTTGATGGAAGATGAGGCGAAGGAGGTGAGGCAACCACAACGTCGTCTAAACCCACTCATGATGGAAGTGGTGAAGAAAGAGATTTTGAAGCTTCTTGACACGGGCATCATTTATCCGATTTCGGATAGTAAGTGGGTAAGTCCAGTTCAGGTTGTTCCGAAGAAAACTGGTGTAACGGTAATTGAAAATAGCCATAGTGAGTTAATTTCGACTCGTGTCCAAAATGGTTGGAGGGTATGCATAGATTATAGGAAGCTTAATTCAGTTACTAGGAAAGATCACTTTCCGCTTCCATTTATTGATCAGATGCTTGAAAGACTTATGGGAAAATCTCACTATTGTTGTTTAGATGGCTATTCAGGATATCACCAGATTTTGGTGGCACCTAAGGATCAGGAAAAGACAACCTTCACATGTCCACTCGACACCTTTGCTTACCGACGAATGCCATTTGGATTGTGCAATGCACCCCCGACATTCCAACGGTGTATGGTAAGTATTTTCTCCAATCTTGTGAAAAATTGCATGAAAATTTTTATGGATGACTTCACGGTATATGGGGAGTCTTTCGAAACATGCCTTATCAACCTTGAAAAAGTGCTAAAACGTTGTATTGAAACTAATTTGGTTTTAAATTAAGAAAAGTGTCATTTCATGGTTGATCGAGGTATTATTTTGAGCCACATTGTTTCTTCGAAGGGAATTGAAGTCGATAAGGCTAAGATAGATGTTATTCGATCTTTATCTTACCCCGTAAATGTGCGGGAAGTTCGTTCCTTTCTTGGTCATGCAAGATTTTATCAGAGATTTATCAAGGACTTCTCCAAAATTGCGCAACCTATATGTAGATTGCTCCAAAAAGACGAGAAGTTTGATTTTGACGAGCCATGCAGAAATGCGTTTGATGAGTTGAAGGAGCGACTTACTACAGCGCCAATAATTTAGCCACGATGGGACATGCCCTTCGAGTTGATGTGCAACGCGTCGGATTATGCAGTCGGCGCTGTGTCGGGTCAAAAAGTGGACAAGGTAACTTTTGTTATTTATTATGCTTCTATGACACTTAATGACGCTCAAAAAAATTATTCCACAATGGAGAAGGAGTTTTTAACTGTCGTCTTCGGGTTGGAAAAGTTTCGGTCATATTTGTTGAGGACGAAGGTGATCATGTACTTCGACCATGCGGCGCTAAAATATTTGGTAAACAAGAAAGAAGCCAATCCAAGATTGAGTCGATGGATATTACTGATCCAAGAATTCGATGTGGAAATTTGCGATAAGAAAGGAGCAAAAAATCTTGTGGCTGATCACTTAAGCAGGATCACATCAAGTACCACACCTGATGTCCTTCACGATAAATTTCCAGATGAGAGCCTTTTCGCAATGCAACAGGTAATCCCTTGGTATGCGGACATAGTGAACTTTTTAGTAACCCAGTCTTTACCTAGTGATCTATCGAGAGCTGAGAAAGATAAAATCAAGCGAGAGGCTAGATATTATGTTTGGGATGAACCTCACCTTTGGAAATTTTGTTCTGATCAGATTGTTAAGAGATGCGTCACAGATGATGAAATTTCATCTATTTTGCAATTTTGTCATTCATCTATGTGTGGGGGACATTTCGGTCCCAAAAGAACTGCTCATAAAATTTTAGAATGTGGATTGTTTTGGCCTAAGTTATGTTATGACTCTTACATGTTTTGCAAGTCTTGCGATCGTTGTCAAAGAACAGGTAACTTGGGATCAATGAATCAAATGCCAATGACGAACATTCTGGTATGTGAGATTTTTGATGTTTGGGGAATAGACTTTATGGGTCCTTTTCCTTGCTCTTTTAGTAAGAATTATATCTTGTTGGCAGTAGACTACGTTTCGAAATAGGTTGAAGCTAAGGCTACTATATCTGACAATGCTAAAACCGTGATTGATTTTGTTAAATCAAATATTTTTGTCAGGTTTGGAATGGCTCGAGCCATCATTAGCGATCGAGGGACCCATTTTTGTAACAAGATTTTTGAAGCGTTGATGAAAAAATGTGGCATTACACACCGAGTCTCTACTACCTACCATCCACAGACAAGTGGGCAAGCTGAGGTATCCAATAGAGAGATCAAGTCCATACTAGAAAAAGTGGTAAATCCAAACCGAAAGGATTGGAGTCTTCGATTGGACGATGCTCTATGGGCATTCCGAACTATGTACAAAACTCCTATAGGTATGTCGCCTTACAAGTTAGTTTCGGTAAGCCTTGTCATTTACCTATGGAAATTGAGCATAGAGCTTATTGGGCTGTGAAGCAGTTGAATATGGATCAATTAGAGGTTAGTACCAGTAGGAAGTTGCAATTGCAAGAATTAGAAGAGATTCGTAATGAGCCGTATGAAAATTTACAAGGAAAAAACTAAGGCTTTTCATGATAAAATAATTTCTAGGAAACATTTTTCCATCGAACAAAAAGTTCTTCTTTATCATTCAAAGCTTAAGTTATTCCCAAGAAAATTACGATCTCGTTGGCTTGGACCGTTCATTGTTACTAACGTTTTTCCTCATGGTACGATAGAAATTCAGAGCGTAGATACCTCTAAGGTATTTAAGGTTAACAGACATCGTCTAAAGCCGTATTATGAAAATCCTTCGGTCGAGTGAGTGGATGAAACAGAGTTGGCATCTCCAACCTATTTATAAACCGATAAGTAACGACACAGGTCCAACTAATGACTTTAAAGAAGCACGTTCCGGGAAACCCGTAAATTGTTCAGGTTTGTCTTTGTTATTTCTTTAACAGTTTTTTATTATTTTCAGTATATTTTCTCATTTAGTTGGCAATTCGATTTACATTTATTTATTTATTTATTTCTGCCAGTTTTATTTTTTCTTTTCCTTTTTACATCAATTTACAATGAAAATTTAAAAAAAAGCAAAAAAATTAAAAACCAAAATTTCAGGTTACTGCCACCCCCCTCTTTTCTTTCCCTCTCTGTTTTCTTTTCCCTGCCGCTACTCCATCACAATACACCTTAGTTCACGAATTTCATCATCTTTAAACCTCACGCATCTCTCATCTGCCATTACCCACTCACCCATTCCATCCTTTTATGTGCTTTGGTGTTGCGACAGTCTCTGATTTTGCAGGTCATTCTCCACGAATTGGCACAATGCCCAAGAAGAAGAGTGACTCCCGAAGGCTTCCCACACCCATAAGGTCTGCTGCTGATGTCTCCCCACCTTAACCATCTTCACAGACCACCGACACACCTCCCAACTCCAGCACCAACACTCCATCATCTACCCCCGCATACACGACTACGGTCAAGGAGGGGCAAAGCGGTTGAAACCTGAAGCAAGTTGTCTACTAAGGTAGTGGGCTTCACTTCCTTCTTGTTTCCGGACGATACAGCCTAATTCCAGTAGCTTAGCCAATGACAGATTTTCCCCTGTAAGTCTATTCATTCTGATACCCTTGAAGCTCTGCGTATATATGACTCTTTTGTGCAATTGATGGGTCCCATTGGATGAAGTGCTTTTGCCCGAATAGATTGCCCTGCCTTCATTGAATTAACATTAGAATTTTCTAGCACTTTCCAATTCAATTGTGATAAAACTTTTGATATGTATATGAAAGAGGCTGTTGAATTTAGATTGATGGGGAAGGAATTTGCATGTTCAATTGCTGAATTTAATGTTGCCTTGGGAT
>JAOQMS010000003.1:21667256-21685644 GCA_027563885.1 Erythroxylum longipes
ATGATTAAATGTATGTGATGCCATGTGGAGTTTGTAGAGATTGCATGTAGCACTCCCTTATCTTAGGATATGTGTCGAAATGGCCTACGGGCGTCCCGGTACGTACCCTAGGGTAATGGGGTGTTACAAGTATTCCCAATGTTATGCTTATGGAACACTATGATCTCATTCATTATGGATTGAAGTTTCCTCATAAGAATGAATTGCTTGGTACCAAAAATTAAGTATTAGAATTTCTCTCTACCACTTCGTAGAAACCTGTAAGACCAACAAGAAAATTGTTAAATCTAAAAGGACAATGTAAGGAATTGGGGTATCTAAGGGTAGTTATAATAGGAACGATCAGACAGCTTGGAATTGGGAAAAGTGAATAGGAGTGGGGGAATGTTAGCAACTAGTCTAAATTAGCCAGGCATCTTTCCAGTTTTCTTCTGATGAATGAGGTTCCAGCTTGCTTATTACTCTAGGTGAAGAAGTTGCCTTTAAAAGGTAAGTTAGCAATCTGAATATCATCAAGGCATTTCTTAAACTCCATACAATGTTGCTTTTGGGCAATAACTCCTTGAGATTCATCAGAAGAAATGGTTGCATTGAAGTCACCCCAGAGTGAGCCAAGGAGAGTTGGTCACAGAAGCAATGTTTCTAAGAACATTCCATAAATCACATCTTTGGAAGGGATAGTTAAAAGCATAAACTAAAGAAACATGAATTTGGTTTTAAGTTCAAAGATAACAGCTTCTAGATGAATGATTTGAACAGTGGTAAAGGTGTTAAGAATTGAGATCTTGGATTAATTATAAACCACAAGGATCCTACCATTAGGTTGATCACCATAATTATGGGTTAGTTTCCAATCCTTTGGCAAAAAGACTAGCACGTCACATTTATCCTTATTTATTCAAGATTATGGTATGCTTAGTAAGATAGGCTTCTTTTCTACGATGAATTCTCTTAGAAAATGAAATTTTTCAGGGGAATTAAGACCTCTGATGTTCCAAGCTGATATAATCATAATGTGTGTCCCATGGAGGACATCTTTCTTCTGTTGGATCTCCTCTTGTTACTAGGTTGAAAAATAGAATCTTCCATGTTTGTATCAGCAGAAGTGAACTCTTTTAAAGGGTTGGATGAATTGATTTGGTGGGCATTAAAAATGTCTATTATCTACTCAGTACTAGTAGTGACTAAAACTAAACTATTTTCAGGAATTGTGCTAAAATCTTCAATGCTTATATCTGTAGAAGTGAACTTCTTTATAAGGGTAGGTGAACTGATGTGGTGGCATTGGGAACTTCTGTTGTCTACTCAGTACTCATAGATATTGGAACTGCAATGTTATAAAAATGGTGTCATGACTAGTTTTATTTGCTTGATCATTGCAAGTGTCAATTGTATCTTCATCATATGAACCTGGGACTTGAATGTGAACATTATCATCACCATCAACATCAATGGAAAAGCCAGACTTGAATACCCTTCCAGTGGGTTTCTAAGATTTTTTAGATGCAATATTTGGGGGCTTCCATGCATAGGTGACCTTGACAACATCTTTAACAAGTTGCCTATTATCATCCAATCTTAGTAAAGAAATTTCCTCAGGAAAATATGTCATTATATTAGTCCGGCCGTTTGAAAATAAAAAAGGCATAGATGATTGTCACCTCAAAAATAAACTCTAGAGATTTAGACTTGCATAAGAGATTGACATACTAGTCTGAACTCTTTTGCAAAATCACTTTAACTTTCTCCTTATTAAAAGCATAAACTATTCTACAATTGAAATGATGAAAATGATTAGAACCATACTCCTAAGTTTTTCCAAGAAAGCTTATTGAACTTTAGAGCTTGTAAACCTTTATTCTAGTTTTTAGCATCCCTACTAAGAATGGTTGTTTAGTCAAAATCAAATCCCTCATAATCTTTCTTTTATGGGGCTCATTCATGCTACTAATATTTTAAAAAATCATCCTAATCTATCAGAAACATTACCCTCCCCCTATGGGCTTCCTCCTCTTCCTGCATGATCTTCTTATGAACGAGTGGTATTCACTACCAAATATCTAATTGGATTACCATAATTATCGACTGAAATAGCTTTAATCTCCATATTTGGATCAATATTTTCATTAGAAACATTATTTTTAGCTTCTGGATCCAAGGGATGTTTATTTTAATCTTCTTGAATATCTTGAGTTTACCTAAGCTTGTCTGTCTCACCTAATGGAATACTTCATTGGGAATTGAATATTGAAATTCCTCAATTTTCATTAACTCAGCATAGTATCCATTGATAAATTTCTTCCCTGTTTGTCTCTATTCTCTTTTCCCTAACTGAGGTTTCCAACTATATGTGAGCTGGACTTCAGTTTTAACAAATTCCCCATCCAAGGCAAGTTTCATAACTTGCAACATTTCAAGTAGCTCATCTTTCAGGTTAACCTTAATGCATATCCTAGCAAAGCAACTTTTTTTTTCCATTTTAGTTGTGGTTAAGTCAAATGCTAAAGGTCTTCCTACGGAACTTGTAAGGAAACTTAATCCGTCTAGAGTTTAGTACCTTAAAGGGATGTTGTGGTAGTTAATCTATAAGGGAATTGTCTCCACTTTTGATTTTTCAAGCTCTAACCCAAAGTACCCATCTTAGTACAAATATGGGTTATCCCTTTATGTGCTATGGACAACCTTAAGGATTCACCATCTAAGAACTGAAGTAGGAAAGTGTCATCCTCAATTAGAAGAACTTTGTTAGTTTCTTTGCCTCCCCACCTGACTTGAGTCAAGTTCTAAATGTGCAGGAAGGCTGGTCTCTTATCTAGAAAGTAACCAACCATAATGTTGGACTAGAGTTTGGCACCCTCTTAGAGTAACTCCAAAGGTAGGGTGGCAATGCCCTTGCTAATAGTTGAAGGAAAATGTTTAGGTTTAGCATAATGGGAATTAGCAGCTACCAAATTGCTCTATGTTCTATTTGTTTTCACAACCTTAGCTTCCTGTAGGGAAGGGAATTGACTTTCCTCCAGACTTTTAGGTGAAGAGGTTTCCCCAAACGATCCTCCTTTAGCGGCCTCCATAACTACCCCTCAGAATAGAAACTTACTAGATTATGCAACATCTCCTTTCTAAATGGGAAAAGGAAGCTCTTCGCTAACAAAATTTTAGAGTCATCTCCAATTGCCTTTGAAATTGCCTCTTTATCTTTCTATTACCTTGAATTACTTAGTATAGTATTTATATTGACACACACACACACACACACACACACACACACACACACACACATATATATATAGTTATTGATGGAAATATGTTAATAAGCTTATGTTAATAATATCCTTCAAGTTATATACACTTTTAACAAGTAAAAAAAAATAAGTGATATATGTTGTCAAAAGCATATAAACTAACCTATATATATGCTTATAGTAACAAAAAAAAAATGTAGTAAGATATGCTTCCAGCTATATACATCTAGCAAAAGATGAGAAATGATAGACAATTTTTTTCTTACTTATTTTGTCTATTTTAACTTATTTTATTAAAATTTAAAAATAAGAAAATTTAAATATAATGATTTTATATTTATTTTAATCCAATTTTTCTTATAACCTTTTCATTAGTTTAGATTTACGTATTACTAACCTCAAAATTTTAAGTAATTATTAACAATTTATTTTCATTTGTTTTGTCTTTTAGTTCTTTGATTTCCAATTGCAATTATTCATAATCAAACACTTTGTTATAATTTGATTTAGTTGTGTTATAGCATAGTAATTTATGCTTTTTTTAGATATTAAATGAATTGTATAAATATTCAAAATTTCATACAATTGGAACTAAACAATCAAAGGGGGTACATTTCTAACACTAGTACACAATCTTTACTCTGAGAGAGTATCCATATAGAATTTACTAATCTACTCTCCTATGGTGACAAGGAAGCATTGTGTGCAGTTTTTTTTTCCAGTAAAGGATCTCTTAGCAAAGTATGTCCTGTTGTTTTGTTTGATGCTTAAAACATTTATAAGTTGTTTTCCTTCTAAATTTCATATACTAGCCTTGCAAACAAAAGCTGAAATAAGGCCTATTGTTTATAGTCACCCCATTTCCTTTGTAAGGTCTATTCAACTATCCTCATCCAAGTTGAGGATGAACATGTCAAGGAGAATAGATTAAGAAATCTCCTTCATAGTTATCTTATGTATTCACAATCAAAGAATAGATGAACATGTGTCTCAGTTAAGGAGTTATACAAAGAAAAATATATGGAACCAGTTAATCTATCTATGGTTGATAGACTCCCATGGATTGCCAACTATAAGATAAAAATTATTTTTGGAATAGCTTAGGAGAACCACACAAGTTGAACTAGAGAACTATTTGATTTCTACCCCTCAAGGAGTCTACACAAGATATGTTATTGAATATCCTAATGGAGTTTTTGGCCCATATTGTGCAGTCATTTGATGAAGAGGCTCTCAGTTTCCTTTGTAATAACATTGACAAGCTATTTATAGTCTACTGATCAATATTAAAAATATTATCTTTAATCACTTGTTTGACTATAGCATGTATTGGAATTTGTTTTATTGGATGATAAAACCTTTCTTTCTTCATCATTGGTCCCAAGTAACTCTATAAACCAATCCAAAAATTAATGGTCGATCCATCATATAATTTGATTTTGAACCAATCCCTCACTTGAGCCCTTAATCTCAACAAATGAATCATTGCCCATGAGGCAACTTGTTTAGGTTCATAAGTTTAGAAATCCTATTAATTCAAATGGTAAGAATGCATTCACATAAACCATAAGGATTCCTTATCACTTAAGAATCTCCATATCCTTTTGATTAAGAGGACTCTATTACTTGGCTTGAAAAGAATGACTCCCAAGCCCGCCTCCTTCCTTGTGGACAAATTGTTTGCCTAGATACTTTAGCTGTGTAGGAGGAGTTAGAATTGCTTACACATATGAAGTTCCTCAAAAGCATTTTCTATGATATTTATTATAGAATGTGGAAGTGCAATATAGGCAACCCAATGAATGCTTAAAGAATTAAAAAAAAAAGCATTAGTTAATTGAACTCTTCCTATAAATGATAATGCCTTGTTGCGCCAATTATCTATTCTTATCCTCACCTTTGTAATTAGAGTAAGAAATTCAACAAATGAAGGCTTCTTATGTGAGATTGAAATGCCTAAGAAAGTAAATGAGAGATCCTTTTCTTTTAGATTAGTAAGGGAGAAGAGCCAATTTGTCATATAACCAATAAATAAGAAAATAAATAAGTAGTTTTTCTTTTCTGTTTATAGACAAACCTAAGATGATTTTAAATGTCTCCAAGGAATTCATTGGTGTCTTAACTAAATGTGGGTAAGCTCCGGTAAAGAGCAAGAAGTCATTAGTAAGGGCTAAATTATGAATACCCAACTTCTTGCATTTGTTGTGAAACTTGAAATTTGTTTCTAAATTGATAAAATATTTTATTAGCCTAAAAAGAACTTCCATACAAAGGAAAAAAGAGATAAGGGGATAAATGATCATCTTGCCTAATAACCTTGGCACTTTTTATTAGTTTAGTAGAAGAGTCATTTATCAAAAGGAGATAAAACATAGTAGAGATACATCAATGTATCCAATCAACATATCTTGAAAACCAGAAGCTTGTAAAGTGTAAATAAGGATCTAGATTCACCTTAATTGCACAACTCTTTGGAGAATTTTTCCTTTCCTAGTTCTTAAAAAATACATGAACCAATAGTATGTTATCACTTATGTATCTCTCTTGAATATAAACTGTGTATGATTAATTATTCACAAGTTTGATTGCATTCTTCAATCTTGTGGTAATGAGTTTAGATATAACCTTATAAATGAAGTTCAAAATGAGATTGGCCTAAAGTCCTTAGTGAGACAAGATTGGAGATTTTGGGTATAAGGCTGATAAAGGTCTTATTGAGTTCTTTTAATAAGTGACCTGTATTAAAGAAACTTAGAAATACATATATAACCAAAACATATATCTAATTCCAAGACTTTTGAGAGAATAGTCCATTAAGGTCATCATGTTTAGGTTCTTTGTTAGGTTTTTAACTAAAAACTAGATTCTCAAATTTGTTAGGGTAAAAGGAGTTTCCAAATAGACTGCACATTTATTGGAGATTTTGTTAGAAATAAATGAATTCAATAAGGACTATGAGGAACTTATATGATCAACAGTTCTAAGAGCTCTAAAGATATAAGGGAAAGCCGTAGCATGTAGCTCTTCTTATAATGATTCTATTGCCCCATCGACTTAAGTTTCTTTTAGCAAGTAAGGATCTATGGAAATAGGAAGTGTTTTTTTTTTAATCTCTATCATGTAGCTATATACTCTTGATCTTTGCTTCATAATAGAAAATTGGACTTCTAAAGCTCTAGCATATTCATTTATAGCTCTCCTTTCATCATCTTGGAGTGCCTTGCTTGTAGGATCTAGGTATAGAAGATGTTAGACTCTGTCAAACTGCTCTTTAGAACATGCTTGTAAGTTAAAAGATCAAATTTGAGCTTAAATTTTTGGGTTAGAAAATTTTGAGACAATTTGTTTAGTAAGAACAAATATAGGAGATTGAATTTAAAATAGGAAAAAAATATTAAAATCTATGAGAAAATGATATAAGGAATGGTTTACAAATTAAAAGAAAAGAAAACAGGGGAAAAACGAAACAAAAGAACCAAGAAAAACGTGTAATCAAGAGAGGGAGGGAGACTCCCATACACCAAGATAGAAACTAGAAGACATCAATGAAGCCAAGAACACAAAATAAAAATAACCTTAGAATAGAGGGAGAATGGAAGTTCGTTCCGTACACAAAACAAAAAAACAGCCAAAAGAAAAAGGCTAGGAGGACACGCAAAAGAGAATAGAAAGACGATTATCTGAGCATTTTGGATGAACCGATGAGCTGTCAAAGCAGCCTCACCTTGCCATGGACTTGAACTCAGAGCTAGGCCGTTTCAATAGCCAACGCTTATCCTGGCAAGGGCATAAGATTTAGTGGATGATCTGATTCTCAGATTTTTCTCTCTACCAACTCGAAATGCAAGAGATTCTTCAATAATTGTCTAAAGCCTTCCAAGCTTACAAGGACTTCCATATCTAGGAAACAAGGACATTACTGCCGAGTTTGTTCAGAAGAAGTGTAGAAGCACCACGAGAAAGCAAAGACAGTGAAGATACAAAATATATAAGAGGAGAGATGAGAAAATAGAGCGAGTGGTGCATGATGCCATAAGAAAGCTCCTTTATGCTTCCACCACTTTCATCACCAATAAGGTCGTGGCCCTCCTTAATGACCCTACCGACATGTACACACAAACTCATGCCCACTTCTTTAGCTGCCAATTCTGCCGCACAGTCCACCTCTTAAATGCCTCAAGTTTGCTCTCTCTTACCTCCATTTTTGCTACCTCGCCTAAGTGTATGGGAGAACTGAAAAAGTAAATGAATGTCTTTCAATGGATGGTGAGTTCAGTGCCAGCGTGGGTAAGGACAGAAAGGGCGCTTGTCAAGGCCTGTAAAAAGATTCTTGGTACTTTACTGAGTAGAAACTGAAAAGAAAAAAATTTATGGTTGAATTTTTTACTGTAAATTTCATTCTTTTTTTTTTTAAGAGATGTAAATTTCATTCTTTATTGGATAGATATTAAAAGGAGTTTGATTCAAACCACCAATTAAAATATATGCTAACATCTTTATTAACAACAATATATTTTATTTAATATAATAATATTTGACTCTAATATATAATTAGAATTTCAATATTTGACATTGCATTTAGACTTTAGTTTTCAATAAAAAGTTTCAATGGTAAGGATGATGATTTTGGGAAAGTAGAAATTTTAAAAAATTTAAACTTTTAAATGAGTAAGATAAGATATCTTTTACAATGAATTAAGATGTAGTGAGCCCTAGCAATAATTAAATTAAAATGGATGTACATTTATCTAAAACTATATACTAAAATTTTGAAAAAGAGATAATTAGTGTGATATTTTCCAAAAAGAAAGGTATATTCATTGGTATATGATATTTTTATCTGCTATATATAACGGGCCCACCTTTCTTTTAACACTTCTATTAATTGTGGATATAACAATTGCTTTGTTAAAGAATAAATTTGAACAGGTAACTATATTTAGAAGTATTTTTAAATTCTTATTTGATTAAAATAAGTTAAGGTCGATGGATGACAATGAAGAAAGAGAATTTTATACTAATTTTACAATTAATTTTGCTCATAATAATGTGTCGGATGTGGATGATCTTTTTGCTGAATTAAAAGTGTTACAAATGACTTGCTGAATTTATTAAAGTTGCAAAATATTATCCAATATTTCAATTGCTTATCAAATTCTATTGACTGTATTATGACTATAACATCAATTAAGCGAAGTTCTCAAAAGTTTAAATTATTGAAAGCTTACTTGAGTTCATCAGTATCATAAAAAAAAGTTGAATAATTTAGCTATTTTATGTATTGAGAAAGATATGTTAGAAAATATTGATTTTGATACTATTATTGATGATTTTACATCTAGAAATGTGCAAAGAAATTGTATTTCGTGATCATTTGTGTGCTTATAATTGCAATTATCTTACTGTTTTATAATCTAATATTGTTGTTCAGTTGTTGCTACTGCTATTTTATTGTTGCTTCTACTATTGTCGGTGATTTATTGCTACAGGCATTTGTAAGATGTTAACTTTTGTTACGATCATTTAATATTTTATTAAATATGTAGACTTATAATTTAAGTCACTTATATATAAATATTAAATTTTAATAATAAAAATATTCTTTTAAAATTTACATATTTATATATTGTTAATTTATTAGGGCTATTTATTTACTTTATCTCAGTCCTATAAAACGTGAGACGGCCTAGGTGAGGAGAAGGTGAATGAACATGGGATGTGTATGAAACGAAAAATATACCCATATAAAGACGGTGATGATTGTAAGATCAACATCGCTTTAGCATTATGTTTTCTAAGAGGCAGGGCTTATGAAAAATTCTAATGCATTAATAGTGGTACAAAGCTGCTGTCACAGCAATCCTTTATGTAATGAGTTTTTGAATGAAGATCAAATGCTTACAGGTGAGGAAGAAACAAATTCGAACATTATTTAAAATTGATGTTTTTTATTGAAAAAATGTTACAAAAATTTAACTCGGATCTTAATATTTAGCAATTTATAAAAATAATTTTGATATTATAAAAAAAGTTATATTTAAATATTTCAGTTGATGGAACCTTAAACTTTTATCTCAGTTTTTTTAAATATATATTATGACATTTTTTAACTTTAAAAATAAGTATTATATTGTGAATTAAACACCAAAACTAGGAACGTGAGAGTTTTAAGTCCTGCCACTTTCTTATCACTCCCTCCCTTCCTCCACTATCTAGAAATCTCACAAAAAGCCAGAACTATCATCTCCCTTCATTTGTAATATTTTCTAGAATCGCATTCTAAATTTCTTTAGAATTGAAATGTTCCCTTTGAAGATAATAGTCTTAAAGAGCAGTGACGAGACAAAATATGAAGTGAGAATGATGGTCACATTGAAAATGACGACGATGAAGCACTCTCTGGAGATCGATCAATCCCGATATCACCCACTTTTCTATACCTAAAGTCAACTGCAACATCCTCGATAAGTTGATTCACTACTGCACCAACGATGTGCAGGCTTCTCAACATTTAGAACTAGAATCCTGACAAGGTTTTCGAGGAGCTTAAGCGTTGGGACGCTAAGCTTCTCAATGTGAATGATGTCACTCGCTTTAGCTCTTGGTGCTCAGCTCATTTATATAACTGAAATTCCATATAAAAAAAATTACATGTATTTTATTAAGATCAAAGCCCACGTGTGAACCAAGAAGTTGGCATATACTTTTGTCTTTTAACTTACACTAATAACATTCATGAAAAGCACTAATTGCATACCATAGGTATCTACAGGAATACGGTTATCAGTAGTAATAACAATATATTGAAGAATCAACACCGAATCAATAGACTCTTAAAAAAAAAAACAATTCACCTACTTTACCGTTAAACCACATCATTAATTTTCTAATTACATCATTCGATTCAACAAATTATGTCATATGAATAAATCAGATTAAAGCCATACTGGTCAACTTTCACCTTGTTTACTACATCCATTGTATTCTTTCATGACCAACAGCTGGTACCTTAGACGTGGATTCTCTATCCCTAGAATATGTTAGGTGAAAGAATATGAATGCTTCAGCACTCACAAATCCGGGGGACACAGCGATTGGAGGTCTTACAAAGAACGCTGAAAGAAATTGGCTGTTCGGGTTTGTAAGGAGACTCGGTTGGGAGAACATTACAAAAGCTGAATTGTTCAGAATTTATTATGGATTGCTTTTGGCATGGGATCAAGGCTTCCGAAATATGTTTATTAAATCAGATTCTCTTTTAGCCGTTAACAAAGTGAATGACGACCTTTGGCCTACAAATCAATTCTATCAAATTATTCGTGCTTGTAAGGAACTACTTAGCCAACCTTGGCAGTGTTGTATTGTACATACTTATCGCGAAGCAAATATGTGCGTTGACTACTTGGCTACTTGGGCCTATGGTGGTATTTTTGATATTACTCACCTTGATAATCCTCTTAGACAGCTACACCATTTTCTTCGGGAAGATCTCATAGGTGTTGCTCGGCTTAGGGTCGTCCCTGTTTGCACCTAGCAATATGTGATTGCTCCCTTGTACCAAAAAAAACAACTTGATCAACTCATCTACTATTTCCTTATTGCCTCACAAGTTCCACTCGTAGCTTGCTCTTTGTTACAACACTACTCATGACCTCTAGGATGGTCTTAAAAGATAATGTAGCAATCAAGCACCTTGTGATCTCTCCTGTAATGAAAGCTTCACAACTTGAAGAAAGGCTTTAAATCAGTCACTTGTTTCCTCTCTATCGTATCTAATACTACCATTGAGCTTCTAACTATCAGAGATAAAAATGTAGAAGACGATCTTTTCCTCTTCACACTAAATAGATTACCTATTGATTATGAATCCCCTATTGTCACTACAAACACTAAGAATCCACCATCACTTTTATCAAGCTTTACACAAAACTTAATATCCCTAAGCAGCGCCTCTTCTCAAATGCCTCATCAGCTTTGTTTAACAAGGCGTTTATTGCCTTTTACACTGGTGGTTGTTCCATGTATGCTTAATATTACAATAGGCAGTGCTAGGAGTCATAGACCTTGTACACTATCACTTCATTACACAATTATGTAGGATTTTAAGCATATATAATTTTCACATATAAAGTAGTCGTACCTTGATCCATAAAATCGGTTGATGTTGATTCTCTTCCATATTTCTATTCTTTCTCCTCTCTTTATCACTTTTGTATTTTCTCCTTATTTGATTGTTATTCGTAGAAATAACTTAATAGGTAAGAATAAGATCAAAAAAGGCGACGTTTATAAGTGGTTTTTGAGAAAACCACCTCTTAAGTACCACACCCATCATGTCAGTATTAAGCTTTATAAACATTTATTACATGAGACATTAATAATCCAATATTCTCCCACTTGGCTCATGTAACATTGTCGTCTTCATAAGTCATTTAAATTTAATGCGCATTGAATACGTCATTCATCATAATCAAGAATCAGAACTAACGTGAGTCATCGCAGTTGTATGTGATTTAAACAACATATTCCATTTTATATACTATAAAGTTAGTCTTTTCCACGAAATGATCAATAAATGGGAAACACATAATTGATCAAAAAATAATTTCTACTCAAGACAGAACTGTTATCATCATTCCATTCAATTCAAGATACAAATTTAAAAAAAGGGTAAATTAGAACCAAATTCAATAATGAGCTCAAAATGTCAATTACATTAAAACATAAACGTCATCATAATATGTATTAATGTCTACTCAGCAATAATGCCCATACTGTCCATATGTCCCATAAATATTTTGGCGGTAACCCCTTAGTCAAAGGGTCAGCAAGCATATGATTAGTGCTAATGTGCTCAATGGACACTCTATGTTTCTGAACCTCTTCTTTAACGGCAAAGTATTTCAATTCCATATATTTAGCACCTTTGAAATACTTGTCATTTTTAAAAAGAAAAATGTTGTGGAATTATCACAATAAAGTTTTAGCAACCTGGAAATACTCTCGAGTATTCCAAGTCCTGAAATAAAGTTTTGCAACCAATTAGCCTAAACTATGGCCTCAAAGCATGCCATAAATTCAATTTTTATGATGGATGCAACGATTATTGACTGCTTCACACTCTTCCATGATATTGCTCCTGTAGCTAAAAGATGTATATAGCCAAATGTAGATTTTCTAGCATCCACACAACCAATAAAATCTGAATCTGAATATCTAATTGCTTCAAAATGATCGGACCTCCTATAAGTAAGCATGTGATCTTTTATCCCTTCCAAATATCTTAAGACTTTCTTTATAACTTTCTAATGCTCCAACCTTGGGTTACTTTGGTATCTACCAAGCATACCAGCTGTAAAACTAATGTTTGACCTTGTACACGTTTAAGTGTACATCAAACTCCTAATAACAAATGCATAAGGAGTTCCTTTCATCTGTTTCTGTTCCATATCATTCTTTGGACATTGCATAAGACTAAATTTGTCTCCTTTTTGAATTGGAATTGGAGACGATGAGCATTTATCCATTCTGAATCTCTGTAAAACCTTATTAATATATGCTTTCTGAGAGAAACCTAATAGTTATTGGGATCTACCTCGAAATACATTTATTTCGATCACATAGTTTGCCTTTCCTATATCTTTTATTTCAAAGTTGTTAGAGAGAAATTTCTTAATCTCACTTAATAGACCAAGATTATTAGTTGTGAGCAAGATGTCATCAACATACAAAATCAAAAAGATAAACTTACTCCCACTGACCTTCAGATATATACACCGATCAATAGTGTTTTCTTTAAAACCAAAGGAAACAAAAGTATCATTAAAATTAAGATACCATTGCCGGGAATCTTGCTTGAGTTCGTATATTGATTTTTTCAGTTTACACACCATGTGTTCTTTCCCTTCAACTAAAAAACCCATTGGTTGATCCATATATACATTTTCCTCTAAATTCTCATTTAAAAAGGTAGTTTTCACATTCATTTGATGTAGCTCTAAATCAAATAAGCCACTGGTACCATGATAATTCTGAGAGAATCTTTCTTGGAAACTGGTGATAATGTTTCCTTATAGTCAATGCCATCTTTTTGAGTAAAACCTTTAGCAACAAGTCTAGACTTGTAACGTTTAAGGTTGCCATGAGAGTCACGCTTCATCTTAAAAACCTATTTATACCGGACTCTTTTGTACCCTTCAGGAAATTCTATAAGATCCCAAACACCATTATGTTCCATGGATTTAAGCTCATCTTTCATTGCATCTAACCAGTTATTAGCATTAGCACTATTAAAGGCTTGTGAAAATAAAACTGGATTATCATTAATTCCTAATTCATCTTCCAACTCTTATAGATATACTACATAATCATTTGGAATAGCATATCTCCTTTCACTTTGGGACCTTCTTAATGCTATTTCCTGTGGTTCTTCTATTACAGGTTTATGTTGAATGTCAGGAGCATCCATTTATTGCTCTTTATGATTCTTATACGGTGCAACAATTTGAGGAACAACAATTTGAGTAGCGGGAACACAAGTCAAAGGGACTTGTATTCTAACTTCTTTAATTTCTAGATTTCGGGAAGCATCACTCCCACTAATTTCACCATTCTTAATACACCTAGCACTTTCAGTTTCAACAATTCTTGTAATATAATTAGGACAATAAAATCTATACCCTTTAGATTTTTCTAGATAACCAATGAAATATCCACTGATTGCTCTTGTGTCCAATGTCTTTTCTTGTGGATTATAAATCCTTATTTCTGTAAAATCCTAATTTCTACTTGGCAACCCCAAACATAAAGGTGCCTTAAACTAGGTTTTCTACCAGTCTACAATTTAAAAGGTGTCTTTGGAATTACCTTACTAAGAACCTATTTAACAAATATATGGCAGTTTTTAAGGCGTGTATATCCATAATGATAAGGGTAAAGATGCATTACTTAACATACTTCTAACCATGTCTATTAAGGTTCGATTATGCCTTTCTGATGCACCATTTTGTTGTGGTGTACACGGCATTATGTATTAAACACATATGCCATGCTTTTCTAGGAATTTAACAAATGGAACAAGGTGTTGTCCAGTTTCATAATATCTTCTGTAATACTCACCACCTCTATCAAACCTAACAATTTTCACTTTTCTATCTAGTTGCCTTTCAACTTCAATTATATAAATTTCTAAGGCATTCATTACTTGAGATTTCTCATGCAGTAAATGGACATATCTGTAACATGAATAATCATCAATAAAGGTGATAAAGTATTTTTCTTTACCGAAAGAATTAATATCAAAAGGCACACATATATCGATATTTACAATTTCAAGAAGGTAAGTGCTTCTCATGGCACCTTTCTTTATGTGTTTTGTTTACTTTCTCTTAATACAATCCGCACAAATTTTGAGATCAGTAAAATCCAAATCTGGAAGAATTCCATTCTTTACTAATCTTTCCATTCTTTCCTTGGAAATATGACACAAGCGTTTATGTCACAAGTAGGCAGAACAGTCATTCACTAAACTACGTTTAATTCCAACTCTATGATGTAGGGTCATAAGAGTTTCAACATATAAATTATCAAGATTCAATTTATATAAACCATCAGAAAGTATACCAGATCCAATCATACTAGTATGCTTAAACAAACTGAAACATCCATTACTAAACTTTAAAGAGTATCCAGTAACATCAAGTTTAGATAAAGAAATCAAATTCCTAGAAATACTAAGTACATAAAAAGTTTCAAATAAATCTAAATGATGTCTAGTATTCAGGATTAAACGGTAAGTCCCGACTGCCTCCACTGGAACCTTTACTTTATTCCTCATAAAGACAAACTTCTCATTTGAATTTATGGTTTGGATTATAAGGAATCCCTGTATAGTATTAGAAACATAAGTTGTACATCCAGAATCAATCCACCAAGTATTACGTGTAACTTCAATTAAATTTGATTCAAAACATATATAAGCCTTAAGCTTACCTTTCTTTTAGAACCAAGCCTTACGTCGTGGACAGTCCTTCTGGAAGTGTCCAATTTTCCACTGAAATGCCATTTGTTATTGTTTACCTTATTCTGGATCTTAATGGAGGACTCGTTGGTCTTCAGTGTTCCTTTCCCCTTTCTATATTTCTTATGTACTTTCTTACTAGCTCCTTGATATTTCACAAAATAGATGGAATGATTTCCTTGATTCTTAAGTCTTGTTTCCTCTTGAGCCAATATATTGTGCAATTCATACACATTCCATTTGTCTTTCATAATATAGCTCATTTGGAACGGACCATACTCAGATGGTAAAGAGTTCAAAATGAACTGTACAAGGAAATTTTCATCCACTTCCATTCCCAGAGACTTAAGTCTTGCTACAATATTTGTCATTTCAATGACGTCTTCATGCTTAGTACGAGAACCATCAAATTTCATAGTGGTCAAAGTACCCATTAATGTCCCAGTAAGAGACTTATCAGCTATTTGGGAGCGCTCTTCCATAAAACTTATAAATGCTTTAGCACTTTCAGTTTTAGAAAGAGCTAACTTGATGTCGTTTGCTATGCTCATTCGTATAAACATCAAGCTCATTCTTTTTTATTTTTCCCAAGCTTTATAATAAACCTTTCTTCATTACTACTAGTATTAGTAATAGTGGCAGGCTTCTCAACTTGAAGTGTCAAATCAAGATCCAATACACCAAGGTGAAATTGGACTTGTCCACTCCAGTCAGAAAAATTTAGCCCATTAAATATTGGTACAAACAAGGCTTGTGAATGTAAAGACATAGAGACAGAAACTGCAATAAATACATGCCTAACATTAATGCTTTAAGTCATAAACTAACATACTATATAGATTCAGATAAAAGATTATGTTAACAATTAATTTACATTAATGTTCTCCTTTGGGTGATATATCAATGCACAAAATAATCATAATGATGTCAATAATATTTAACCTTATTAGGTAATGATGCATACACTAAGAAATATTTATTATCTTTAGATAAATAAGTAAAACTAATAGTTCATTTACATTACCAAACAATCATATTCATTAATTATAAGAACAACCAATTAACCTTTGGGTTATTCATAATTTTCTTATAATAATGAATTTCAATCTACTCATAGATAAACATCATTTATAGCATCAATTTTATGAGAGAGTGATCAAAACAATTCTAGTCAATTTAGAGCTAATTGTCCTAAAGATTTGATCACTTTGGTGATTCATAAATCTAAAATAATATTGTTCCAAATTTGATAAATGCATAAAATATTAAATATTCAACTTTCACGTCATAACATACTGCCAATCATTATTATTAATGTACATTCATACGAATCACTATACATAATTATTATTAATCTTGATAACAGTGATGTTGTCAAAATCCATAAACAAGTTAGTATGCATATTTGTCATCCTCATTTTTATACTATTCACGTTAACATGCATTTATTGTATTATTGATAATTATAATTAATTCTATAATTCACGAACACTAACATAACTATTTATGCATGCATAATTGCAGTATTCACGTTCATTCTTCTTTTATGGTTTAATACTATTAACACTTTTCACAAACTGTTCATGCATGCATAATTACAATGTTCTCGTTCATTTATCTTGTATTGTTTAATACTATTAACACTATGCCTGCACTGTTAACGTTCATGCATCTTTTATTGTTTAATACTATTAAGAGTTTGCATACACTGTTCACATTCATGCATCTTTTATTGTTTAATACTATTAACACTATGCATGCACTGTTCATATTCATGCATCTTTTATTGTTTAATACTATTAACATTATGCATGCACTATTCATGTTCATTCATTTATTGAAAACAACTAGCGACACTAACCGCACACACGGCTAACGCGACAATTAGTAACATCTGGATCATCACGGAGGCATGATGTCACAGACCCAATGAATTCACCGTCATCCTCGACACTACAACATTCCAAGGACAAGCACAGATGGTGAACACACGTCTATCATCAGTGAAATTGGTTACACATCATCCTCAATGGTGTGACACCACCGAGAAAGCACAGACATTTGTCTCATACTTGAAAATTTTGTTGTAAAATAAAATTACCCAGTATATATATATACAATCATTGGTTTTGTCCAAACAGAAAAACATAAAAATTTCAGAACCTGAAATTGTAACAGAGAATCATACAGTTCACAACCAGATGCTCTGATACCACATGTACACTATTACTTTATTATACGATTATACAGGATCTTAAGCATATATAATTCTCACATATAAAGTACTCGTACCTTGATCCATAAAATTAATTGATGTTGACTCTCTTCCGTGTTTCTATTATTTCTCCTCTCCTTTTTACTTCTGTATTTTCTCCTTATTTGATGTTTATCAACAGAAGCAACTTAATAGGCAAGAAAAGGACCAAAAGAGGTGACGTTTATAAGTAGTTTTTGATAAAACCACCTCTTAACTACCACACCCATCATGTCAATATTAAGCTTTATAAACATTTATTACATGAGACATTAATAATCCAACATACCTCAACTTTGCAGAACTCTAATTCTTCTGAAATTAGTAATTCGAGTGCTACAAGTCTTAATGATCCAATTCTCTTAAATGGGCTAGTGCCTTCAATTGGCCCTGTATCTCCAAAAGATTCACATGGTCAATCCTTTGGCCGTTTTAACTATCAACCTCAGGAAGCCACTATTTAGCCTAAAGTTATAGCCAAGCCAAAACCAAAAATAATTACTCATACAATGTCGGCCCCCTGAAAATTTTTTCCCATTAATTTAAGCATAATAGCTTAGGGAGTGAATGCATGAGAAAAAATTGAGGGTATTTTCGATATATAGCTTAAGTACCAAGGGTAAAGTAGACTTTTGGGACTCATTAAGGGTACATTGGGAAAGAGGAATTGTTGTCTTGTCATCTTAGAAGAGTGAAAAACGAGAATGGGAAAGAACAGAAATAGTGAGGCTTCGGATGAGAGTGGGAAGAAGAGAGTGGTGAGCTAAGTTGAAAATTTCGTAAGGCTTGAAGAGATAATCTGAGTTGATTCAAGAAGGGAAAAAGAAAGAGGAAGGAAAGAGTTTTCTGTTGAGTCAAGAATCTCATTACTTG
>JAOQMS010000003.1:21685744-21709279 GCA_027563885.1 Erythroxylum longipes
CACTTTACCCTTCCTTATAAGCTTAGGTTCTTTTAACCTTAAGTCATCTTCCAAAAATGCCCTTATGCACCTTACAAAATCAACACCTTAATTCCATCAATCCATGAATTAAATCCTCCTAAACTTGACATAATAATTAACTCTAATTAAAATGATTTATTTCAAATCATGCTTACTAAAATAAAATAAAATTCGGGGCCTAACACTATCAGTGCTCTTCATTACCTTTATCTTACTCTTTTTAACATATAATTAGTTGTAAAATGAGTATCGTAATTTTTTCATCACCCTATCTTTGTTTATTAGACTATGGTTAAATAAATTTTGCGATATATTTTATCCAATTCATCTCATGACATTTAACGAACTAGCTCCATCTTTCTTACCATACAAGTTTATTGTGATGTTGATTATAATGGTAGTCTTGATGACTATTGCTCTACATCTGGCTATGTTTTTCTTAAAGTGCCAAGAAACAACCCACTATTTTATATCTAGTATTGAAGAAAAATATTGGAGTATTTCCTTTTTTACTGATGAAATATATTGGATACCTCTCTTCTTAGTGAAATAATTTTGCCTTACATCAAACCCACACTATGGTTCTATAATCTTAATGCCATCATTCTTATTGTAGTTATGATTTCTCATAATTACACAAAACACATTAAGATTGACATCCATTTTGTTCAAAACTTAATAAAGCTCTTTTCTTCTAACATATTTCTTCTTCTGATTAAATTGATGATATTATGACTAAAGCCTTAGTTGTAACTACTTGTCATTGACTTCAAGGCAAGTTCACTATTATTAACACTTATAAACTTGAGGGGCTAATAGCATTTGATAATTTTCCATAGAATTGTAACCATACTATCACATATTTAAGTGATATGAATACTAGAAATTTATAGATATGGTTCTTATCTTATAAAAATGACCTTTTATCATATCTTGTATATTTTTATTGTATCAAAACATGTTTAAAAAGGTTACAAGCTTTTCTCAATTTAAAAATTATTATTACGTATATTTATCATTTTTGAACATTAAGGATCTGTTGGATCTAATTTCACTATTGTTCTAGACATGACTAGTCTAATGATTAATAAAGAGAACAATGGAGTCAATCATAAAGATGACGTATAAGAGAAAGCATGAATAATATGGCAAGAATTATAGAGCAAATGTTTATTCTCATATGCATTTAAAAAAATTTTATTTAGTAGTAAATCAAGAAATTGTTTTTGCCTCTTTCTTTACTTACTTGCTTCCTTTTCTTTTCTTTCTCTATGCATCTACAAGCATAAAGTTTTGGTGGATCACTAAGAATTCCTATTAAATATGAATAATTTGTTTAGGTGAATTTAGTTTGTAATTATGTGAAAATTAAAATTAAAAGTTCTTTGTATAGCTATGACATGTTAAAAGAAATTTCCAAAAAATAAATCACTATAAATTTCTTTTCTGACTATGGGAAAAGAGATGTTGTTTTAATGTTAGCAATAATCATTATAGGGGATAAATTTAATGATGTGCAGACTCTTGAAATGGTTCACACTTCAGTTGTATCACTTTTCAATGGAACAATCTTACACCAAACCATAAACACATATAAGACCTTATTAAACAGCTGTGTTTTATAAGCTTGATTTTTTTCTTTCAACACCTAAATTTTTTTTGGTTACAACTTACTTTATGTGATGAATTTTTTAATAATGATATCAAATAAATTGCCTACTACTTATTATACGTAACCTTGTTGAAACCAAACTTAAAACCATAGATAAACTAAAGCAGAAAAGGCCTTTAATGGAGAAGTAGCTCTATATTGTAAAAGAAAAGCTTTCTTTCTCTCTTTTCTTCCTTTGTATGCTTAATATGTGAAATTTGTAATGTGTGATCCAAATGAAGAAAGACAGGAAGAAGTGAGAGATCTCAACACCCAAATTCCCTAGGTAAGTTTTCTCTTTCTCTTTTCATGTTATAATCTCAAGTCCTAAGATTTATTATAGGCATTTTTGTAATTGGTTTCAAGCTATAGGATACATTTCTAAGCATTTTCTCTACTTTAAGCATCAATATTAAAGTCTAGACATTTAATTTTATTTTCAAGTCTGAATACCTAAATTTAGGTATTCCATTTTTTTAAGCCTTACAATTACTTTAAGGCATTTCAGTTTTTCTAAAGTCCTGAAATTAATTCTGGGAATTTATCTGTTAATTTCAAGAACTATGATCCATCCAAGCTTTTTTTTCTAATTTTATGACCTAAGATTTATTCTAGGTGTTCTACTTTTATTTCATTTTAATTCCTACGTAAAATCATAAAGTTATTCAACCACATGTTATTTCCAATTCTTCATAATGTCTTTTTTTAATAAATTCACAACTAAACTTGTTTCTTTTCAAAATTCCCTAAATTTAAAAAAACCTTTCAGTTCAAGGTAACTACTTAGGTATGTAAAATATGGTTCTTAAAACTTTCCTTATTTTATAAATTGATTTTTAAACTCTTTTTCTAGTTAAGACCTTTTTTTAATTCCTTTTCTACAATTTTTTACCTTTCTTTAATAAGGTAAAGTGGTGATTCTATTGAATTAAATTAAATTTTCATTCACATTTTTTATGTTAAGTATGTGCTCAAGTCAATGATACCTTATATGCTCAATAAAATTCTAAATAGTTTAATAAGTTATATCAAGTAAAAATGATCAGTTATTAAATGTCAATTGTACCATATAATCTAGCAAGTTTAATAGTTATCACAAACTTAGTGAAATTTCACAAAGTAACTTATTTAATATAGAATTAAATGATCATTGATCTTCATTGACATTTTACTAAATATTCACATTATAAATTTTAAAACGAATGTAAAAATCAAAGAAAATTACATTAGTAAAATATTCAAAATGAAACAATTATAACTAAAAACTTCCAAATAATTAGTTTTTGACTTTTTCGTATGCAAAAGATCATGAGAGGTTTTATCCATATTGTTTATATACAGACCTGATTGGATATATGATAAGTGATTGACACTTTTGGGGTATGCTCAGTGATCATGGTCTAATTCATATCTTGCAATGTCAAATTCTTCCTTTTAATAACTCCACTTTGTTGAGGATTTCTCTAGTATAAAATTTTTAAATACTATTTTCTTTATAATTTGCTTCAAACTTTTCATTCTTATACTTTTTGCCATGATAACTCCTAGTAGATGCTATAGAGAGAATATTTTCATTTTGAACTATTTTGACAAA
The DNA here is from genome assembly GCA_027563885.1 of Erythroxylum longipes. NCBI lineage: Eukaryota > Viridiplantae > Streptophyta > Magnoliopsida > Malpighiales > Erythroxylaceae > Erythroxylum > Erythroxylum longipes. The sequence continues at coordinate 21,689,011 of JAOQMS010000003.1, forward strand.
GTTGGAGAAATCCCCAAAGAATTCATCATTTATAGAAAAATTAAAAGCCATATAAACCTACTAAAATAATCTACATTGAAAAATTCATAATCTTTACCTAAACTAGCTACCTTAGTTAGGATAAATAAATCCATATGAATATGTTGTCAAAGTCTAATGGAAGCCAGTGACTTTTTGCTCTTCATTGAACTCTTGAATTATCTTTCCATTTTGCAGGCCCTATATACCTTTTCTTTTGAGAAATTGAACCTTGGAAGCCAATTAACAAGTCTATGCATCTCCACAAATTGAAATCAAACACTTCATATCATAGTTAGAGAAATCATATAAGTCACTATGATAAATGTTTCCTTCTTTTACATATGGAAATAATGTTATATATTTTTTATTAGCTCAAAATCATAAGATTATAACTTTAAGGCATCAACCAAAGTTTGATTAGTAATCAACATGCTAGCTTTCTTATTAGCTTAACATATATTTTGTTAAGTATTTTGCTTTATTTTCAAGTCAAATTATTTTATTTTTATAATTTTGATATATTTTTAAGTAATTGTACAAATTCAACTTTAGGATAAGATTTATCAAGAATTGGAGTCTATTTCAAACAAAAGCATTAAGAAAATCACAATTCTTAGAGGAGCACAATTTGACCTACACAGGTGTACTAGCCTAATCTTTTTCAAGTACAAGAAAAGACACTAACTAGAACACAACCTAGGGAGACATTGAGTGATATTGATGAAAATTCAAAGAAAAATGAAAACTTAGTCGTATTCATGCCTTAGATCATGTGCTAGTCATAAGAGAAATAGAGAGAGATCTATAGTCTAGGTAATGAGTGTATGAAATATTGTGTCGTTCATATAAAGGAAATAAAAAGATCTATGACCTTACACACAGTTATAGCCTAAACCATGGCTAAGGGAAATAAAACATATCTAAAGCATTAAAACCCAAATTTTTTAAGGACTTTTAGAAACTCTACACATCTTAAACATCCTTTCTCTCTAAATGTTAGGGTTAGCCATTGAGAGGTTTATATCTCCTTAAATGGACAATTTTAAGGCTTTTTTATTAGAGAATAAATATCTAAATTCATTTTAATGAACCAAGTTGTCAACAACCTTAGGATTATCATTTAGAACTATTTTTATTATAATTTGTCTTTTTATATTAAATATGATTAGTGGCTAACATTTTATATGTTTATATGGGGAAAATCCTAGTATTTACCCATATATGGATTTATTTATGAATTGAGATATATTTTTATGAGATATTTTTAATTTATCTTAATGTAGTTCTAATGATTAGATTTTACCTAAATTCTCTTATGGACAACTCGGGAGAGCATATTTAGTAGTGGACTATAGTTTAGGTAGAAAGGGGTGATAGAGATAGATATATATGATCTCCTTAGTGTTAAGGTGAAACCTTTTATAGAATTTCACATATCTTAGTACATTTAAAGGGGTGTTTTTAGCTTAGTAGAGATAAAGATCAATCAATTAAAGAGTAGATGGTTGTAGCTCAAAAACTGCATTTTAGTATCTAAGAAATTATAATAGCCTAGATAACATATCTATTCTAAATTAATCAAATCATGGAATCAAGTTTTGTACTAGGGGAAGTATTTATCTAAGCGTTGATTTATGATTGATTTCTTTGCTTTTTTTATTCTCTTGGACATTATCTTAATTATTTTTTATTTTTTATTTTTTATTCATACCCATCACGATCCTCTTCTATTTTATTTAATAAAAGAGGATTGTGATGCTTTATATTTATTTTGTATTGTTATATCCCTACAACTATTGTTCTTTTGCTATTTATGTCTAACCTGACTATCAATGACTCGATGTTACCCCATATAAATTACATTAGTTGGATTTAGTTCACATTTATGCATATATTTAAACTTCCTTATACTCTAAATATCATCATTAGATTAACAACATATCTAAGCATTGCATCCAATTCTTCCACTACTTTTAGGTTTCATTATAATTAGTTCTCGTAATTTTTGCAACTAAACTTTATCATACATAAATGTTCAACTTTTAAAGCCTCCATTATCATCTTTCTTTCCTCCCCTTATAGCAATCACAAAACCATGGCATCTTCCACACTTTGGCACAAATCAAAAATAATTTTCCAAAATTTTCAACTTTATTCCCGCTTCAAGTACCACCTCTTTCTTCATGTCTTTCGCCCTACTATGTGAGGTCATTGCATCTAAACAACTTATTTTGTTCTCCATTTCATTACTTATCTTTGCTACACATATATTATAATACAAATACCATAAAAATATTCATAATATATGATACCATAAAAATATTCAAAATATATGACTAACTTACATAAAATTTACCACTATATCATATAATAAATACCAACATTTGTAAAGTGCTTATAAATACAAATACAAATGTAAGGTATATAGTAAAAGGATGCACGATAAAATGATTCAGTGTTTGAATATGGATGATCTACCTCTTTGTTCTTATTTTCAAACTCCTTGTTCTTCTTTTCAAATTCTTCTTCTTTCCTTTTTTTATGCTAACTTTCATATAAAAAATGTCAAAAAATTTCAACACTTGTTAATTAGAACATTTTGTTTTACATTTAACATATATTTTATAACAAAACCCTCTAAACCTCTACTTCTCATTTCTCACAACAACATTAACACTTTAAACTCTCTTACACATTTTAATGCAACTCTAAAGAAACTTAACAATGCATCTTACTATAACCATAATACTCATCAGTTTTACGCTTCCCTTCTAAATAACATAAAAGTTGTTAATAAGTAACAGAAAAGGGAGAGAATACATAAATAAAACTTTTAAACTTATATTCTAAGTTGAAAATGCTTGCTTAATTTCAACCTTTAACAAAATCATGTTAAGGGTTTTCCTATCCTCACGGAAAGATGTAGCAAAGGATTGGATATTTGATTTGCCTGTTAGGAGCATGAACACGTGGATTGAGATGAAGAGACTATTTTTGTAGAAATATTTTCCAACATCAAAGACAGACAATATAAGAAAGGAGATATGTGGGATTACGCAACATAACAGAGAGTACTTTTACTAGTATTGGCAGTGCTTTAAGAAGTTATGTGTTAGTTGTCCCTATCACAACATATTAGAACAACTCCTTATCCAATATTTCTAAGAAGGATTGTTACCTGTGGAAAGGAACTTGGTCGATGTAGCGAGTGGTGGGGCACTTTGTGAAAAGACTCTCATGGAGGCCTAAATGTTAATTGAGCGCATGGCTACTAATACTCAACAATTTGGCACTCACAATAATGTTTGTCGCATAAATAAGGTAGGTACTTCTTCCATTGAACATCGTTTAGATTAATCTTTTATTAGACAAATTGTTGTCAAACAAGCACAGGTAAAAGCATGTAGAATATGTGCAAATACAAGTCATCAGATTGATAGGTGCCTAACCTTACAAAAGGGAAATATGGAAAACATCAATGTTGCAAGAGGGAAATTTCCTAACTAGTATAACTCATATTCACAGACGCATAGCCTAGGTTGGAGAGACCATCCTAACCTAAGTTACAAGAGAAATAGGCAGGCAGTAGAATCACCTCCCAAATAGGCCCAAGGAGTGTAATAATTCCAATTAAGGCCATAAACCTCCTTTTCCAATTTAGGTACATCTTTGGAAGACTTAGTTAAGTCTGTTGCTACTAACACTCTACAATTTCGGCAGGATGTAAAACAATTCTAGCAAGATACAAAATCGAGCATCCAGAACTTGGAAAGCCAAATGGGTTAGATGGTGGAGGATATCAACTGCCTAGAATCACATAATGGAGGGAAATTACCATCTCAACCTACGGTGAATGCAAGGAATGTTAGCTTGATAACTTTAAGAAGTGAAAAGGAGCTTGAGGTTCCCAAGAGGACCCTGCTAAGGATAGCCAATGAAGAAGAGATCAAGAAAGAGTTAGGAAATGAAGGAAATCCCTCATCTAGCACAAAGGTAAACTTCAAAAACCATAATATAGGTAGGACTAATCCTTCACCTTTTCCTAGTAGATGAGCAAAATAGAACAAGGAGGAAAAAGATAAGGAGATATTAGAGACTTTTTGAAAGATAGAAGTGAACATCCCTTTGCTAGATATAATCAAGCAATTACCTTATTAAGCAAAATTCCTTAAGGAATTGCATACCAATAAAAGAAAGTCGAGAGGTATTAAGAAGGTGATGATGGGTGAGAACGTTTCTACTTTATTCAAGAAGAAGATACCTCTAAAATGCCAAGATCCAAGAATTTTCACTATTCCTTATAAAATTGACAACATTGTGATTAAGAGAGTTATGCTAGATTTAGGAACTTCAATCAATGTCATGCCTCGTTCAATTTATGCTTCTTAAATATAGGCCCTTTAAAGGAGAAGTGTTATCATACAATTACCTGATCGTACTAATACTTACTTTGACGGTGTAGTTAAGGATGTAAAGATGTAGGTAAATAAGTTGGTATTTCCTGCAGATTTCTATATAGTGGACATAAATTATGAAACCTCATACAATCCAATACCTATATTTCTAGGGAGACCATTTCATAACATGGACCAAAGTAAGATAGATGTTTATGAGGGCACCCTTACGATGGAATTTGATAGGAGAAGTAATTCATTTTAACATTTTTGATGTAATGAAATATCCTCAAGATGATCATTATGTTTTCTTTGTCGACATGATTAATCCCTTAGTACAGGAAATATTTAAATTAAGTTGCAAAGATCAATAAGAAATAGTCTTGAACAAGCACCTAAAATCAGAAGCTACTAATAATGTTGAGTTGGGAGAAGAACTAATTGAGATGCTGGCTACCTTACAGTTATTAGAAACTTCTCCCATAAGGTATGAATTGGCTTCCATACAGTTACCTGAATCTTACCAGAGGTTGTTACATTCTGATGTGTAGGTACCTGATGTGGAGTTGAAACCACTACCTACCCACCTAAATTTTATATATTTAGGAGATAATACCAGTCATTATTTTGGTGGTGTTGACTTCTGATTAAGAAGACCAACTGGTTTTAATATTAAGGAAGCATAAGAAGGCCATTGGGTAGACTACTGCAGATATTCAAGGAATAAACCCCTCTATATGCATGCATCCTATTTTTTTGGAGCAAGATGCCAAACCCACAAGGCAAGCTCAATGTAGGTTGAATTCTCTGATGATGGAAGTAGTGAAAAAGGAAGTGTTGAAGCTTTTCGATGATGGGTTCATTTATCATATCTCTAATAGTAAGTGGTAAGTCCAGTTCAGATGGTTCCAATGAAATCTGGAATCATGGTAGTGGCCAATCAGGAAGGTGAGTTGGTTCCCACCCATGTGCAAATCGGGTGGCGAGTATGCATTGACTATAGAAATTTGAATATAGAAACTCGAAAAGACCATTTGCCCTTATTGATCAAATGCTTAAAAGATTGGTTGGATATGAGTATTACTATTTTCTATATGGATTTTTAGGCTATCTTTAGATCCTAATTGCATTAAAGGATCAAGAAAAGACTACCTTTACATGCCCATTCGATACATTTGCTTACCAAAGGATGCCATTTGGATTGTGCAATGCACCCACCACCTTCCAAAGATGTATGGTAAGCATTTTCTTTAGGTAAGCATTTTCTTTAAGTATGTCAACAAAATCATAGAAGTATTCATAGATGACTTTAGTATTTGTGGTTCTTCTTCTAATGAATGCTTAGAAAATCTTGCTCTTATTGTGGAAATACTACTTATGACCTTTTCTAATCATAGGTCCTTCAACCAATAGTCATTGGTGTTAGCTCAAGGTTTATTATCAATGATTTTGATGATAACTATATAATATTTCAAAATTCAAATCAAAGTTATTTTCTTTTATTGGTAACGACATAATTCTTAAAGGAAATAAAATTGTAGGAAAAATGTTTTCTTTCTTGCAGGAATTCTTTTTAATAAACTTACCTTATTAGAAATGATTCTACAACATCTAGAAGGATCTTACTATTTTAAACTATTAGCTCTGAAATTTTTGACAAAACTTTTCTCTTAACGTCTGAATATTGGAAGATTCATTAGATACAAAGTCAACTCAGAATTAAAATGAAGCAACAACTAGTTGAAGAAAATGTCTACTTAAAGAAAAGCCACTGCATTTGTGAATAACACAAATATGAAATACTTTAGTAGCATCAATATTCTTGAAAGTCATATCTATATCAAACTTCTTGTGCCTTAGAAAGTGAAATCACTCTATTGAGAGAAACTGTTAAACCCTTTATACACTTTTGTTGAGAGCTTGTAGAGGTTTGTTAAATACTACGAGTGTGGAAGGTTAAAGAACCTTGAAAAATATGTAATTGTGATCTAGGAGAGGCTCGTGAAAATTTACTACTTGGATTTTATAGTGAAATACTAAAGTTAAATACTTGAAGACTAGACGTAGGCTTTATTATAATTCGAACCAGTATAAATCGACTGTGTCACTCTTCTCTTAACTTTTAAATTTTCACATTATAGTGTTTGTGTTTTTTAACTTGCAAGAGGCTCCTTTAGTTTTTAATAGGCTCCTTCTGTTTTAATATCGCAAGAGGTTCTTTTTGTTTTAAGCATTAACAAACACCTTTCGTTTTTAACAGACTCTTTCGTTTTTAGTGGTAACAAGCTCCTCTTGTTTTATAACAAGCTCCTTTTATAAGATCCTTTTTTAAAAAATGTTAATATGTCCTTTCTTTTTTTAAAAAAATTTAACAGGTTCCTTTCATTTTTAAGAGGCTCCTTCTATTTACAAACTTTTTTGTTGAAATTCGGTAGGTTTTTATCATTTACACGAATATAGTAACTTCAATTTTTTAAGTCACACATAATTAACCCCCTCTTGCATGTGTTTGCTTTATCATTTAGTATTAGAGTGAGGTTTCACATTTACTGTGTTTTACAACACGTGATAGATAATGACAAACAATTTGAGAAGCCTTAAAGGACAATCCTCTCAAAGCCTCATTATTTCAATGGAAACAACTATTCTTATTGGAAAGAGAGAATGACCATTTATCTTCAATCTGTAGATATCAAAATCTAGTAAGCTATCAAAGTTGGAGCCATACCTCCTGCTACTGATAACGTAGAAGTGTGGAATGATGCTGATAGATGAAACACACAGCTGAATGCTAAAGCATATCCTATCTTTGCACTATCTCCAGAAAAGTATGAAAAGATATCCTACTATTCTATAATAAAGTAAATGTGAGGCAAACTCCAAGTTACTTTTGAAGGAATGAATGAGGTAAAGAATAAGTCTTTTAGTGCATCAATAGGAAACTATTTGCATGAAACAGAAAGAAACTATAGACAAATTCTTCGAACCTTTCAACAATGTCATTATAGCCTTAAAGAACTAGGGAAAGGTATATCCCAATGATGAGCTAGTAAGAAAGCTTCTAAAGCCACTGCTAAAAGAATGGAGACCTAAGGTAACAACTCTAGAAATTGTAAAGGATCTTAAGACTATTTTACTCAACTGGTTAAGAGGAAATTTGATGATCCATGAATTTGAGCTTAAGCGAGATGAAGGATCTTCATACGTAAAAAGAATGACATTAAAAGCAGTTGAAGAATCAAATCTGTCAAATAGTGATGAAAGCGACAGTGAGTTACATATAGATGGAGATGAGAACTCAATTTCATAGTCAGAAAATATGCATGCTTCTACAAAAAGAAGCTAATGAAGAAAAGAGAAGGGAACATGAAAACCAAAAATAACAAATTCCCATCTAAAAGCAGCAGCAGCAGTAACAATTCAAAAAATAATCAAATCATATGCTATCACTATAAGAAGCCTGGACACATAAGACTAAAATGTCCTCTTCTTCAAAAAGACAAGATAGAAAATAGAAAACCTAGAAAGTAGGCTATGACTGCAGCCTAGTCAGATGAGGATTTTGAAAACTTTGAAGAAGAAGAGCCTAAAGAAGTCAGCAATGTTTGCTTTATAGTTGAATCAAAAGACAATGAAGTATGTTATCCTGACTCTGATATTGAAATTGATGAATTAAGAGATGCATATCATAAATTGTATGATCAGTATAAAAATTTAACGATGCAATTTCAAAAATGTTGAGAAGTACAAAAATAATGATGCATCCTTGACAAATAAGATCAAATCACTAGAATCTGAGAATAAGATTTTTTTGTCTAGAATTATTTCCCTTGAAAATGAAAAAAAGCAAAAAGCCTCTGAAAAGGAATTCTTGAAATAAAAGGTAAGTCAGTAAGAGAATGCATTGTTTGAAAATGATTATGTTAAGGTAAAAGAGTTAGAAGAAAAAGTTTCTTATCTAGAAAAAGGTATTGCCAATTTTGTTGATGGAAGAAACAATCTTGATGCATTACTTAGGAATGATAAAGGTGTTTTTAATAAGGCTGGAATAGGATATAATGAATAATAATAATATTAGGTGGTATAAGAATTCCTTTATTAAATCAAGCAGTAGCCATAGTCAAAACAGCAGGAACCTGATAAGTAACAAAAATTACAGTAATTCTCACTCATCTGTTTTGTGCAATTACTGTGGTAGACATGGCATATTAGCCATTCCTGTAACTTTCAAAAAATGAAATTATCTTATAAGTATGTTTGGAGACCGAAAGGTCAAACTACAAACCTAAAAGGACCCAAAAAAATTTGGGTAGATAGTTGATAGCAATTATTTGAGACACATGACAGGTGAAATATCACATTTTAGCTATATTGAAAGAAAAGATGGAAGTAATGTTGTCTTTGCCAACAAAAATAAGGTAAAAGTCACTAGAATTGGTAAAATTGGTGATTCTAATTCTGCTTCTGTTGATGGATTGTAAAACCTATCTACTTGTTTTATGCTCAAAAACCATAAGTGAACGAGTTGTGACTTGTAGTTAGAAAGAGCAGATATCGATCCCACAGGAATTGATGCCTAAACACCACTTATTTAGAAAATACTTTGTTTAAGAAATAAAATTGTTTAATGCAATTAATCTAGAAAATTAAATTAAAATTAAAAGACTAATGTAAACAATGGACAATACTGCAATTGCAAAAAATCTGAATTCAAGGATCTAAATGCTAGAGATTACTTTTCCTTATTTTGTCTCCCTCATATTTTTTTGATTGAATTGTGTCTCACCCTAGATTTTTGAATGTACTAATTACCCTCTCTCAAGGTGTAACTATTTATCCCTAATTGAATTTATGGGAATCGATTAAACGATCTCTCAACCTACCTAATGACTCTACCAATTCAACTAATTATTACACTATCCTATGGATGATCAATTAACTAATTGAGATCTCTCTTCTAATTATTCAATTAACATAATAATTGAGATCTCTCTTCTAATTATTCAATTAACATAATAATTGCTAGTCTATAGGTCGCCAACTCTCGTTGTACAATTCTATACGATTTTCATCTCAGTCACTCTCTCAATTTGTTACAAGATGACAATTAAAAACAGTAATTATCAAAGATACTTCATTCAATTCAATAAAACATGAGTTTTGACAAAATAATGAAAAAGCAATCCCTAATATGAAATTAGCTTAATATAGTCTCCATAACACTATCAACATTCAAATAATCCATCTTTACAAAGAAAGGAAGAGATTAAAATGATATAAAGTGAATAAGAAAAGTCCTTCTCTTCTTTGCCAAAATCTAGAATTTTGGTGTTGATGTGCTATTTTGCCCAATCTTAATGATGATCCTTATTTTCAATCCTTCCTTGACACTCCAAACATGTGTTCTTCACTCAAGGATAGTCTTTCTACAGGTAGGTGTCGTCTCTTCTTGAAGACGGAGTCTTAATTGTCTTTATATAGTTCAAAAAATTAGGTTTAATGAAGCCTCACAGATTGCCTCGGATTTCAATTCCCACGCCTGTGGGAATTATGCCCTTCTGTTGTGATTTCCCACGTCCGTAGAAATTTGCATGATTCCCACGAACGTGGGAATTGGTCCCATGTGTAATCCTCTTGTCTTCTCTTCTATACTCTCTTTTTCATCCTCCAACTTGCTTCCTCTCCTTTCCTACCCAAAAATAAGCAATTCTTACCCTTAATTAGCATCCAACACCCAAGAACACAATGGAAATCAAACTTAATGAAAACATGCAAACTAAATCCTAAACTAAAGCAATATGCAACTATTATGCAAGAAAACGCATGCCAATTACCTATAAAAACATATCCTAATGCACACCTATCAATATCCCCACACTTGAATCTTTGCTTGTCCTCAAGCAAAATAAATACAGCCAATCAATTCTCTCACTTCATTTTCACAAAGATCAAAACATACAATCCCTCAAATTCAAGCCTACTCAAATATATAGTTAATATACATATCATGACTACTTTTTCATTGGTGTACACAAGCAAACTCACAATTGGCACAATCACTCAAAAGTAAGTCAAGATGCATAAATGAATTTTCCTCACAGTTTTCACTTATTTTGCTCAAGTGTTTAAGGGTTAGTGTTTCACTCAAACTTCCTATAGGAAACTACACTACCATAGGCTTGCTAATACACACCAATCCTCCTCTACAATGATTGCATGCATGAATAGATCAAAAGGACTTATTTAGGGTTGTAATGTGGTAAGGGTTAAGGTAGGTCAAACGAGATGGAAGAAGGTGAAGCACAAGCATAAGTAGAGTAAAAAGGATATAAAACGAGATACAAAACATAACTTCGAGACATACACCACTATTCTGCACTTATTAATGATACTCACTTGTTCTTCCTTTTTCTTTTCTTTTCTTTTCTTTTTTTTTTCATTTTTCATTTTTCTTTCTTTTTCTTTCCACATGGAAGAACTATGAATCAAAACTAGCACCATATACAATGTAGTCCATAGGCAAAAATATACTCAACTTGTCTGTGGAATTTTCACACAATCTCAGCCAATGTTTTACTTAATACTCTACTAAGCTTGTGAAAAGGGGTAGGATAATGGAATTTAAAGTTTTAAAATTTTGGGTGTTTTTAAGAAACAAAAGGTTAAGGCTAAATGGGGGTAGCAAGGGATAATAACGGGTAGGTCATTTAAGCCAAAGGTTAACACAAAAAGGGCCTAAATCATCTCTATTAAGCATGCATCTAGTAGACTCAAACTGATTTAAATTAAGTTCTGAAGGTATTAACCTAAGGAAGTAATACTTGACAAAGAAATGAAATGACTATAAATTGAGTCATATGGCTTAATCCTTACTTTGGCTCAATTGAAAACTCATTATGCATCTCTACATTACCTCATTGTTCATATGACAATTTGTGACTAAGCTTATGCAACCAACTATATTTCTACCTCATTGTTCATATGACAATTTGTGACTAAGCTTATGCAACCAACTATATTTCATCACTCTATATAGTTCACTTTCTACTTAAAGGGCCTAATTTGAGTTCAAGCATGTATTCAATCTAATTTCAACTATATGACAGAATTTTCATGGCAATATTTATCATAGTTATTTAAATGTAGTTCCATTGCTAACACAAAACACATACAATATGCCTAAATATGCATCATATTTAACAAAATGCAAACAATGCAATTGAGCAAGTCAATGTCACCTCCCCACACTTAAAATTTCACATTGTCCTCAATGTGACAAAGCAAGAACCAAATAAAGGGAAATGACATCAAACCATATAAAAAATGAAAATAAACTAACCAAAAGAAATTAAAACAATGACTGGTATGAGAACAAACAGAAGATACTAAAGTCAAAACACAATTAAGGAAATTGAAACTAAACAAAAGATATAGCATGCTAAAAATTAATATGAAATCAAATACACATGAAGGAAAATGCATTCACACACACTAAATAAAAAAAATCTAAAGGTTAAGGCAAAAGAAAAGCTTATTCCGATGGTGGTGGCGAAGGTGTTAGTGAAGGAGCTTCAAAGTTGTTCCTCTGACAGAAGTTTAGGAACCTTTTCTTAAAGCTGCGTTGCTCCTTATGAACCTACCGCATTTGGGTGTCGAGTTCATCAAGCTGAGAGGTTATTTGTTGTTGGTTTGCGGCTATTTGGTTGAGAATCGACTGATAACAATCAGCCGTCGTTAGTTCCCTCAGTTCTTCTGTTACCACTTCCTCCTCTTGTTCTGTAGCTGCTCTAGATGTGGCGGGTTGGTCCATGTTTGCCCTGGCGCCTCTCCTGCTCCTCACTATAGTACGCATTTGAGGATTGCGAAGTTCTATAGATTGGACTTCCACAATCTCAACACGTCTTAAATAAACTATATCAAACATATCATGGGGAGTAATATGCAGATGTTCCATATTAACATTATAAAATGCACCTAAAGTTGACGCAATATGGGCCATACCAAAAGATGTATTCTTTTTAGTAATCACACTCACTAATGATCGAAAACTCCTATAGGGTGTGTTGATTTTAAGCTTTCTATCCATACACCATAAAAAGAAAAGTTCTTTGGCCGAACATTTGTTGATTTCCATTTTTTTAAACACAGTCAAGCACATAAATTTATGTAACAACAAATGTTCAGCACTCCTAATCAGAGAGTTGGTGCATTACATAAATCGAAAAGAGTGAAGAAATGTAAGATGAATGGATAGGGATGAGAAAAAAAAAACCCAGAATCTAGATGAAAAATGAAGAGGTTTTGAGAGTTGGAAGAGAGAAAGTCGTGGTTTAGTGCGAGAGTGTGCAAAATTTTGAAAAGTTAAGGAGAGAAAACAAGGGGAAAAATTTTTAACCCCTCTTCAGATGGGATTCCCACGTCCGTGGGAATCTGCATAATTCCCACACGTGTGGGATTCCTATCCAGAAACTTTCTGAAAAGGATTCCCACGTCCGTGGGAATCACCCCAATTCCCACAGGCATGAGTTTTCTCTCCAGAAACTCTCTGGAGAGGATTCCCACGTCCGTGGGAATCACCCCCATGTGGGAATTGGTAATCCTCAAAATTCCAAACCTTCTGTCAAGTGTGATTTCATTCTCCATGATTCCAACACCTACAAAAACATTAAGATCATATCATCAGCAAGAAATTTTTAAAGCAGACTAATTAAAACCAAACAAAAATCAACATCAACATCAATCAAAACCAATTCAACCATGAACATAACTAGATAATTCAAACAAACAAATAAGTAAACAGAACAATCAAAGGATAATTGATTTCCATGGGTTGCCTCCTATGTAGCGCTTCTGTTACCGTCAGTAGCTTGACTCTCCTTCTTACACATGGTGGTTCAAATGACCGGAATGATAACGGTGCACAAACTAATCTCCAACTTTGTACTGGGGCTGCCTGATCTTGAACTCCACCTTCATTCTTGTTTTCCTTTCTTCGCCTTCTCCTACATGTTCATTTCTTTCAGAAAGCATTTCTAAGGTCCTCAATAGTGCCTATCCTCCTTGAAGCTCAGGTTCCTTGATGTCCGTCGAGGGTAGAGTGGAACAATAATTCTTCTTTAACACCTCGAATGTTAACTGCTCCCTCCTTACTCTCAGGATTAACTCACCCCCATCAACATTAATAATTGCACGGGCGGTAGCTAGGAATGGTCGCCCAAGAACCATTAGGGTTTCCTCATCTTCACTAATGTCCAATATGTAAAAGTCCACCGAAAAGACAAAGTTATCAATGTGTAACTTCACATTCCTAATGATCCCCTTTGGTAAATGCACCGTCCTGTTAGCCATCTTTACTAATGTCTTAGTTAGTACTGGATCTTCTAGACCCAACTTCTGACTGAATGAATACGGCATCATATTGATACCTGCTCCCAAATTCGCAAATGCACATTTTATCTTAACTCCATTTATCCTACACGAAATGAAAAAATCTCCTGGGTCCTCTTTCTTCTGTGCTAAATGCAGATTTTCTCTTAATATGTGATTGATAACCTCTTCATTCAATGCCTACTTTAACATAAGCTTTGTTTGGAGTTGATTTGTTATATCTATTATTTTGCTTAACTCCCCTTCCTTAGACTTCTAAGTTAATTCACTTAAAGATGGCTTCCACTGAGAAAAAATTTGATGCAGAAATCCACTTATTCGGCTCACTTACTGGTCCCCTCGGAATGACTCCAATGATGTTTGTTCTTCTTGTTTATTTCCATCTTTCTCCCTATGCTTGCTTTCTTTGTTCTCTATTCGAGTAATTTCCATGATTCTCTCCTTTGGGTTTGCCTCAGTGTTGCTTAGTAGACTACCTGCATTTCATAAAGATAATGCGTTTGCTAATTGTCCTACCTGTACTTCTAGGTTGTGGATGGATGATGCATGATTCTTCAGAATTTGATCAAACTTTGCTTCCATTCTCTTCTGATTGTCCTCTTGGCTTGCATACATCCTTTTGTGATTCTCTTCTTGTGCTACCAGTTTGGCTCCTAAAACTTCCATCATCTTGTCCATTTTACTTTCCAATGATCCGATTCGATCTTGCTAGAATCCTGGCAGTCCTTGTGGTCTTTGTTAGACACCTACATTATTATTACTCCAAGAAAAATTTGGGTGGTTTTTTCAACCTGGATTATATGTGTTCAATTATGGGTTATTATCTCGCTATGGTTGGCCTAGATAACTTACCTGTTCAGTCTCACTCCTTCGGAAACAGTCTGCTGAGCTATGGTTATTCTCCCCACATAGCTGACATTGTGCTTGCATTGCCTTAGCTGCTGAGATGGACGCCCCTTGCATATTATTTAGCTGCTTCTTCAAGGCCGTAATTTGAGCCTACAAGGCAATAACCGAGTCAATAGGTATCATACCTTTTTGTTCCTTCTGTCTTTGTCTACTCCTCTCCTCAATCACATGCAGCTATTGCTTGCCAACTCCTCCAATAAATCATGGGCTACTTCCACCATCTTCCTCATTAATGAACCTTCGGCTGCTGCATCAATTGTGCCCCTTGTGCTTGGATTCACTCCATTATAAAATGTTTAAAGAAGGAATTCCTTCGGGAGGTTATGATGAGGGAAGCTCCTTTGAAGTTCTTTAATTCTCTCCCAAACTTCGTAGAGAGATTCTCCGTTACTCTGCTGGAAATTTGTTATTTCCTTTATAATCCTTGTCGTCTTTGTTAAAGGAAAATATTTTTTAAGGAAAGGATTGGGCGTGCTGCTCCCAAGTTGTGATCTAGCTTGGATTCAAAAAATTGTACCATACTGTAGCCCGATCCTTTAACGTGAATAAAAATAGTCGCAACTTCACTGCATCGTCAGACATTCTGTTGAATTTGAATGTGTCACAGATCTCCAAAAAATTTGCAACTTGGGCATTCAGATCCTCGTTGGATAACCCATAGAATTGCACACTATTTTGAAGAATGTTGAGTAGCACCGGCTTTATCTTAAAGTTATTTGCTTGAACTACCGGCCTCGCCACTCCTTGAAGACTAAACCCTGGCCTCATGAAATCCATGAGTGTTCTTTCTGGCCCTCCTTGCTTTCCTTCTTTATCCATATCTTGATTTGATAAATTTAAACGGTTTGCCCTTCTTATTTCTCTTTCGTGCTTCTTAATGTCAGGGAATTCTTCTTCAATAACTTCTTTCATCCTCCGTGTGCTCGTTGTGTTCATACACCTGCAAGTCCACAAGGTAACGTATCAAAACTCTTAAATCAAAGTAATATAAATTAAACAAGATGCTAAACAATCAATCCTCAGCAACGGCCCCAAAAACTTGTTGATGGATTGTAAAACCTATCTACTTGTTTTACGCTCAAAAACCACACGTAAACAGGTCGTGACTTGTAGTTAGAAAGAGTGGATATCGATCCCACAAGGATTGATGCCCAGATACCACTTAATTTAGAAAATACTTTGTTTAAGAAATAAAATTATTTAATGTAATTAATCTAAAAAATTAAATTAAAATTAAAAGACTAATGTAAACAATGGACAATACCGCAATTGCTGAAAATATGAATTCAAGGATCTAAATTTTAGAGATTACTTTTTCCTTATTCTGTCTCCCTCATATTTTATTGATTTAATTGTGTCTCACCCTAGATTTCTGAATGTACTAATTACCCTCTCTCAAGGTGGAACTATTTGTCCCTAATTGAATTGGCGGGAATCGATTGAACGATCTCTTAACTTACCTACTGATTCCACCGATTCAAATAGTTATTACACTATCCTATGGATGATCAATTGAGTAATTGAGATCTCTCTTCTAATTATTCAATTAACATAATAATTGCTATTCTGTTGTGATTTCCCACGTTCGTGGGAATTTGCATGATTCCCACGAAAGTGGGAATTGGTCCCAGGTGTAATCCTCTTGTCTTCTCTTCTATACTCTCTTGTTCATCCTCCAACTTGCTTCCTCTCCTTTCCTGCACAAAAATAAGCAATTCTTACCCTCAATTAGCATCCAACACCCAAGAACATAATGGAAATCAAACTTAATGAAAACATGCAAACTAAATCCTAAACTAGAGCAATAAGCAACAATTATGCAAGAAAACAAATGCCAATTACTTATAAAAACATATCCTAATGCACACCTATCAGCTTCTATTGATGATATTCTTTATGTTGATGGTTTGAAACAGAACTTGTTAAGTGTGATTCAATTATGTGATAAGGGTTATAGAGTCACTTTCTATGCATCCTATTGCGAAATTATTGATAATCTTAATGACAACATTGTACTTGATTGTCCTAGAAATCAGAATATATATTGTGCTCAATTGGAAGAAATGTGATCAAAAATTGGTAAATTTTTTGTTTCTCTAGAAAAGGATTTATTTATTTGGTGTAGAAGATTTAGACATAATAGCATGAGCGTTCTAGAAAAATTATCCAAAAATGAGTTAGTAAGATGACTACCGAACTTGAAGTTTGAGAGTAATCAAGTTTATGAAGCTTGTTTAAAAGGAAAACAAATCAGATAGCTTTCCTCCTAAAAATATTGTTTCTACTAGCTAATTACTTGAACTTGTAGATATGAATTTATTTGGTCCCACTAGGACTCAAAGCTTCAGTGTCAAACACTACATTTTTGTTATAGTAGATGATAATTCTAGATTTACATGGGTTTATTTTCTATCAAATAAAGATGATACTTTTGAAGTTATTAAGAAGTTATGCAGAAAATTTCAAATTAAAAAAGGGTACTAAGTTATATCTATTCAAAGCGATCATGAAGAATTTGATAACAGAAAATTTGAAGATTTCTGTAATGAAAATGGGATAACTCGTAATTTTTCATGTCCAAGGACTCCTCAGCAACATGTAGTTGTTGAGAAAAAGTACAGGACTTTCGTTGATATGGCTAGGACAATGCTATATGAAAGTGGTCCACCTCATAATTACTAGGTAGAAGCTGTATCTACTGCTTATTACATTCTTAACAGGTGTCTTATAAGACGTATTGTCTAAAAGACCCGCTATGAGTTGTGGAAAGGATAATCTTGGAAAATTTGATGCCAGATCAGATGAATCTATTTTCTAAGTTATAGTACTACCAACAAAGGATTCTAAGTTTATAATAAAAGAACAAAGAGGATAGAAGAATCAATACATATGGTATTTGACGAAGCACTATGCTCGACAACACCAGCTGACTCAAATGATGAAGAGCATGCTTCAGTTTCTAAAAATACATCACAGACTTAAACTACACCTATAGTATCTTTAGAATTACATGATCAAGAAGGTCCTTCTAAAGCCAGGATAGAGCAATTTTCCTTCATCTCAGCAGGAGCCTATGCAACGAAGAACACCAAGAGAATGGTGAGGTTAAGATAAACATCAATACATTCTAGGAGACCCTTCTGAAAGTCTAAGAACCAGATCTTCTTTCAAAAAACAATTATGCTGCCCTCATCTCACAATTAAAACTAGGGATTATTAAAGAGGCTCTTACTGATCAAATTTGGGCTTCAACTATGAAAGACAAACTAAATCAGTTTGACAAAAACAAAGTCTGGAATCTAGTACCTCATCACAAAACAAGTCAATCATTGGAACTTGTTGGGTATTTCGAAACAAACTTGATAAAAACTATAAGGTGGTAAGAAACAAAACTAGACTTGTAGCTCAAGGTTATAATCAACAGGAAGATATTGATTTTGATGCAACTTATACGCCTGTTCCTAGGTTAGAGTCGATTAGAATTTTAATTGCTTTTTCATGCTATAGAAACTTTAAATTACTCCAAATGGATGTTAAAAGTTCCTTCTTAAATGGATATATTAATGAAGAAGTGTTTTTTAAGCAACCTCCAGGTTTTGGAGATGAAAACCATCCTAATTATGTGATGAAGTTAAGTAAAGCCTTGTATGGGAGCATGGTATAAGAGGTTAAGTAATTTTCGACTTGAGAATAACTTCGAAAGAGGAAAGGTCGATAAAACCTTTTTTATTAAGAAAAAGGAGAATGATTTACTCATAGTACAAATATATGTTGATGATATAATATTTGGTGCTACTAATCAATCCTTCTGTGAAGAATTCTCAACTTTAATGCAGGAGGAGTTTGAAATAAGTATGATGGGAGAACTATCTTTCTTTTTGGGTTACAGATTAGGCAAACAGAAAAAGGAACCTTCATTAGTCAAGATAAATACACAAAGGAAATTATCAAAAAATATCATTTTGAGAATGCCAAATCAATGGGTACTCCTATGTATTTTGGAACTAAACTTAATAAGGATGAAGAAGGCAAGGCTACGAATGAGACAAAGTATAAAGGAATGATTGGATCAGTACTATATCTCACAAGCTCAAGGCTAGATATTATGCTTAACGTGTGTCTTTACACACGCTTTCAGTCAAATCTAACAAAGAGTCATCTTCAAGCAATCAGGAGGATCTTTCGCTATCTTCGAGGAACTATGGACTTCGGATTATCTCTAAAAACTTATTCTTTTAACATAGTTGGCTTTTGTAATGCAGATTATACAGGTGATAAGGTTGATAGGAAAAGCATAAGTGGTCACTGTCAATTTTTTGGAGGATGTCCAGTTTTTAGTCTGGCAAGAAATAAAATCGCGCAATGCTTTCGAAAACTGAAGAAGAATATATAGCAGCACCAGCTATTGCACTCAAATATTATGGTTGAAACATCAACTCTAGGATTTTTCTCTGAACTTTGATCATATTCCTATACTATGTGACAATACAAGTGCAATAAATCTTTCTAAAATTCCTGTGCATCATTCTAGTATTAAGCATAGAGAAATCAAACATTATTTTCTTATAGATCATGTTTTAGACAGAACCATTGATTTTTTGCATGTTAAAACTAAAAATCAAGTAACTAATAACTCTACTAAGCCACTATTTGAAGATAGATTTTGTGTGTTAAGAAAAGAACTTGGTATGTGCAGATTATATGATATTAATTCTGTATGAAGACTCTATGCTACTTCTCTTTGCAGATATTAGTAGGCTCCTTCTAATCTGTTCATTTATGGAAGGCACCTCTTAGTTTAGAAGGACCCTCTTAGTTTAGAAGGACCCTATTAGTTCGAACGCCCATCTTAACTCTTCTTAGTTTAATAAGGTATAATACACATGTATTAAAAACGTAGTTCTTTTTCAGTGTCATTTTAGCTTTTAAAATGTACGAGCATCACCTTGACAGCTTTCCGTACATGATTGATAAAAGATATGCAAATGATCACAGTTCCTTTATTAGTGTGTACGACTGCTAACCCTCATAGGAAATCAACGCCTTAGAATCATTTAGCAGATTTCTTTCTTCTACTCATCTTTTTCATTCTCAGAAGTGTCATTCCCTCCTCTCTGCACATTAACTCTCTACTTCCTCTCAAATCTCTTAAACCTCACTAAACTTACTTACAATGGCACGAACAAAATCAAAGGGACAAAAGAAGACCTTGACTTCCTCTTCTAGACATGGAGAAACTCTCTGCCATGAACAAACTCTGGTTTCTTAGTCTTCTTCTCCTACTGAACCTATTTCCATTTCCTCAAAGCCCCAAGTTTCATAAACACCCATTCAAAAGACTTCAAAGGAGAGAAAAAGGCAGACTTTTGTTGGACCCCGATATCGGAGTCCGACTCTTGCTCTTCATGCATGCTCTGATACCACATCTGTTGGCCCCCATTTCCCGGAGTCCGACTCTTGTTCATGAATACTTGCTTGCTGTGATACCAACTCTGTTAGACCCCGTTTCCGGAGTCTAACTCCTGTTCATGCTTCCATTCATGCTCTGATACCATGTC
>JAOQMS010000003.1:21709379-21721857 GCA_027563885.1 Erythroxylum longipes
GCTTAGCTCTCAACTCTTTTCTTTTCACTCTCATCTGAATGCCTCTCTTCTTCTGTTTTTCCTCTCCTTCAATCACGCTGCCATCCTGCTACGAAGACAAGTTCACCATACCACTCCCAAAAGTCTAATATACCCTTGTCACTTAAGCCATATTCTGAAAATGCCCTTAATTCCTTCTTATGAATTTAATCCATAAGCTACTTATGCTTAAGTTAATGAAAAAAATTTCAGGGGGCCGACATTGGGTATGCTATCTCTATAATCAGACTTTGATTCATCCTCCGAGCACAAAAAACAATATGTCTCTAACTCTAATGAAGAAGAAAAATAAAAAGAAGAAGAAGAAGTAAAACAGAAAGAGAAAGCAGAAGAAGAAAAGGAAGAAGAAGAAAAATCTTCGAGTGAAGGGGAGCCAGCAAGAAAAGGAAGGTTCTGTTCTCTTTCATTCTCACTACCCATTCTTACTCCGCTTATCCTCTCTTCCAAAACTTTCGTACCACCTTCCACTGCTCCTCAACCCAGTTCTAAGGATAAGAAAGTGCTTGAAGTGTACTAGATTGTAAATGATAATGGTTCAGATGAAGAATCGGCTTCATTAATAAGACAATCACGAACCAGAGCAAGTGTCGCAAAACAAGCTGAGAAAATTATTGAACAAGAAGGAACCCTTAATGTTGAAACAAAGAAGAAGAATCTTGAAAGAAAAACAGAGAAGAAATAAGAAAAGGCAAAGTGTTCATGGTCGAAGAAAAGATTAAGGAACCTATTGTTAAGGATGAGCCACTTTATAAAAAAGCACTGTTTAAATAAATCCCTAAAGCAAAAAGGTCAAAACCAAAGAAACAAAAACAAGGAGAGCCTTCAGCACCTGTTAACTTGTTCCAGTCAATGGAAGCTAAAGCGAGATACAAAATGCATTACAAGAAGCGCAAGGTAGTTGCAGGACTTATTTTGCCTCCTCTCCTATTCGATGAAATTGGTATTCCCATCTCCTCTCATTTACTTGTTGTTGGTTAGGAAAATTATTTGAACTTGAATAAGATAGTATGTGATGACTTAGTTAGATGCTTTTACACATATATGGGGAAAGCAAAAATTGATGGAAAGTTGGCAATAATCTCTTGGGTACGTGAGTGTGAGATCTTGATTACAGAGGAAATTTTGGCAAACATTTTGAATATAATTCCCGTAGGCAAAACTAACCTTCTCTATTATAAGTGGGGTATTACTTATCTTGATCTGGGAGAAGTTATAGACTTTATTTGCTTAAACACCAAAAATGCCCATGAAAGGAGACCATGGTGTAGACATCTGAACTTACTACCAAGATGTCTTGCATCAATATCTGCTACTTCAAATTTTCCAAGGAGTAGCTCAGTTGAAAGATGCAATCTCCTGAATACATATGTGGTGTATAGTCTTCTGAATACATATGTAGTGTACAATCTTTTGAAGGGTAATAAAATGAATCTCCCAACAATGATCCTAAAATTTATGGTCGACGAGGGAAGTTATAAGAATACAGCTATTGGTCTAACATATAAGATGCTTTGAACCAAGATCTTTGCTTATTGTGGAGTGTCTTTTGACAATCTAGATTGGTATGAACCTGGAAAGTTCCATTCCTCCATTCCTTACCAATTCGGATACAAGTTGCAAGACAATGTGTGGGTGGAGAAGAAAACTAAAAGGGCAGCAAATCTCTTAGGTCCTGTACCAAAAAAATCAGCCCCTGCCGCACTCTAAAGTACTGATGATTTGATTCTTCAACAACTGAAGAAAATTCTCTCCAATCAAAATGAAATGTGTGGTTAGATAAACAGGATGCAAAATCAAATTCTTGGCACGCAAATTTTGCTTTAAAAAATTTCTTAATCTTCTTAATGACTTTGTCACTATTTTTCCTTGGTTTACCTTGACATACAATATTTTTTGACTTTTTAGTTCTTTTCCTCTACTTTTTTATAATGATAAAGGGGGAGAATCAATGATATATTTGTTCTCGATGATATTGATGCTATATTTTCCTATTCTCTGCTAATTGTTAAAATATGGGTGAACTGAATTTTGTGAATTTTAAATATGTGATATGCATAAATGATAGGTTCCTATCATAAGAAAGGCTCCTTCTAATCATGATTGTGAGTAAAAACATATAAAGTTAACAGGTGTCTTTTGAAATCCTTTATTATTTTTTGAATTTTGAAAACATAGTTTTTATTACTTCTCATCATCAAAAAGGAGGAGATTGTTAGCTCAAGGTTTATTATTAATGATTTTGATGATAACTATATAATATTTCAAAATTCAAATCAGAGTTATTTTCTTTTATTGGTAACAACTTAATTCTTAAAAGGAAATAAAATCATAGGAAAAATATCTTCTTTCTTACAGGAATTCTTCTTAATGAACTTACCTTATTAGAAATGATTCTACAACATCTGAAAGGGTCTTACTATTTCGAACAATTAGCTTTGAAATTTTTGACAAAGATTTTCTCTTAACGTCTGAGTATTGTAAAATTCCAACATAGATGATATCGAAGATTCGTTAGATACAAAGTCAACTCTAAATTAAAATGAAGCAACGACTAGTTAAAGAAAATGTCTACTTAAGGAAGAGCCACTGTATTTGCGAACTACACACAGACTTGCGAAATACTTCAGCAACATCAATATTCTTGAAAGTCATATCTATATCAAACTCCTTGTACCTTAGAAAGTGAAATCGCTCTATTAAGAGAGATTGTTAAACCCTTTATACACTTTTTTTGAGAGCTTGTAGAGGTTTGTTAAATACTATGAGTGTGGAAGGTTGAAGAACCTTGAAAAATATGTATTTGTGAGCTTGGAAAGGCTCATGAAATTTTACTACTTGGATTTTATAGTGAAATACTCAAGTTGAATACTTAGGGACTAGATTTAGGCTTCACTATAAGCTAAACGAGTATAAATCAACTGCGTCACTCTCTCTCTTAACTTTTAAATTTTCGCAATATAGCGTTTGTGTTTTTTAACTTGCAAGAGGCTCTTTTAGTTTTTAATAGGCTCCTTATGTTTTAATATCACAAGAGGTTCTTTTCATTTTGGGTGTTAACAGGCTTCTTTCATTTTTAACAAGCTCCTTCTATTTATAGACTTTTTGGTTGAAATTTAGCAGGTTCCTATCATTTACATGAATTAATAGTAACTAAAAAATTTTAAGTCACTCACAATTCACCCCTTATTACGTGTGTTTGCTTTATCAATTAGATATAGCATCAACTATATGTAGGTAGTTGTGTAATCAAGAAAGGATTCATCACCCTAGAGTAATTAGAGAGAATAATCTGTTGTTCTCGATTAGTATTGATTCGTGAAATCCTTGGCTAAGGTAAAATGACGCTTTGTAAATAGTTTACAAATGTCATTAATGAAATTAATAGTTAATGGCAGAGAATTAATATGATTGAACTCAAAGAGTAGATATTAATTTCATGCTCTGTCTAATCGGGAACATTGTATGATGAAATGATTAAATTATATACAAAAATCATGCACAAAAAGGTTAGTTTAAACTACTTTGATGTTCTTAAATATTTAGGTGGTCTGATGCGTTGCTAAATGTCAACATATTTAGAAACGTAATGGGTCTCACATAAAGAATAGGTTGAAGAGAGCAAAGATATTTTAATCAAGTTGGACTTGATTATAAACTTTAAGAAGCTTTATGATTAAATATGAGATATTTAATAAATAAGGATCAATATGAGATATTCGATCTTATTTTGGTATAATTGGAATTTATTAAAATTATTTGTAATTCTAATTAAAGTTTAACTGAAATTAAAATTTAATTTTAGTTAAATTACTAAAACGTCCAAAACTTATTATAAATGGATTTAAGCTCTATTGATAACAGTAATTTCATTTTCTTCGATAGTTAAAACATTGAACTTGAACTCAGTTTGAAACAGCATGACTCAATTGATTAAAATAACATTATTTTATTTAAATAAAATAAGATCAACTTAACCTGTCATCAGTTGAACGCAAGTCTTACCTGATCCACGACAATTCTTAACGACTTAATCTAAACATGACAAATTTGATACCTTTAGGTCTCGTTTGGTAACGTGTAATGAAAAACTGGGAATAGAAATGCAACATGCATTCTTAACTTTTAGTTGTTTGGTTACCGAGAATAGATTAGATAGAGAATGGCAAAATTGGAATGAATCTTAAATAATCCTGTGCTTTTATTCCTAAAGGGGTGTGGGTATAGACAGGAATGCAAAATCAGGAATAAGAAATAAAGATATTATTATAATATTATCAAGTTGTTATCAACATATTATCAATATATTGATCCTTATTAGAATATTGTCATCAAAATTATCTTTTATATTAATTTCTTTAATAATTATTTTATTTTTTTATAGATACTTATATTCTTATCATAAAAAGTATTCATAATTATTTAAAATTAATAACCTTATTAAATCATAACTTTTAATTATTTATTTATAAAATATAAAATATGATAATTAACACAAAAAAATTATATAATAACTAAATATAAGCAAAAATTTTAAACATTTCTATCGTATTTATTCAACGTAACTTTTTTTTTCTTCTCTTTGTCTTTGTGTTTCATTTCAACTTAAACTCTTTATTCGCTCTTCCTCTTTGGTTGCTTCTCAAAATATCCCTCTAGGTCAGTTTTTATTTTTCTAAACTTTTTAATTCCTTTATTTTTCTTTTCGTGATAAAGTTGTGTTTTTATTTTCTCACGAACAGTTTCATCATCTTTTGGGAAGTCATTGAATTAATTAAAAGAAGAAATCACATGCCATATTTGGGTTTCCGTTTAGGTTTGCATGATAAAATAATACAATCATTTCAATTTGCATTGGACAACAAATCAAGAATAAATGATCTAAAGACCACTAGTTTTTGTTTTTGTTTTCTTTTGTCAACGATGATGCTTCCATTTGCCATTAAAATGTGACTTATTTTCCTTTTTTCCTTAATGACTATGTTTTCTTTTGTTTCTATATTTATATTATCTTGGTAACCTAAATTGTCTGAATGATTTTTGGATATTAACTTTTGCGGGCAAGAGGTTTCTCATAATGCTGCATGTATCTAATGAAAGTCCTTAACTTATACGAACACATAGACAGCATAAATTTTAAGGGGATAAGGTACGAAATTAAAAATTGAAAGTACGCAGTGGAGAAGCTAAGGAAAGAGTAGAGATTTTCAAATCATAAATTTGAGTTAAATAAAGATTATATTCCTTAGATAATAATAAAAAAGATTTATTATTATTATTATTCCCCATAGTATGGTGTTCTTTAGCTATTCTCTATTGTTAGGGAATAATAAAACCTCATAATAGTTATTCTCCTTCTTTTTTTCTAACCAAACAAAAGAATACATAAATGTTAGGAATAAAATTTTTATTCCATTGAACCAAACATACCATTATAGATGTTAATGTTAATTAAGAGACCTTTGAAGTTTTTAATTTGATTTTAAACCAAAATAATATTCTTTTCCTTAACCACTAATACTTTGATTTTTTATTTTATTTCATGATTATTATTTTTCTAATGGCATTCATGGCTCGTACACCTCGACATTACAATTTTCTATATTTATGGTACACATTAAGAACAAGAAGGATGAGATTTATTGAGATATTATTAAGCTTATTATCATATCTAACAAAGAGGCACAGTTTGAGACTGATAAAAAAAGCCTAATAGGCATAATCCATTAATTTGAATAGCACATCTTAATGGTATGATTGTGGTCAGTGACATTGCATGCATTGACCAACTTCATATGGATAGGCATACTTTTTGCATATTCTGCCCAATGCTGCGAAATATTGGTGGATTAAAAGATAATAAAAATATAGATGCAAAGGAAATAGTAGAAATATTTTTACATCTCCTTGCCTAAAAATGAGAGAAACTGAGAAATCAAAGTATGATTTTCAACGTTTAGGAGAGACGATAAGTCGACATTTTTATAATGTATTGGGAGCTGTGCTTAAGTTATGGAGAGTTATACTTAAAAGTCCCTGAACCTGTCCTTTATAATAGCATCGATGAAAGATGGAGGTGGTTTAAGGTAATAATTTTCATTTATGAAGTTTTATTTGGTACAAGTTTACTTTTAGTTGATAATGACTAGATAGAATTTTGCTAATTCCATAATTATTTGGGAACTTTAGATGGTACATATATTAAGGTAATGTACCAAGTATTGAAAAAGCCCGATATCGTACTAGAGAGAATGAGATTGCCATAAATGTCTTAGGCGTGTGTTCTACAGATATGTAATTTATATATGTACGACCTAGGTGGGAAGGTTCAGCTACTGATGGTAGGGTGCTTCGAGATCATTATCTAGAAGAAATGGATTAAAAATTCCTCAGGGTGATATATTCAATGTTACATGTCCAAATTAATGTTTCTATATATTAAAGTATGATTTATACATTTAACACATCATGTAATAGGTTAATATTACCCTATTGATGCTGGATATAGAAATTGTGAGCGATCTCTTACACTATATAGAAGTCAACGATATCATCTTACTGAACGGAGATCAGGACATCAACCAAATACTCAAGAAGAGTATTTTAATATGAAACATTATGCAGTTAGAAATGTTATTGAAAGGACATTTGGATTATTAAAGTTACGATGGGAAATCTTAAGAAGTCTATCTTATTATTCAATTAAGACTCAAACTAATATCATATTAGCTTGCTGTTACATTCACAATCTTATTCATCAACATATGAGGAAAGATCCACTAGAAGATGAGTTGGATGATATACTAGAAAATAATGTCCATGTTGATTTCATTGATGATATTGAAACATCTGACGAATGGCTTATATGGAGAGATAATTTGGCAAGAGAATGTTCATGTCATGGAGAGCTAGAAGAAGTAGTTACATTTATTATTAATAATTTATATATTTTACTTGTTGAATTCTTCAAAATATTTGAATATTATCTGTCATTTATGAATATTATTTATTTTTTTACATATGCAAGATTTTAATTTTTTATTTGTTTTCATTTTTGTTATAATTTTTAATTACATGTGTCATATAGATGGAATCTCATGAAGAAAATAGAAATAATACTCAATATGTACCTATTCAAGGAAGAGGAAAAAAATAAAAGATATTGGAATAGTGAGGAAGAAAAAATACTTGTTGACATACTTTATAATTTGACAAGCACCAATTAGAAGACAGATTGTAACTATAAGAATAGATACTACGCTGAAATTAAAAGGCGTCTTAAAGAAAGAAAGAATACCTGAAACTGAACTTAAAGTAAAACCTCACATTAAATCATAAGTTAAAATTAAGCTATTTTGATACATATTGGATATTCAAAAAAAATGGTAGCGGATTTGGACGGAGATGATGAGCAAAAATGTTGATTGGTAATAAAGACATTTACAAGTGTTGGGCAAAGGTATAAATAAATATTTTTTATCTTTTTATTATTTATTTTTATTGAAATTATTATTTGTGCACATAATTATTTATAATAAGTTTATTATTATTATTATTATTATTATTATTATTATGTAAAGTAGTGGAGTATCAACTTTATACATGAAACCATCTGTCCATTTTGATCGGCTAGCTGAAATTTATGCAAAAGATAAGAGCTATATAGGTCTCGAGGACCTGGTGAAGAAAGTATAGATGTTAAAAAACCTTAAGCTTCAAGTTTCTCCGTAGGCTGGACGAAGTTTTTTGGCGTGGAAATGACCTTCAGCTGTAATCTGAATGCAAAAGTGATGAAGATGCTGCCATAGTATTCCTATCTGAAGCTAGAGGTGAAACTCCCATGGCTTGCAAAGATGAAGTGGACGACGGAGTTGGGGCTGAAGGCGAAGCTGCAAAAGCTGAAATATTGCTGCTCAAGTTGATGCTTGTTCCAATTGCGGAACCTTCAGTTAGTGCTGTAGGTGCTGGTGGTCTCTCGATCTCTGTAACTCCCTCTAGCATCTGAACCACTTTTCCCATTGTCGGTCTTTGATAGGGTTGCTCCTGAATGCACCAGAAGCTCACCTTAATTGCCCTTATCACTTGATCCGTGTCCAAATCATTACAACTAAGAGTTTTGTCAAGAATCGACATAGAATTTCCCTTCTCAAATTCTTCATATGCCCAGATGGAGAACTTTTTCCTGTTCGTTTCTTCTGAGACTTCAAAATTCCTTTTCCCACTAACTATCTCCAACAAAACCATGCCATAGCTGTAAACATCAGATTTTGAAGTTATTGGAAGATTTGCAAGCCATTCCGGTGGCAAATAACCTCTTGTCCCTCTAACACTTGTCAGGGTTCTGTATCTATGGTCCTTGGGATTTATAAGCTTTGCTAGACCAAAATCAGACACCTTAGCAGTGAAATTCTCATCCAAGAGAATGTTTTCTGGCTTGATATCACAGTGAACAATGCAGTCTCGACATTCTTCGTGAAGATAAGTGATTCCTCTAGCAGTTCCAAGAGCAATGGTAAACCTGGACGCCCAATCCAACAATTTCTCTGTCTGGTGCTCTTCAGTGAATAGGAAATTGTCAAGAGAGCCATTTTTCATGAACTCATAAACCAAAAGCCTATGTCGCCCCTCAGAACAGAAACCAATTAACCTGACCAAATTCAGATGGTGTGTACTACTGATAGTTGCAACCTCCATCCTGAACTGCTTTTCACCCTGTTCAATTCCTTGAAGTTGCTTTACTGCAACTGCTGTTCTATTGGCAAGAACACCTCTGTAAACAGCTCCAAATCCCCCTGCTCCAAGCTTCTCCTTGAACCTTTTCGTTGATCGCTGCAGTTCTTTATACGAGAACTGTACAGGTGCACCAGAGGCATACTCAAGAAGAGCATACTGAGCTGACAAACTCCCAAACTTCGGACTGTTTCTGCAACACCACCACCATAAACCACTCTCAACCGCAAGCAAACTAACAAGGGTAACCACCACTACAACACAAACAACCCAAACATGCAGACTCCAGTCTTCACTTCTCCTGACATTCTGCATATTAGGTGATGAGTTGGGTAGAGCAGGCGCACAAACCTTCACGAATGACGTACTGGGAAGTGATGGACTTTGGTACCCGCTAAAAAAATCCTGTGTTTTCAAGTAACACAAGCCAGTTCCATCCGACAGAGAAGTAGAAGCAGCACAAGAACCACTTACAAGACAATTCAATCGACAAGCTGATATGCCCACAAAGAAAACCTGAGAAGACAGCTCAGGTTGATAAGTTAAGAACATGGAATGTTCCAACTGCAACATAGTAGCACTCCCAGTACAATTATCAATCTCCACCTTCCTTTTACACCCCTTTCTGCTATCATTCACATCAACAGGTTCAAAATTCTGTGACGGGCACCCACAAACTGGATTTGCATCCGTCTCATTATAACTACAAATCCCCATGTTCCCACAATACCCAAAAACCAAACACTGATCAGTCAAGGCAGCCCATCTCATAGTTTTAGTCCGACTATTTAGACCAGAACTATAAATCCTCAAATTCCCATCATCATCCAACTTCAGAAACCTCAGTATATCACTCCCTTCAGCATAGTCATTACTATAAGCCACAATATAAGCACTAGATAAAGTAGCATCAGAAATAGATAATATTCCAATAGACTGCAGTCCTAAAGTTGGGGAAGTCAAATTCGAAGCTGTAGTCGAATTCAAACCCTGATTCCAGTAAACTGTGCTATTATTCCATCTAAGAGTAAGATTTCCAGATCTAAGAAAATGAAAGGAGTAATTTCCAGAAGTCAAAACCTGAGGTACAGTGAAATTCTGATTTGGTACGATAGTATCAGTGGGGTTAGTAAAAGTGGACCATATCGCAGCAGTGGCGTTGCTTAGAACGAAATTACCGTAGTCATCAAGAGAAGCGGAGGTGACACCGAGATTTGCGGTTTTGGAGTCCCATAAGACGGTGCCAGAACCGTTGACGAGTTGAAGAGTACCGTTAGGAGCAAAGCGAAAAGAAGCACCAGAGTCAACCGTGACAGAGGGTCCTCCCGCAGTCCAAATGGGAATCCCACCGGCGTAAAGGATTCCGGCGAGGAAAGAGGAGGGACGCACCTGGTAAAAGGCGACGGAAAAGGTCTTCTTGGGTGAAGTCCAATTTTGGTTAAGGTCGGAAGCGGAAAGAGAAGAACCAGGCGATATTTGTGCATAGGAAAAAGCGAAAAGGTACAAGAGAAGAAGAAATAAAGATTGAATTGTCATTTTGCTCTTATGTGTTTTCCGTGTGTGTGCGTGAGCGCGCGCGCTACTGGTGTGCAGGGTAACACACAAGGGTTATAAAACAGAAGTGAGTATGTGAAATGGAAGACTTTGAATTTTGAAGGATTCTTGCTAAACATTGACGTAGGCATTGAGGAAGTGAGTGGAGGGAATCGACAGAGTTTTCCCTTTCGGTCCCGGTCACTTAAAATTGTTTGTTTGGAATGATTTGATTGATTGGTAGGAAAGAAAGAAGTAAGGAAATATAAAACTAAAAGTTCATATTAGCAGGTTAGATATATAGCTCCAAGAACTAAGAAGAGATTTTTGGACTTGAGAACACATTAAATAATTAACTACTTGAGAAATGTCACTAATAAAGGAGGAATTATGAGGTGAGGACATTAATTTGGACATTAATGAGCAAACGACGATCATAATAGAATTTGTTTAAGGTAGTAAACAAAAAGAAACTAGAGCTCAATATGAAAAAGATATAAAAGGAGGGAAAAGGAAAACAAAAACAAAAGTTATCTAATGAGGTTCATGTTCTGTTAAGGAAGACTTAAGATGTTGAAAGCAATGTTTTGGTATAATAGAAGGAAGATGGGTACATGTTTTTCTTTAAAAGAAGTTTCTTGTGCTTATATAAAAGTCAAGTTAATTGAAAATTATTTTGTCATTACACTTTTCTAGAAATAGGGATCTTGTTAAAAAAGAAGAAAAAGAAGAAGAAGAAGCAATGTGATATGTACTCAGGAACAAGTAATCATGCATATGTGCAAGTGAAAACATGTTTTTCTATATTCTCCAATTCTAAGAGCAAAGAACACAACCAAACTAATTCACTTATAACATTGGTCGTAGCGTGATATGCGGATTCAACGGAAGATATTGGTGAGTTGCCTTGGAAGATGTCATACCATAGAGTTGAACGTCAAGTTGTGGGACAAGTGCCAGTCAAAATCCGCATAAGCGGCTTAGATGCAGAAATATCCCTTACGCTGGGAACTTTTTGATATAAAGAACTAGATACATAGTAGCATCTAAATGTGGTTGTCGTGGATTTTTCATAAACTGAGATAAAGAGCATAGCAAACGTTGGACGTGGTGATTGTCAGATATAATAAACGACCTACCGAGAGACGATATTAGGCAGGGTTAGACAAAGGAGAACCAGTAGCAGCGGATAGTCCATATTTTTATTCCATTAAAAAGTGGGCTCATCTTATTTTACTCCAATATTTGCAGGTGAAATAGGAGAAATCAATATTACGAATACCGTACCAGATTAAGTATCGGATTAAATTCTAGTACGGTATTATATCGGTATCAGTCAATACCGGGTACCATTTCGGCTAATTTTTTATATTTATGAAATAGTCTCTGAAATTTTTAAATTTTGCAAAATAGTCCATTGATATATTGTACAGTTATATACTGTATACTTTACAGGTTTACATTAACTATGTTTTCAAAAATCATAATAATAAATAATAATCACATTTAATAATTTAATATAAAATGACATTAATTTTTAAATATTTCACATATAAATAATAACTACAATTAATATGAAAAAAAGCAATCATTATAATACAAATATAAAAATAAAAATAATATAAAGTATTTAAAATATTACAATAATATAATTTCAAGATTTTAATAAATAATAATTACATCAAAACATCAAATAAAAGAACAATAAATATTCTTTAACTATTACAATTTCATCATGACGAGGAAACAATCAAATTGAAGTCAAACCTGAAACAAAAATATTTACAATTACATTACATATATAGAATTTAACATAAACTAATAAACATCAAATATAAGTTAAATTAAAAGAAGAGGAAAAATAACCTGCAACGAAATTCAATCGTTAACAGGAGGATATCCGCTATAACTGAACTAACCCCAGTTATTATTTGGTACAAAATCCTCATCATTGAGAGGAGTTTCATCTTCATTATCATTCAAATTTAATGCATCAAATGACATATCAAGGCTTTCTCATCTAAGATTATCTTCCAAGTCATTGATATCTACCAAATTCGGTTCTTCAGAAACTCAATCCGCCAAAACATCAATGTTATCATTGGAAATTGGATCATTTGAACTGCTTGTACTATTAAGGCTCCTAGTAAACAATAAATTATAATTATTAAAAAATTAT
>JAOQMS010000003.1:21745954-21763620 GCA_027563885.1 Erythroxylum longipes
TTTAACAATTATAATAATAATTAAATTCAAAATTAAATTTTGTCACTAAATAATATTAGCTACCAAAACAAATTCGTAACAAAAGTCTTAAAATTGTAAAAAAATTATATTAATTCGTTTTTAACAATTATAATAATTATTAAATTCAAAATTAAATTTTGTCACTAAATATTATTAGTTACCAAAAGATTTCGTCATAAAAGCTCATTAGCTAAGTATACAGAACATCGCTAAAAATGTTTCGCTACAACAACATAATAGTAGCTAATAGTATTTTGCTACCAAAAACAAAATCATCATAAAAAGCTATTAGCTACCAAAACCCAATTCGTCACAAAAAGTTTTTACCTAAGTTTACAGACCGTCTCTAGAAATCTTTCCCTACAATAAGAACTTAGTAGCTAAAACTACTATGCTACTAAAATTAAATCGTTACTAAAAACAATTACCTACGAATAGGCTTTCGTCGCTAAAATGTTTTATTTACGAAACATAAACGTCGCACATAACTATGTATGATGTTTCTTAATATCGTCAGTTATACTTTTTAGAGACGAATTGTTTTTGTTGAAAACACTTTTTAGCGACGACTTTAGGAAAACTTTGTGGATATTGTTTTGCTACTAGAATTCAGCGACAATTTAGGTGACGACATATTTTCTTCACACATGAGTGTTACGATTTTTTATTCTTTTAGCGACGTTAAATTGCGTCGCTAAATGTCCTGTTTATTGTAGTGAGTACTCCTTGACACCAACGGCAGTGTGTTTGTTGAAGAGTGATGCAGTGGTAAATGGTGACTACTCCTGTAGCTGCGACATAGATGCGATGACTGGCGAGGTAAGGTAGCTTCTTGCACGACTGGATGGCTGGCGGCGATGACATGCAGCGGCCGCTATAAGTGGCTTCCAGATAAAGTGACGATAACTAGGATAGGTTTGAGTTGGCTAGAATCTCCCTTGATGGAAGAAGGGGTTGTTTGTACGTAAAAGATACTCTATTCTAGGGTTGTAACAAGATTTCTTTGACATTCAACTTTGGTTATCCTAGGTTAGCGATAATGTAATCTTAGCCTAGAATTAGGTGTGCTTGATGGTAGGGTTGTTGAAATCTTAAGCTGGTACAAAGATAATGCTTCCTCAATTTTGTAAAAATAATGCTTCCAACATTTGGATTTGAGTAACTCACGAGTGTACAAAATTATCCTTAATTTGAAATATTACATTTCAAAATTAGTATATTACAAAACTTAGTGCCAAATGAATTTTAAAATTGTTTTAAGTCTTAATTTGATTCTAAAATGAATTAATTATTTTTTAACATTAGTGATTACATTGATCCTTAATTAAAATATTATTTTTTTAAAAAAATAGAATTAATTATATTTCAATTAGATTAGAATTAATTAATTAAACTCTATCATAATTAATAAAATTATTTTCTTAAGTAATTAAGAAATATGTTTCTCAATTAAAGTTATTTATTTAAATTTAATTAAAATAAATTAAGATTATTATTTGTTTAAAGGGTCATTACTCTATTTTATTTAGAAATTGTTTCTATATTAATTTGAATAATAAGTTTCTTGATTAATTAGATAAGGTATTTTCATTGATTAAATTTATAAAATATTTTCATTTACTAATTAAAATGGACCTTTGTTTCAATATTTTTAGAAAGTAGCTTTCTAATTTATTGAGGAATAATTTTTAAATTAATTAAGAAACTAATCTCTAAATAAACAATGTAAATGACTTTCTTAATTAAATTTAAAATATTTTATTTAATTTTGAAAATATTTTTCCTTTAATATTAAAAATAGATTTCTAATTAGAAATAATTTTTCTTACTTGATTAGAATGTCTTACTTATAAAATTTTGACAAAATTTTTTTAAACTATAATAAGCAAGAAGAGTAATTTGTTCTAAATTATTTTCAATTAAATTTATTAAAGGAATTAAGATAATTGCAAATGATTTTTAATATGAATATAAAAAATTATTCTAGATCAAATTAAATTTTTATTTAAAATAGAAATTTAATTCATTTAGAAACAATGAACTTAATCTAATTTAAGATGAAAAGAGATTTTTTTGAAAAGTAACAAATAAAAAGGTTAATGCTTCCCTAATGGGATCATAGGTTTAATACAATGCAACAATATGCTAAGCAAAGAGCAATAAAGCAAAAGAGGCTATAGAGAAATTGAAAACCAGAGGAGACAAGCAAAAGCAAAGCATTAAGCTAACGAATAAGCTATAGAGAAGCATCTTAGAGGAATTTCCTACTTAGAGGACTTCTAAGGCTTTAAATGGTCATAGCAAACAACTTGAGGAGTTGTTAAGCATTTTGTCCAAGGGCTGAAAATAATTCTAACTATATTAGAATCATTCACCTCAAATATGCAACCACCAAATTGGAGAATAGGGATTTTAGAGGAGACTCTTAGGAATTTTCCAACTTACACAACTCTTAGGATTACAAAAATAGCCTTTGGTACCAACTCTAAGGGGGTTATGATTCTCTTATTTGAAAGTTCTAACTACATTTGAACTACACTTAGAGCGAACTTCTTTGGTAATGATAATCCCCTTGATCTAGCTGAGAATCAATATGAGTATCTTGTTAATAGGTTCTGATGTTTCTTTTTTCTACATATGTTATAAACATCATTTTAGATTTTAAAGATCAATAACTACAATCAAACAAGGCTTGATAATTTTATTCATTTTCATGAAAATACATATTATATATATGTTTGATATGTTTTTGGTGCATATTTAATTACATGTTTAAATATATGAAATTTTACATATATAATGTGTCTTTAATGAGACCATTTAAAATTAAATCTCTTGTTGAAATATTAAATACCTATTAAGAACATGATTGTTGCCTTCTAAGAATAACACTAAAGTTTTGTTTATTGTAAGACTTATTAACTCAAGTCCCATTTAACCCAAATGTATTTTATCTTAAATTAATGAGTTTACTTAACTAAATTTATCTGATTAATATGAGTTGCCCATGATCATATAACCTTAGATATAGGATAGGAATAATAACATATGAGATATGTCTTAACACTAGTTATCATTTAATAAATTTAGGAATTACATAAGGATGTGATTGATAAGGATATTATCTACCTAATTTAAGTTTAGTTAGTTTGTTGAATAACTAAATATCAACTGAATTTAAATAGGATTTTAGCCAACTAGAGAGATTAAATGAATCTTTTCGTAATAGTAATGAGGTCTACTATTTTGAATAAAATAGTGGGAGTAATCAATTATATGATTAAAATATTAATCTTATTTAACTATCATAGCGCATAACCTACTACTTATTTTATTAGAATTTATTTTATTCTAAATAAAAATTACATTTTTTAGTATAATTGATACTAATTGTATATATATATATCTCAATTCCACCCTTATCTTTCCTAATTTTCATTTTTCACCCCTAAGGTCACTATTCATAGAGCCATCCTCTTCCTCTATTCTTCACTTTCGATGACTCCAACCAGCCAACCATATGTACCAATCAATTCCTTCCTTCGAGGCTGTCACAATCATATCCATTTTACCTCATAACAACACTAAAATTATCATAAAAATTGAGAAGAGAATTAGAGAAAAACTCAAATCTTTGATTCATCGCCTCTGATGAGTGTTACTGGCAACCACCACCACCATTAAACTCCCTTAACATCAAAACAAAAGTTATATGGTCTTGTCTCGATCATTGCCTATATAATCGTCAATTGACGAAAATAGAGGTTAGGGCTCTGAAATAAATTTTCTTCAATACAATGATATTGGTTAAGAATCTAAGTTTCTTACAATTATAAAAGTTGTTTTACTCATCAAGAGATTTCATTTGATATAAAAATTATTGAATTCTAAGATTAAAAAATTTTCTAGTCACCAAAGGAATATTCTAGTTGTCGGAGATACTCTTGTAGCGACCTTCCAATAACTTTTATTTCAAAAAATTTTTGAAAAAACTTATAACTTGTTTTGAACATTTTTTCCTTAAGAACTATAGAAAAATTATTAATGATTTGCGAATTAAAAATTAGGAAAAATTTAGGCGAGAACAGGATCAAAGGCTGAATTGCAAAATTGAACAATACTAACAAATATAATGAGTCCTAGGTTATTAATTGAGCTCAAAGACTTGTAAATGACACATATTAGTATATTTTATTTCCTATTTTATAGGTAAATCAGTAGTGGGACATACATCACAAGGTTCAAATTGACAAGTACATCAATCAAGTAAGTTCATATCCATCTACCAATATCAAAACCATATCCTCTATTGAGTACAGTTATAAATTAATATGATTGATGACATATTAAACTAGGATAGATGCTCCTTTCCTTATAAATGTGGATGTGATATGATGTATATATATATAAGTACCTTCAAGTATATACATGTACATAAAGTAGTCGTTATCATGAGGTCTATATGAGTAATACCATGCTAGCTAATTATATGGATATAGGTTTGGGTAACTATAGCATAATGTACACATTAATGATGGTGCTCACATGAATGAGAGATTATTTAAGAAATTGTGTGATTAATATTTAGCATACGTGTGGATGTGTTTGATTGTGATTGTGGAGGAGAAAAAATCTATTGAACATGCCATGTGATAGGTGTGCATTAGTTTGATTATGAGAGATGATTGTGATATGATATGAACTGATCCTAGTTGAGGATTAGCTACTTGGGTCCTTGTTTTTCATGTATATTATCGATGCAATCGTGACTTTAGACATATCGAGTGAGGTTTGGTCTATTGGTAATCCTTGACACCCTGCAACCTTTTTGCACTAATAGAGCCTTATGACTATATAAGTATAGGTATATGGTTGGACTGTTGGTGATCTTAGCTCCTCATAGTCATTTAATGTGTAGAATTATGAGGATTTACCCTTGAAGACTAATGTCCTATAGATATTCCTTCTCCAAGACTTACTGTGTATTATGTATGGTTTTTTCATACATCATATACGTATGTTTATACTAACACAACCTGCAAATAGTGTGAGCATTTCATTGGGTATATATGGACTTACTCAATGAGGTCTGACTCCTCCTAACTCTATTTTTTTAGTTAGCTACCACCAACATTCGCAGTAGTGACTCTGAGGAGTATCAACTGCAATTTATCTACTTCTATGTATGATTTTCTTTTGTTTTCACTTGTACTTATACTTTAGTGTTTGTAGTGTTATGATTTAGTATGTTGAAAAATTTTCTTCTGATGTATGCTAATATATTGTACTTCACCGTGTTTATACTTACACGTTCCTGTGTTGTCACTTATTTTTGAGATTTTGCATTTATTTACATTACTAGTAGTCAGGCGTATGTATGATCTAAGAGCTTGGCTTTAGGGTTTTATGTGCTAGTCAAATGCCTGCTTAAGTCATGATAAAGTTGTATTTAAAAATATTTAAGACCTAAGGTCGTTCTCTTATCACTGCGAATATAAAGGAATTTACTCCTTCCTTAAAATAGCTTCCTTACTTAGAATAATCATCTATTATAATCGGTGGTACTAACCATTCCTTTCGTTCTTTTGTCAATATGAACAAACGCACACGATTCTTGCTCGATTTAATTAGGAGGGCCATGATGAGGCCTCAGAATAAGATGAGGCTTTATCCCTTGCCTTAGCTGGAAGTCATTGTAGGTGTAGGATGGTTAATATTGGATTGCACCTGTAAAACGGCCAAAGGTGTCACAGGGAGTTCCCGAGTGCCTATATTTAACATGCAACCATTTATAATGATAATAAAACCTAACAATGTCATATTCTGAGATTTCAATGATGATGATGTAGATGATGATAATGATGCAACAACAAAAATAACAACAACAACAACAATAACATACCTCACTAGCAACTGTAAAGCAAGAGAGGTCAAATATGCAGCTATCAATAGCATATTTGAGATTATACCCCCTAGATTTTGATAGGACCAGACCTGGGGAGGCCTTTGATTTCCTTGATGAGATGGAGATGCAAGGCAGGAGGTTACATTATTTTGATATCCAACTAGTGTGTCTGATGGAGATGTCTTTGCAAGGAGTGGCCAGTATTAAGACACATCTTTCTATACTTGGGTGTAGTGACTTGGTCATAGTTTAGGGAGGGGTTTATAGATTATTTCCTCTCTTTTGGAACTGGAGAGGTACTCAGATCAGAGTTAGTAAATATGCATTGGGGAGATAAAATAGTGGATAATTATACCATTGACTTCATTTGATTAAGTCATTATGCCTTGAATATTATTTCAGATGAGCTGAGGAAAAATAATCAAAATTTACTTGGGCCGGGAATCCCTTTCATCAACATGACTATGAGTTATTGAGAGATGTTCTCTACTATGGCGGATATGGACAAGTAGATGGAAAGGATCCTTATGGAGCAAGGTGCTTTGTCTATTAAAGAGTAGAGTGGGAGGAATTTAAAAGGATCCTTATGGAGTAAGGTGCTTTGTCTATTAAAGAGTAGGTGCTTTCAGTAATGGCAACAACAATAATCAAACTTTTTTTGCAAGGGTATAGTTATAGTTGGTGTTCTCAGAGGAAGGTTGTTCAAGCACTAGCAAGGTGAGATTTGGCTATAGACATTTGGAGGATTCAGATTCACGTATGAAATAGGTAGTAGTAGTAGCAGACATAGCTGTAGATGTAATATTTTAGGCTTGATATCGTCCATTTACTAGTAGTATAGCAGGGCACACCAAGGCCTATACTATATACCACTAAGAAGCTACTATAGATGTGCCCAGTATAAGCATCTGGTAAGGGATTGTCCAATAATAAGATAGTAGCAGACTTCTTTTAGCGTGATATAGCCTCCATTTCAATAACCACAAAGGGGACTATAGTTTAGTGCCCAAAAAGTGTGAGGTTTAGAGGGAGGCATTCGAGAGTTCGATCTAGAGGCCACAGTTAGAGACAGTCCTCTAGCTTTTAAACGTAGGTCGTAGTCAAGTCAGGTTATTCACCCTCACCCTCTAAGATGCACAGGCTTCAAATGTAGTGGTATCTGGTATTCTTCTTGTCTTTAGATTAGAAGCTAAAGTTCTAATAGATCTAGGAGCGACCCATTCTTTTATGTCGCCCAACTTTGCTATGAGACTAGAAGTAGTAACAGATAGGATGGAAGAATCCTTGTCCATATCAATACCTGTTTATTGATGCCATAATGGTGGATTTGATCTACTACCCATATCCTATGGAGATTGATGGTAGGATAGTGGCAACGAATCTTATAGTGCTACCGATTATAGGTTTTAATGCAATATTAGAGATGGACTAGCTATTTAATCATTACACCACCCTAGATTGTAGGGGGAGAAAGTGGGGTTCCAAATTTAGGTGAGTAAAGTTTACTTTTAAGGGAGATAAGAGGAACACCCCATCTAACATAGTTTCGACATTAGCAGATTAAGAAGATACTCAGATAGGGGTGTCAAGGGTTCTTGGCCTCGGTTAGGGATACTCTACAAAAATTAATAGCCTCTAAAGTGTTTTAATACTTTGGAAGATTCCAGATGTATTTCTTGAAGAGTTACCAGGGCTACCTCTAGAGAGAGATATTAAGTTTTGCATTGTTCTAATACCTAGTATAACTTTGATTTTTATACCTCCATATAAAATAACATTTGTAGAGTTAAAAAATTAAAAGACAATTGCTATTAGATAAGGTTTTTATCAGACCTAGCGCATCATTATGGGGTGCGTTAATACTTTTTGTAAAGGAAAAGGATAGTTTTTTCAATTGTGTGTTGACTACAGGCAATTAAATAAGGTGAGCATCTGTAACAAATATCTATTACCCTTAATCAACAATATATTAGATCAACTTCAGGGTGCTAGGTATTTTTTTAAGATCGACCTAAGGTCTAAATATCATCAATTAAGGATTAGAGTAAAAGATATATCTAAAACTACCAACAAGACTCGATATGCCCATTATGAATGCCTAATAATGTCATTTGGCCTTACCAACACTCCAGTAACTTTTATGGATCTAATGAGTTTTCCATTCTTAGATATGTTTGTGATCATCTTTATCAATGATATTTTGTCTTATTTGTGAATAGAAAAGGAGCATTCCTAACATTTGA
The DNA here is from genome assembly GCA_027563885.1 of Erythroxylum longipes. Lineage (NCBI taxonomy): Eukaryota > Viridiplantae > Streptophyta > Magnoliopsida > Malpighiales > Erythroxylaceae > Erythroxylum > Erythroxylum longipes. Next base: position 21,754,124 of record JAOQMS010000003.1, read on the forward strand.
GAGTGGTGTTGTAGACATTTTGAGAACATTAGTTGTATGCCAAGTTCTCGAATTGTGAAGTTAGATTTAAGAGTGTCACATTCTTAGGATACATGGTATCTCAAGAGAGGATACAAGTGGACCCAAAAAAAGTTGAAGCTATAATGAACTGGGAAAAAGCAAAGACAGTAATAGAAGTATTATGCTTTTTGGGATTGGGATGTTACTATTGAAGACTTTTCTAAGAATTTTCCAAGATAGTAGCCCCATTAACATTTTTGACACAAAAGAAGGCCTAGTTCATTTGGTTTGATGCCTATGAAGAGAGCTTTCAAAATTTGAAAGAGTGTTTAACTATGGCTCTATTCCTATCATTATCAATTAAGGGTGGAGGATTTCGATTGTATTGTGATGCTTTAAGAATTGGCCTAAGCTACATATTGATGCAGAAGGGTTGTTGGGTGATTGCTTATGCTTCCAAGTATTTAGAAAAAAATGAACAAAATTACCCTACTCATGATTTAGAGATGGTAGCAGCGATCTTTGTCATAAAAAATTAGACATTATCTGTATGGTGATAAGCTTTGCAATATAGGGTATTAGAGTAATGATATTATGTTTGACGCTAGCAAGATAAGCTTTATAGTTCCTTTTCCAATGTTCGTCAAATTCATATTGAAAACATGTGCCCTTATCATTGTTGTTTTTCTTAAAACTAACTTTTGGCTTTATTTTTTTAGTATAAGTCTTTTATTTAATGCTTTTATTCTTTTTAGAGCCATTTTTCTTGTTCTTGGAAGAATCCATAATAAGAATACAATTGGGATCCTTTTTAAGGCATCCCCCTACAATCTTGAGCATATCCAATAGTTCAGGCAATGATACATACTTTTAGTTCATATGAAAGTTCATAACAAACTGTGAAAAGCTTCAACTAAGAGACTATAACACCATATCAGTGCTTAGCTCATGGTCTATGGCAAAACTAAATTAACCTAATTTTTTAATGTAGCAATCATCTTTAGTATGTGTAGCTCTATTGAAGATCTTTCTACCATCTTGTATTGAAATAATGCTTTGGAGAATTGATATCTCTCCACCCTGTTTTGTACACTACACAACTTTCTGAGATGCAAATTATATTAGGAGCATTTATATTCTTATGCTGCCGTTGAACCTTAGAAGACATACTAATCAACATTAAACGTATAACTTGTTCAACATGATTAATATAACAGTGATATCTCTTCTGAACTTCATCAGTTGCATCCAAACTAAGCTCTAGTGGAACAATTGTGTTAGGAACCTATAGTTTCTTTTCTTACCCGAGAATAATTCTCAAGTTTCGAAACTAGTCTGAGAAATTGGATATAGCAAGCTTGTTACCATCCATGAGGCTCCTTAAGGATAAATTGGTACTCATTTTTCTAACAAACAAAAGACATTAAAGGAGTAAGTATTAGTTTATGACAAAAACCCAAATAAAATAAAGACTTTAACAAATATTTGTTACTATTTTATTTAAAATAATAACCCTCACTATTAAACTAAGAAATTATCAAATAAGTTCCTAATGGGATAGGATTCTATTTAAACTTAAATGATCTTAAGTTTGTAGACAAACCAACTAAATTTAAATTAGACAAATAAAAACTTTATCAGTCACACTTTATATAACCCCTAGATCTATTAGGTAATATTTTTTTCCAAAGTATTTCTTAGATATTATTCCTAAACCCACTTCTAAATTCATATGATCACAATTTTGGTCAGCCAAATTATATAAATTTAGTTAAGTAAGAATCATTAATTTAAGATAAAATATATTCAGGTTAATGAGGCCTTAAGTTTGCTAAGCAAGCCAAAAAATAAAACTCTAGTTTCAGTCTTAAATAATTGATGATAACTATCACATTCTTAACATGTACTTAATATTTAATTAAGGAATTTAAATTTTTAAAAATTTAGGTTTGATCAAAACTATTATAATCTCATTATATTAATTACTTGTAACATAATCAAATTATGAAAGGAAATCCTTTAAAACCTTTGCTGGATTCTAATTATTGATTTGATAACGAATTTAATTAAAAATTAAAATATTAAAAATTAAACTAAATTTCAAAATTGTTCTAGATAAAATTAAAACTTTCAAAAATAAGTCTTAAAACAGTTAAAAATGCTTCTTAAAACAGTTAAAAATGCTTTTCTATATTTATTACGAATTTAGAATAATTTAATCTTAATTAAACTAATTTAATTAAAGGGAAGGATTTAAAAACACCATATTAAAAAAACAAAAATGAGTTGGGATTATACATGCCTGAGTGAATTTCTGGTGTTGATAACACATCTAAATTAGTCATACGTGATCCCTTTACACGGGGGCCCCCAGATTAGGATTTTTATGTTTCTTCGTCACCGCCTCCCTTATGTTTCCTCTCTTATTATCATTGTCTACTTCTCTGCCCTATCCCTTGATCTTCATTACCTCTCCTGTCCATTGATGGTTCTTCTCTTTGGACAAATTTTGCCTCTATCACCACTAATAAGGCATCGTTGGTGGAAAAACCACATTTTATTGATGGTAGGATGATGCTTCTCAGCCTTATCCATTGACTAATTCACTCAAAATTAATGCACTCGATACTCAAAACATGCTTCATCTGATTCTAGGGGGACTTACATAAGATGGTTTTCCAGTTCTAAATCATGCACGTAAACACACAGAACCTAGACGTAAAAGAATAAGAGGAGATGTCTATGGTTTTTTAGAAAATAAAAGGGAACATATATAATTTTTAATATCAAAAGCAATGTCAGGGATGAGGTGGGTGTGGTAAGTTTCAAAACCATAAACAAAGCATGCATTCATATGTTTTCCAAAACCTTTAAATAAACAGAATAATTAAATATATAGGAAACATAAAATAAATAAGGGAGGCATATGATTTGGTTTAAATTTTTATAAAATTAAAAATCCCTAATTAATTATTGCCTTAATCTATTTTAGAGAATTCATTAAAACAAGTTTTTAAAGATTAATCTTATCAAATCAATAATAATCAAGTTAAACAATTATAGGAAACTCTAATACTATTGTTAGAAAACTAATATGATCTAATCATAGGTGCATTGATAGTGGTAAGTTGCATAATGTTTTAGTGGATAGTTTCACACTTGTTTAGTTGTTAAATCAAATGATTAGTGCATGTTTAGGTTAGGATTGTGTTATTTAGTTAGATATTTATGTTTTGAGTGTTTTATCGGTTAGAGCATGCCATTGAGCTTAAATTTTATGTATTTGAGGTGCCGTGATGTGTCTGCTAGTGTTTCAAATCAAATATCGAAAAATAAAGAGGATTCGGAGAAAACTTGGAGCAAGGCCTAGGCCCATGATCATGGCTCCTTCTGCCACAATTATGACAGAGAGCCAAAATCTTGTGCCACGATCGTAGCATTATAGGCCACAATCATGGCCTGTGCGACAGATAGCTCGAACAGTCTCCCGAACGTGACTTATCGAGGGACATTTGAGACTTTTTGGACTCGGGAAAACCCTAGTGTTTACCTAAAATGGAAAAAACTATATAAGAAAGAGAAAGAACCTTAAAGGAAGAAGGAGAAGAAGGGGATGCAGTCTGCCATCTTCACAATCTATTCTGACCCTTCTAAGTGAATTTTCATTTCATCTTTACTGTTCTTTCTTTTGAATGTATAAGATAGATTTGATAGTGATGGATTTGAGTTTGATGATGATGTTCAAAATTTCCGAGGGAATTGTTCTTGAAGTAATGTTAATGTGATTTCTTTTGATGTTAATACAATAGGTTTTGTCATTATTTGTTGTATTTGCATGCTTCGGTAATAAACCGAGAGAGTGAACCAATAGCAAAACGATTAGATTGGGTAATGAGAGTTAAACAATGTAATAGATCATGCAAATAATCAAATTAGGAATTTAGATGAAGAGAGAGAGAGAGTAATCCCCTATTTGAAAGTCTAGGACCAATACCATATTAACTCAAAAGTAATCATGATAGCATTTGATGATAGGATAAATCCCCCTTCTCATATTCAGCTAATCGTCCTTGTGTGATTTCCATTGTTAATTTAGTAGTGCTCAATTTGACCCTTTGTGTGTTAATTTTACTTTTTAATTCCAATCAATCATCTTCACTTGTTTACTTTTCTTTGTAGTTTATTTTCTTTTTAATAATTCTTTAGGCCTTAGATAACTTAAAATTAGATTAGTTCGACAAATCCTTGAGGGATTGAAACCTCATATACTACACCCATGACATGTGCACTTGTAGTATTTTGAGGGTTTTAAATAGATTAAAACTTGCCTCAATAAGTTTTTGGTGTCATTGCTGGGGAGTTAGTAGGATTAGTTTAGTTCTTATAGTCTAAGGCATTCTCATCACTCTTGTGTTTGTGCATTTGCATGAAAACAAGAGGTACTCAAAGTTCAAGTTGGATCACTAAAACCTTAACACTTGACATTACTTGCTTGGAACGAGCCATTCGAAGAGTCAAACGTTAAGAAGAAGAAATTGAAGAACTGATGGCTAAGGAATTTTATCAAGAGTTTCAGTAAAGAGGAAACCAATGGAACCAACTTTGGACCCTCATAGATTTCATAAGACCAGGAATTAATGCAACTAATTAAGTTGTTGCTAGACCTCCTGTTCAAGCACCTTTATTCAAAATTAAGCCGACTCTACTAAACATGTTTCAAATAAATGTACAATTCTACGGACTGACCAATGAGGATCCTAAAGCACATATAGTGAATTTCCTCGAAATAGATGTCGGAAGATACAGTTAGGATGAAGCTTTTCTCCTTTACGTTAAGGGATACAGCTAAAGCTTAGTATCACTATCTCAGTCCCTCAAATCTCACAACGTTGGAGCAATTGGTATGTGCATTCTTAGATAAGTATTTTCCCCTCACTAAAACTACAAAGATGATAGATGTCGGAAGATATGGTTAGGATGAAGCTTTTCTCCTTTACATTAAGGGATACAACCAAAGCTTAGTGTCAATTTCTCAGTCCCTCAAATCTCACAACATGGGAGCAATTGGTACGTGCATTCCTAGACAAGTATTTTCCCCTCACTACAACTACAAAGATGATAAAATAAATTTCATATTCCAACAGAGTGATGAGGAATCTTTACGAGGCGTGGGAGCGATATAAGGATTTACAAAGGAGGTGTCCACACCACAACCTACCACAAGAATTTCTTTTGCAAATCTTATAAAATGGAGCCAATCCACCCACAAGAGGTACCATAGATGCAGCATTGAGTTGATCACTTATGCAAAAGACTATTGATGAAGCGGAAGAGTTGTTTGAAGAAATGACCAGAAACAATTGTTTATAGAGGAATGATAGGAGTAGACAACCCACAACCCTCTGTGAGTAAAAAGAAGCTTTAGCCAATTACAAAAATGCAAGGTAAGATCGACAACTTGACTCGACAATTGAACAACATAAAAGCTTCTTCTTCAGCCCCTATTAGGGGCATTCAATAAAGATGTGAGCTATGCGGCCAGGATAATCATGATACCATCGACTACTTCCTAACGCAAAGTAATGAAACGAAGCAAGTTAAGTACATGGGAGCACAATTTGGTTATGGTGGAGGAGGGAACAACCCCTATTTGAATACGTACAATCCTGGGTGGAAGAATCATCCAAACTTTTCATAGCCAAACAATGCTGGAGGTCAATTCCGACTTCACGGGCCACTTGGTTTCCAACAGGAGAAACCTAATTACATAGACACCAACTTAGAAAAAATCTTGAATAATATTGGAAGCAGGGATTAGGCACATAAGAGATGGGAAGAAAAATTTCAACAAGTGACAAAGAATTATGCATCCTCTATTCACAACATGGAAGTCTAAATGTGCCACTTGGCAGATGCACTGTCTGTATGAAATGCGAGGAGCTTACAAATAATGTACAAACAACCCAAACAAACCTCTAAGGAGAAGCTCGACCAAGCTAAAGAAGATAGGGAGAAGCAAAAGAAAACAGCGGACAAAAATCTCTTGCTAAATGAACATAGTATGAAAGAAATCAAGGAATATCAACCTACAATTCCATACCCTATTTTAGCACAACAGAAGTCAAAAGAAACGGAGATGAAGGAAGTCTTTGAAGTAATAAAGCAGCTGAAAACATTACTCACTCTTATGGAATCCACACAAGAGAGATTAATCAACAGAAAGGAGCTGGAAAAGCTAGCGAGTTAAGTAGGAAGCACGGAGAACCCTAATGAAATGGTGACATTACTATGGAAACAAAATAATCTAGGGGATTTTTACATTCCTTACACCATAAGTAAAGTCAAAGGGGATAATTATTTTGTAGACTTAGGAGTTGGCATAAGTATGATGCCTTACACTTTATTCCAAAAGATAAAGCTAGGAGAAATCGCACTGACCATTATGAGTGTGCAGATGGTTGATCGATCAATTCACCGTCCGAGAGGTATAATCAAAGATTTTCTTGTTAAGGTGAAAAAAATTACCTTTCCCACAGACTTCATCATTTTGGACATAAAGGAAGACTTGGAGATACCAATTATCCTTGGACAGCCATTTTTAGCCACCACCTGATTTATTATAAATGTTGATGAAGGAAGTTAACTATAAGGGTGGGGAATGTGAAGCTGTCCTTTAACGTGTCCAATGATAAGAGAAGCTCTCACAATTCCGTAGGCATCATTAAGAGAACTAAGTCTCGTGGATAGGTTGAACATAGTGATGATCACAAGGATCTGCCTGGAAAGTCACAATCTCAAAAGAATAAGCAGAAAAAGAAGATAAAGAAGAAGGGTGGTGGAAATCATAGTCTGGTAGGTCATTTGTAATTTATGAGACCGATGATTGTGCTACCATTACATGACTCATTCAAACCACTATGAGAAAGAGAAGTACATCAAGTTACTAACATTAAAAAAAACGCTGCATAGAAGACAACCTATGGTTTTTATCATCTTGTTATGTCATATTTGGTAGCAAATAGGTTTTGCATCATGGTTGCCTTTGTGTGTGTTTCAAGTCCAGTTGAATATCTTGGGAGAATTAAGGATTAGTTGGCATGGGAATGTGGTGGAAGGCAAGCACAAGGAGGTGATATTGTAAGGAGGTGATAATGTAATTATAAGGTATGGAAGGATTTCGGGATGAAATGAGGAAAAGAAGCGAAATTAGAAAGTATGCAGGATTTTTTGCAGGGCCACGATTGTGGCCTGCGGTGGGGCAGAATAGGTATGTGCGATTTTTGGCCTGTTTTCTTCCAATTTGACCCCTTCTACCCTTCCAACCCTATATATTTACACTCACCCTCATTTTTATTCCACCTTTCACTTTCTCACACTCTCTCTAAAACTATGAACTCAACTCCTCTCACTTCTCTCTACCCATCTTCAAGTCTTCAACTCTCTCTAAACTTTTCACAACTCTTAATCCAATGGGACAGTGCATCAAGCAGATGATTAAGCGAACCCAACCAAAAGACAAAGTCCAAGTATCAGGCTGCGAACAACAAAACAAGTCAGTGGATTACGGCGCAGCTTTCCTGATCTTCTCGAAAGAGGAAGGTAATCACTATCACACCTTTAGTTTAAAAAACATTATTGTGCCTAAATACTTAGATTTTGATATGTTAGAAACAATTGGATTGAGATAACGGGTTGAGGCTTTAGGTGGAAGAATTCATAGTCCTTAGGGGTTTTGGTTATGGGGGTCAAACATAAGGGTTAGACTATGAAATTTTGTGTGAAATTGGTGGATTCCCCAATTCAACCATAGTTGATCAGCACGATGGCTTTTGTGCAACCCACTATTGGACAGAACTGACTGGATTGGAGAGCGTCGATACTAAAATTATTAGAAGTCTTGAACACTTGTTATTGCAAAAATTTATGTGTTAAACTATGTTTGACAAAACTAAAACTAACAAATGTTCAACAATAGAACTTTTTCTATTATGGTGCATGGATCATAGCTTCCAAGTTTGCACGTCCACCTGTAGTTTTAATGCAATTATTACTTCTTTAAGAAAGAGAAGCAATAATTTGTTCATGGGGTACTTGGTCTTCACTATTGCGGAATACTATAGTGTCAATTGCAATGGACTAGCTGTCCATCGTCCTAAGTTTCTTAACAATCGTCACTTGATGAGAGCTGAAATCTTGAAATCCCATAATATGGAACTTTGAGATATTAATATTAAATATCATGTCAAGATCAGAGCGGGACAGACTAGTTTGAGTACGGCGCCACTGCAAGAGGAGGAGGACTCAACCAGTGAGGAGTCAGAAAAGGAAGAGAAAACGGGACGAGAGAAGGTGATGGAAACTGTATCAAACACTAACAAAGGCATTTCAGAAAACACCAAGTTGTTGAAGGAGATGGCTAGAGAACAAAGATGTCAAAGCTGGGACATATGATGTTTTCACAGATGTTTCGAGGCTTAACGTGTTCAACTACCGCCTCCGACCCCATCACGACCTCGATCACCATGACGAGTTCTATTGTTAGACCCCGTTTCCAGAGTCTAACTCCTGCTTGCTCTGATACCACAACTGTTAGACCCCATTTTCAGAGTCTAACTCCTGCTTTCTCTGATACCACAACTGTTAGACCCCGTTTTCGAAGTCCAACTCGTATGCAGAATATCTAAATACGTGAGTTTATCTCCTAAAGAGAACACCTTGACCATTCTCGGATTATCTTCTTTTCTTTGATACCACAAGATGTCGCGTACTTATAACACACGTTCATCACCCATACATGCATTCAAAACTCCCCTTTTTTGCTCAGCTTCGCTCTTCGACTATCCATTTATGCATTTCAACCCAAATACCTCAAGGAACAACGTTGGCGAGTCCACACTTTACATATATACATGCTTCGGGGTTGTCAGCATAACTTTTGCTATAGACATCCAATTCAGGGTTTCTTTGGATAGTTTGAAAGAGGATTTCGAGAGCTACAACTTTCATGAAGACCCAGCTCTGCTCTTCGACTATCCATTTATGCATTTCAACCCAAACACCTCAAGGAACAACGTTGGCGAGTCCACACTTTACATATATACATGCTTCGGGGTTGTCAGCATAACTTTTGCTATAGACATCTAATTTAGGGTTTCTTTAGATAGTTTAAAAGAGAATTTCGAGAGCTACAACTTTCATGAAGACCTCAAAGGCCAGTTTTTACTTCTGAATGGTCAAAAATAAGACAGAATATAACCATGAACAGTAACCCAGACGATATCGTGAACAGTAACACAGAGGAAGTCCGTGAACAGTAACACAGAGGAAGTCTGTGAAAAGTGACACAGACGAATCCTTGTGAATAGTAACACAGACGATACTCTTCAACTAATATCACTTCTTAACTCCTTCTTACAATCTTTGGCCTATGATCTATCCTCTGTGTTCTATCCTCTGTAGTTGACTTTTATCTTCTGTGTTGACCACTTATCGTCTGT
>JAOQMS010000003.1:21763720-21786106 GCA_027563885.1 Erythroxylum longipes
ATTTATCTAACAATACCAAAATTCATTCAAATCATGTTTACTAAGATAAAATAAAAAGAAAATTCAAGGCCCGACATTTATACTCTAACCTTTGTCTTTTATTTTATTGTTATGTCCAATTATTCTCATTTTTCTCTTGTTTTGTTATTTTTATTCCTAACTTATGTATTGTTTGTTGTTCTTCCCATATTGAGGACAATGTGTTGTCCAAGTATGGGGGGGTTTGTGTGCATTATATGCTTTTTATTTGAATGTGAATTTTGCATGTCATATTTTAGTTTGTTTATGATTGCATGATGTGATTTGTGTCAATGTGTCAATGGCTAGGACTTAACGGAATCAATTTAGCTCTGAACATAGTCTTTTAGTTTATGAAGAATTATTAGCTTGTGAAATCAGTGTTCTAGGTTGTTTTGGTTAAATATGCATTTTAATTAGGATATGATGCTAGTTCGTTCACTGTAGAAATTTACCACATTCATTTATAATGTTAGGTCAACCAAATACGTAGCATTGATAGTACCTTTTCATAAGAATGATTAGCTAAAGAAATGAGGTAGGCAATAAAATAAAATAATAAAAAAAGTGTGTGTGTTTTTTGAAACAAATCGGGTTATAAATAGAGCTAGTAGCAAGTTCAGAATGTGATGTAGCTGAGTAACAGGGGGATATTCATCACAAATATTTGCCTTCGCGTCAAAAGGCTATAATGACATTCCAACCAAACTACTTAATAAAAACATGACCTAGTTGAGTAATCGATGGACATTCATCACAAATGTTTGCCTTCGCGTCAAAAAACTAGATTCATGTTAATTAAAAGTAACAAAAATAGTATGTTGGTTAATAAATCTTACTGATCTTAATGAATAGCTTGAATTTTTATGAAAAACTACTTAAGGATAGTTACAATTTTGATTGATCGAATAATTATCAATATGTGTGTGTAAGTGATAGGAGTGAATGAGTTTGATATTAAGGTCTAATTAGTATGTATATTTCGTTCGAAGTATTTAGACATAGTTTAACAAGTTAATAAGTTAGAACAATTTAAGGGATCGAGTTTGTAATTAAATTTGTTTTGTGAAGTTTAATGCCATTGACCCATTATTGCATATGTGTGTGTTTTGTTGTTAATTATGTTTGGAGTGTTTTTGTTTTGCTTGTTTTGTCTTTGTTTAAGGACAAACAAAAGTTTAAGTGTAGGGATGTTGATAGTGGTAGGTTGTATAATATTTTAGTAGGTAGTTTAGTATGCTTTTAGTTGTTAAATTAAATGATTAGTGCATGTTTAGGTTAGAATAGTGTTATTTAATTAGACATTTGTATTTTGAGTGTTTTATGGGTTAGATCATGTCATTGAGCTTAAATTTTGTGTATTTGAGGTGCTTTGATGTGTTTGTTAGTGTTTCAGATCACATATTGAAGAACGAAGAGGATTCAGAGGAAAATTAGAACAAGGCCCAAGGCCACGATCGTGGCCAAATAGATCAGGAAAATGGCAGCACTACAGCCCCTTCTTCTCCTTCTTCTCCTTCTTCCTTTCTCCTCCTTCTCTCTTCTTCTTCCTTCCTCTCTCCTTAGATCTTTCTCAAAGTGGCAGAGGTTGGAGCTCCCTTTAAGGTTCTTTATCTTTCTTTATATAGTATTTTCCATTTTAGGTCAACCCTAGGGTTTTTCTGAGTCCAAAAAGTCCCAAATGTTGCTCAATAAGTCGCGTTCAAGAGGTTATCTGCACTGTCTATAGGTCACCATTGTGGCCTAAGATTTTGGCTCTCTGTCAAGATTTTGGACTCAGAAAAACCCTAAGAGTGCTAACATGCTTATACTTTCCTCCTATTTATAAAGAAAGACAAAAGAGTTTCACTCATATAAAATTAATTTCCACTTATAGTTAATGTCAAACTCAAATTATAATTACAATCCTCAAATTTCACAGCTAAGTCTAACTTAATTTAAATTAATTTTTTAATTGCTCTTTTATGTGTGATCTATTAGGTTCCTAATATCTTGGCAATGCTTACAAATTATAATTATAACTTATAATTATAAGTAGATAAATTAAAATTCTTTTTAATATATTTAATTCTTCAATTTAATAATTTATAATCTTAGATCAAGATTGATGTCTAGTAACATCACGACTACCTAAACATTAAGAATCTCAAAATAGTTAACTCAACCTATCCATATATGGTTATGATATATAATTTAATCATTCTGTTATCTATTGTTCCAACTGGACATAGAATATGAATTTAGTGTATGTTCTTTTAAATCCAATTATATTTGTTCTTGCTAATTAGTAATTGATCTATAATTGATATTTGAAAACACTTTTTCAAAGCTCTAGGTAGAGAATTCATTTTTAAGAATGTTCAAGTAGTTTGACTCAACTTGTCTATAGATGGTTATGATATATAATTTAATATTTTCTTCTTCAAAGTTTTTAATTAGACATAGAGCATGAATTTAATACCTACTCTTTTAAACGTAATTATGGTCGATATTTCTAATTAGTAATTAATTTATAATTGATATTTGAAAACATTTTTTAAAATTTCAGTTCACTCTAGCTAGAAAATTTATTGAATAACTCCTAATCAAGACCAATAAAACATTCTTTCTAATTAATTTAAAGTGATGAATTTTTTATTGACTAACTCAACTATTTCTATACGGTTCATGCTATATCCAAGTACTACTGAGTGAGCCATTCTAAATAGAATATGTCATAAATAGTATTAAAATATAGTAATTTCTATATGAGATATTTTCATAATATCAAGTCTAAGCATCAATTATAAAGCTATCATAATGAGAAAATCTACAAACATATAAGTAATATTCTATTTGAGATCCTACAATAGGATTATTTCAATGAGCTTATTCTCTAATAAACACATATATATTTGTTTAAGTATATCTATACTTTTATTTATGAGATTAATTATTTTCTTTATAACAAGAAAACATAAATTTTCTTCTAAGATTGTAGGGATCTATGTCAGTCAAATAGTTGTAGTAGATAAGACTCCCTCCTTTAGTATGAAAGGGAATATAGGTAAACAAAAAGTGGGTGGGATCAAGCAAACAAGGACTTAAGCAGCCTATTTCCTTTGTGAAACATGGTACTCAAGTGATCTTTCAGGCCCGAGCTAGTACCTCCAATATTGAAACTCCAAGAACAAGCAAACCTTTGTTAGACATTTCTAATAAGTTGGCCCATTCCATATGTTACGTGTCCATTACCCTCTCCTTAAAAGATGCACTTAATGGGGTGTGCAGCGCCCACGTTTATAAGTTAGGATCCTTCTCGTTGCCTATCCGATATGAGACGTGACACTCTCCTCACCCAATCCTGTGATGCTTTCGTCACATGTGAGTCCCCCTACGTACCCCACCCCAAGGAGCATTTGGTGAGACATCGGAGTCGGGAATAGATTGACTCTAATACCACTTTTTATGTGTCCATTACCCTCTCCCCAAAAGATGTGCCTAGTAAGGTGTGTAGCGCCCACGTTTATAAGCCAAGACATTTCCCGTTGCTTATTCGATGTGAGACGTGGCATATATCAAGAGGTTTATCTCTCCCCTCTTCTAACTTTTTTAATGAGTTTCCCAAATTATGCAAGGCCGTTGACATTTACACCAATAAGAAACTACCAGATCCAGGGAAGAAAAGATGCAGGTTCTCGGGGTCAGATAACATAGAGGGTGTAATATTTGAATCAACATTTCCAGGGGTTCAAATTGCTTCTGCTAGTATTGCCCGTCAAGGAGTAGGAGAGCAAAAGGTTAATGATGAGAATGCTGAAGATGGGGTCTCAGGATATTCTTTTATTATTTACTTTTTTCAACCTCAAGATCATGTCCATAATTGCTTGGAATTGTCAGGGAGCTTGTGGCCCTTCTTAAAAGGAGTTTTAAGGATTTGACAGCCAGGAAGAAAGCTGATATGTTTTTCATATCTGAACCTTGTACAAGTGGGAAGAAAGCTGAAGCCGTTGTTAGAAAATTGGGTTATGATAGTTGGTTTATGATGGAAACTAAAGGATTTTCTTGTGGAATACGGCTACTATGGAATTCTGGAGCCGTGGAAGCAAATGTACTTAATCGTAGAAATTGATGGATCCACTTTGAATGGACCAGTAACGATTGATGGGTATTTACACTGTGATCTATGCAAGTCCCCGTCAATCTATGCAAAAAGAACTGTGGAGCTTTATTCTAGCTAATGTCGGTATTATAAAGGCACCGTGGGTTATAATACGTGATTTCAATGTTTACGTATCGGCTCTTCTTCAAGCAATTTGAAACGCAAGGAATTTCGACGAGTGATGGATGTGAGTGGGCTAATCGATACTGGCTTTATCGGGCCTAAATTGACGTGGAGGAGGGGCCTTCTTCAAGAGCAATTGGATCGTGTTATTTGTAATAGTTTATGGAGATCTCGAAAAAGTGGCCTCTACCATCTAGCAATGGTCAAATTCGATCATCGTCCCATTTTTCTCACATTAAAAGGGGTTGACCCACCTCCTTAGGAGAAAAAGACCCTACCGGTTTAATGCCTTCTAAATCTCATAACTCATGTGAAGCTAATTTGACCAAATTTATAAATATCTATTCATTAAATCATGAATCACTCGTCCATTTAACCCAAGTTTTTGAACTTCTACTCATCAAATTTCGCCAATTTAACTCTAATACTAATGAATAATTTTGAGAGAATCTAAGAAAAAATCGGATCAAATCTAAGTAAGTCTATATATAATCAAGATATTATATCTTAATCTAAAACTCTAAGGCAATTGGTTATAGATCCTATCATTATATATAACTTACTTTATCTTTTAAGTCTTTCTCTGATTAGAGATGGCTATACTTGTAAATTCCCAACATCCTAACTATAGATGATTAGAAATTTCTTCTAATTAGTAGTTTTGTTTCTGTTTCCCATGCTTTGCTTGATTGTTGCTTTGTTAATATTATTTGAAGGGAACTGGTTTATCCCTCAGATTGGCACAAGTTTATTAATTTGGATGTTGCTGATCGGTTTGTGAATTTGTCTTTAAAAATTGGTACTAATGTTACATTCCTAAGCTAGAGTGTCCTGTTCCCTACAACAACATGGTCTTTGGTGTCGGAAAAATAAATTTGTCTTCCAAGATAAGAGGGTAGATACCTACGATCCAATCGGATTTGTAGTATCTAAGGCGAACGGGTTTCATTTGACTTTGGAGCTCAATAAGAGGGTGACTATCAGTAGAGGGAGCAACTTATCGATATATATTAGTAGAAATAGCAATGGGTCGGCCAGGTTAGGTCAGGGATCCGACTTCAGGCTATGGTGGCCCGTGGCTCGGTGGATTGGGATGGGTCTGTTGGATATAGGGGAACCCACTTATATGAGAGATCTTTAATATGGGCCTAGTGGGAGAACATACTTGTGGGCTTTGATACCACACTTCAACCCAAAATCTTAAGGCCTTAAGTTTATTGGCTCTTTTTACTTATATGTCCTTCACTAATTCCATCGCTTGCCAATATAGTATTCCTACTCATACTTGACATTCCAACAATCTCCCCCTCAAGTGTGAATTTCCACATTGGGTTTGGACTTCCCTTTGAGCGAAAGCCTTTTTTCTTAATAGCTCAAGTATATGGTGTCACCAAGAGCCCTTTTACTCTACTAGTCTGGACCTACCAGGAGTCTCCTTATTTTTCTTCATAAGAAGGCAATCACAGAATTCGAATACCGTCTCCATACTCATGCCTTGCCTAACTATAGGCTCTAATACCACTTGTTGGATATGGGGAACGCACTTATATGAGAGATCTTCAATGTGAGCCTAGTGAGAGAACATACTCGTGGGCTTTGACACTACACTTCAACCCAAAACCTTAAGGCATTAGGTTTACGGGTCATTTCTACTTATACGTCTTTCACTAGTTTCATCTCTTTCCAATATAAATTTCTACTCACACTTGACATTCTAACAGGGTCGGCCTGATCATAGGTTGACCAGATCTTAGCCCGTTGAGCCACAAGATGTCGTTTTTGACAAAACGATGTCATTTTAGAAGTAACGATCAGGACACAGGCTAAGCTGACCCTGCCCGTGACCCGCTCGTAACTTAGTTAATCTAAGCCAAAATCGACCCAGGCCGACTCTTTTGATATCTCTATATATCAGAAACCCAACGAGGATGGATCAAAATAAATTTAGATGGATCTTATGATTTGACGACTGGTAATACAGCAGTGGGTGGTGTAATAAGGAATGATAACGCAGCTTGGTTAGCTGTATATACTCAACATATTGGCAAATCTAATCCGTGCTGAATTGCGGGGAATGTTAGCAGGTCTTCAAATTGCGTTTCAACTTGGTTACTCTAGGGTCATTTTGGAAACTGACTCTATTAAGGCTTTGGACTTGGTTTCTCTCGATTAACCAACAACATCAGTCGGTTGCCCTTATCAAACATTGGATTAACAAAAATCGGAGAGTAAAGTTGTCTTGTGTCTTTCGCACAACAAATTTCCCTGGTCCTCTCGTACTAAGAAAAGGTCCTCTCAATGTTTTAACTCCCACACTAGAAATGGATTGAATTATCTCACGACGTTCTGAACTTATCTCACGTACTGCTTTAATGGGCAAACAACTCAACGCTTGGAAAATGCTACAAATCTTAGGTGGGGAAAAATTGACATTAAAGTGCCAAATTTTCCTGTTGATGTGAGCTTTTGGGAAAGATCGGCTTTTTATCCTTAGAGTAACTTTTATCTGTTGAGTGACGGCCCTTTCACTTGGTACCGTCGGATCACTAAGGTCAACTTTCTTTCCTGCTCGACGAGTAGGTCTTGTAGCATGGGTCCGGTTAAAAGCCCTGATAGAATAGCCAAGTTAGGCCATTCTTGTTCCGGTGAACGGCTTGTTATGCTGCGCCCCCTGCTAGCCTCGTTCCCTTGCTAAAAAAGGATAATTGTGATGCTGTATTTTGTTCTTTTGATTAAGTCTATTGTTGGTAAAATAATAATAATAATAACATCGTATATAAAATTACAGCCAATTGACTGTAAAATTATGGATAAGCAATCGGATGATTTTGAAACATTGCCCAATAGCTCCTAAGCATGTTATTTTGGCTTTAATGGAAGTGTAAACGGTGGTGGTGAAAGAAGCTCGTCAATCTTGTTGGAGAAGTTTAAGGTCGGGCCGGCAGTTTTTATTACAACTCCAACCTTGGTGGGCAGAGGATTCCCCTGACATGCATTCCTTATTCTGCCTTTTTATTTTATTTATTTATTTTTTGTTTGAAGGGTTGAAGAATTCAAATACGTGCCTGCGACTTTGCTGTTTTTTGGCAATAAAAAATGGCGTCGTTTCAATCCAATAAAGAGATGTTGGTTTTGGACGATTCATCGAGGGTTGACTACTTTGACTTACACTAGGAAACAGTTACCGTGTAGTTAAAAAGCATGTAACATGGAAAGATATTCAACGCGCAGTTAAAAGTACGTATACTAGACGCTCCATGATAAAATCGCTTCGTGGAATCTCCGGACGGACATTAGCCTCTTCTTCAGTCCATCCGTCGTTTTTTCCTTTCTCAGAAGAACACCCAACAACCTTGAGACGTGGCACAAAAGCTGAAAACCGGAGCCAGTTTGACGAGAGGTAGGTATTTTCCTGGGATATCCCTTAATCACTTCCATGTTTCAATTCATGTCATTGCCCTTTTCAGATCTTTGGATTCGTAGCATATTGGATGTCGTGTCTGTCTGATTGTTGGTACTTCGGTGTTGAGGGGCACGAGGAAACATGGGCTTTTTTCCTTGAGCTCTTGAATGACGCTGGGCATTTATAAATTTACGATTTCGAGGAGAATTTGGGGGTCAAGATTTCTCTTTCATTAAATTTCTGACGACTAAATTGGGGGATCCTATTTTTCCTTTTCCTTTTCTAACGTGGATTTCTATACTTTTTAAGGGATCACTCTGCTTGGGTGGTCTGGTTTGCATGTTTGCTATGGGGCTTCAATTTTGATTATACAATTCGTTTTCGCCTGGTGATTTCTCTGCGTATCATTTTGTCCCTCACTGCAACTTTGCATACCCTCTGAGATAGTAACGTGAGTTCTAAAATTATTGTCGCTTATTATTTTGTTTTGGACTTCTGTAGCTAGATACTCGCTTATGGTGAATCTATCTATTCTATATATATACATGTACCAGGATGTCACCAATTTCTCTACGTCTTGATAATGTTGGGTTGTTCCATTGACTAGGTTTAAACATCTCAACTTCTGTTGCTGGAGTCAGAAATAAGGATTCTTGACTGTCTTATTTCTCTGGCTATATCGTTTTAGAAAACAAATCCTCCTGTGGTTGTTCCCTTTCGTATGTACTCTTATTTTAGCAGGAGGTTGGAATTGGTCTTCGAATGGATAAACTTGTTTACTGCTCACTGAAATAGGCATTTTTCCGTCTCGTACTACAGTTTTGCGTCAGTTATATGATAAAGATCACTTGCAGGTTTATTTGATGTGCTTGATTGTCGATTGAACCGAAAAAAAGAAAAAACTAGTCTAGAGCTTTTAAATCATGTAATTACGTCAGACATTGGCCTAGGTTTGTAACCTTTTTTTAAACATGGTTGGTATTTGAGGGAACTGAGCATACTGTGATTGGAATCTGTAATCTGAATACCTTTGATCTCCAAACCCTTATTCTGGTTAATACATCACACCTTTCTTTCGAACAAATGATGGATGTAAGATGCACACATGAAATGTTCATGGACTAACTTGGACATGTTAAGTAAAAACAATGGTTTAGCACAACTGGCTAAACATTATGTCATCGGTGCATTCCTTTAACTGGTGGAGTAAACTCCAGTTACTTCTGAAAGGAAGATAAGCAATTAATGATACTAGATGGCATGTTCCTATCTAGTACCAGTTGAGTATTAAATTATTGGTCAATGTATGGAGGGAACCCTCTTTAAATACTCAAAAATAAATGTTAATATTATTAAATAAACCTTCCTGGCTTATCTTTATCTCTGTGGCTTTCTTTCTTTCTTTCTTTTTTTTTGGGTCTATCCTGCATGCAAGAATGTCTGTTAATTTAGACTCAAATTTCGGATATTGAGGTATATTTGCTTGCCTTGCATTAAAGACAGTTGAGTACCATCTGTTTTATATATTCATGAAGCATTATATTGGATGCAAATACCATATGTACAAACACTAGATGGTTGAGAAAGTGTAATGCATGCTTGTATATTCTCTTAGAATATGACCAGTGTGGGATATCATTGTGTGGATTTGTTCTGTTCCTACATTTGGAGTGCAAGGCAGCTTGGACTTGTCATTGCGTTGCTTACTATTTTCCCCAGCTCAGTGAAATCATATCATGACAAGTTTAACTTTTTTGGGCGTGTCTGGGAAAACTATCTTGATTGTTATCATGATGCAGCCTTGATCAGGAATTGACCTCTCCCCATTAGGTCAAATTGCATAGAACATTCCAGTATCTACACCTCCCCCCTCCGACCACCCCACAACCTACGAAGAAAGATTGCATACCAACCTCGTGGGGCCATGGTAAGGGAAAGAGGAGCAGCTGTGGTTCTCCTGTTATCCACTTATCCTGATGGGTTAATCAATTCATGGCTAGTCTTGAGCCTGACATTTGGTTTTTCAGATATGGGTTATACATTTCACTGATCACGTCATAAATGAGAATAAACATGTGTTAGTAGTTGATCCATGGTTCATTTCAATGTTATCAAGTGGTAGCATGGGCATTTCTGTTGATCGATCTTTGTTCGTTTTCTTGCTTTTGTTTCAGAGAAGGCTTCTCGTATGCAGAATTAGTTGAAGGATCAATTATGAGTCTAACATGTCTAGTATGCCACAGCGTGGAAAGTCCGTCCCACTCTTTTAGGAGCTACTCCGTTTCAAGTTCAGACAACGAAGGTAGATGCAATGCTATTGCTAACTGCATAGCTATTAGAGCATGTCTTCCTCCTCCCAGGGCACACTCCTCGTTTGCATCGACATCGAAGGTGACTCCACATCCAACTAATCCAAAGAGTGATGAAATGACTGGACCCCCACGTTTGGTACGAAGCCGCGCTGTGAGGAGGGATCTTGTGAGAGATTGGAATTTCGATGAGGTTGTGATGGGACACTAACACAGATGAGATTATTAGTTCCGTATCTAGCTGTCCTACATTAGCTTTGTTTGGGAGTTGGCTGCATCTGTGACCACCTTTAGGGGAACTATATATGGCACCATTGTTCATAATGTTTTGTAGTGTATAATGACCGACCAAAATTTGTGTCAAAGTTGGGTTTTTGATCTTTTTAGCTTTGTTTTTGGGAAATTACGTGGATTGAGCCTAATAGTTTTACGTGCTAAATTTCCTAAGTGCTTAAGTAGTCTTGACATGAAAGTTAATATCACACAAATTGCCTTATGAGAAAATGTTTACAAACACATCGTAACCATATATTATATTTTATATCACTAAAATTGAATAAAATTTAAATTACTAATTCCTGTGTCATTAAATATTAATTTAAATCACCTTGTTATCAACTTATATTTGTTACCAATGTCTGTTATACAAACTAATCTTTGTCTTTTCTTTTTCACTGGATTAATGTTTAATCTTTCTCTCTAAATTAATCTTTATTAGTATTTTCTCTTTTTCTTTGTATTAAGCTTTTATTTCTGTATCTGCACACTTTTTTCTTTAATTCTTTGCTTTTATGTTGTTTATTGTTTTATGTTTCCTTCAACTATTGCCTAATGTCTCCCCCTCATCCACTCTTTTTCTTTATTTTTAGTCTTCTCTCTGGTGTCTTTTAATTCTAATTTCTTACTTTAACCTCTATTTGTTAACCTAGAAAACCAACTGAGTATATTTTGATCTTCCATGCTCTCAAGGCCAAAGACAAACCCAAGTCATCTTTATTAAAGTGACATCCTCAGCTTGCGATTGAAGTGTAATACGTAGAACAGACTTTATTATGTACCTAAGATCAGTCATTAAAGGATTAAAAACGAAGAAATGTGGAATACCTGATTTTGTTTCTATCCCGTTTTTTAAAGCTGATTTTGGCTGCCAAACTAGCTCGAATCTCCTTGGGACCTTTATAGGAAATGTTCATTGGCACGTGGTCTAGGTCTTTCTGTAGTTTTTTCAATACACGAGCCCTCCTAACGGGTCAGAGTTTTGAATGCTCGTGAATGATATAAGCAACTGCAGGAGACCATAACCTATTTATATAGCTTCCATATCGGGTTTTCTCATCACAAAGCCTATATGGACCATGTTCACACTAAAAGGGACCCATTTTTTACCCGAACATAGACCCATTAATCTAGATCATTTATTGGGCCACTATATTACCTTTATCTGGATCAAATTATGTAATATAACCGGTAATTTATTGAAAAACCAAAATTACAATTAATAACTGTCCATCATATGGGAAAAATTACAAAATTTCCCCTAAGGGCAAAATTGTCTTACAATCTCCCTCTTGGACAATTATTAATTGCAGTTTTAACAGTTTGAAAAACCCGATTAAGTTACACTACTATAATGGTATCAAAAGTTTTAAAAGAAAAACATTTGATCCAAAGGTAATGAAAGTCCTACATTCTGTCTTGCAAGGCTTTTGATACTGAAAACATTAGACACATGTGTCATGTGTGATACAGTTCCAATACAATTACAAGTACCTAATATCTCACCAACATGAATGTGAAAATGGAGTATGGCAGACTACGATGATACCTTTGTGATCTAATATGCATCATCTTTGTCTATAGATCTCGATTTCTCTAACTTTATGCTAAACCGCATTGCTAAACTGCAGTAGAGAAATCCTATTTTCTCTCACCGAATGCTAAACAGCATTAGAGGAAACCTTTATGTTCTCTAACTGAATGCTAAACAACATTAGAGAACCTTTATGGGATTAAAACTTATATCTCCCTATGTCATACGAAACTTTAAGGATATCCATATAAACTTTATGTGTTTAATGATATAGGCTCAAGGTCAATCTTTATTTATGCCCAATGACCTTTAAAATGCTTAAGATCAATACAAATCTTAAGACTTCTACATGTATTATGACTATATACAAAACAACTATAATTGAGGAAAAACATGATCATCTTTATTAATAAATAATCATGATGTCATAACACAACAAATACACAATTATTTAAGGAGCAAAATATAGTGAGCCCTAACTACTACTGTCTAAGGACTTCAACATGCCTATACCGGATACATGTCTAGCAAACACAAGTGGGTGAAGTCCTTTAGTCAACAGATCAGCTAACGTATCCTCAGTCCTGATGTGCTCCACTTCAATGTCACCTTTCTGGATCAGCTCCTTTATGGTCAAATACTTGACCTCCAAATGCTTAGACCCCGTGCTACTCTTGTTGTTGTTACTGAACAATACTGCAGCAAGATTATCACAGTACAACCATATGGGTCTAGCAATCGAATTCACCACAGATAACTTAGAAATCAAGTTTCTGAGCCAAACTGCATGTGTAGTAGCTCCATAACATGCAACAAACTCTGCATGCATGGTTGATGAAGTAACCAGTGTTTACTTGACACTCTTCCATGATACCGCATCTGCCAACATGAAAATGTATCCTGATGTGGACTTGCGATCATTTGGACGTATAGCAAAATCTGAGTCCGTATACCCTGTGAGGTTCAATTCGTTGACTTTCTTGTATGTCAACGTATAATCCTTGGTAACCTTTAGGTATCTCCACACCTGCTTGACTGCATCCCAATGACCTACACCTGGGTTAGCCAGATATCGACCTAATAGTCCAACAGCAAATGCAATGTCCAGTTTAGTGCACACTTGGTCATACATCAGGCTACCAACCGCACTTGAGTACGGAACATTCCTCATAGCCTCTCTCTCAATCTCATTCTTTAGACACTGTGCCAAAAATTCTCTCTCCACGAGAGATAGGTGCTACAACAGGTCTACAATCATCCATATTAAACCTATGCAGCACCCGCTCGATATATGCGCTTTGTGAGAGGCTTAACGAGTGTTGAGATCTGTCCCGGTGAATTTGTATACCGAGGACAAAAGATGCTTCACCCAAATCCTTCATGTTAAAATGTTTGGCCAAAAGTTGCTTAACTTCATGCAACATGGTAAAATCATTTGACACGAGCAAGATATCATCGACATATCAGAGTATGAAGATGACCTTACTCCCCCTGACCTTATGGTATAAGCATCTTTTTACTTTGTTCTCCACAAAGCCGAATGAGGTCAAAACCTCATTAAACTTTAGGTACCATTGTCTGGAAGCTTGCTTTAAACCATATATTGACTTGTTCAACTTGCATACCTTGTCAGTTGCATCCTGATCCTTAAATTCTTTAAGCTGCTCCATATAGACCTCCTCATAAAGGTTACCATTTAGGAAAGCGGTCTTTACATCCATCTGATGTAGCTCCATATCATAATGAGCTACTAATGCCATGATCACTCTAAATGCATTCTTCGAGGACATAGGAGAGAAGGTGACATTGAAGTCAACTCCTTCTCTCTGAGTGAACCCTATGGAAACTAGACGCGCCTTAAACCACTCAACTTGACCCTGTGTGTCCTTCTTGGTCTTAAATAGCCACTTGCAACTAACAGGTCTGCAATATTGAGGTAAATCAACTAGCTCTCATACCTTATTATACCTCATAGATTGCATCTCGTCCTTCATTGCTACCTACCACATATCCGCATGGGGTCCAGAAACGACCTCTGACAAAGTAACTGGATCCTTGACATATACAATATCATAATCTTGCTCACCCGGATAGACTATGTAGTCTAATGAGATAGTAAGTTGCCTCTCTCTAGTGGATCTGTGTAACTGCACAGGCTCCTGTACCTCAGAAACCTCCTCTTGAATAAGCGTAGGTTCCTGTGCCTATGTAGGCACGGTATTAATGCCCATATCCACCTGAGCTGACTGCATGGGAGGTTGATACAAAACGATTGTAGTATTAGTCCTGCTAACTTCTGGAGGATGTGAGGATCCTCCCTCATCACAGACATCTAATTTCAGGAATTTCGCCGTTTGCGATTCCACTATTCTGACCACCCTCTCTCTACAGTAAAATTTGTAGCCCTTAGAGTAATCGGGATAACCCGCTAAATAGCAACAAGTTGAACAAAGGTGCAACTTACTCTCATTAGGATTATACAACCTCACCTCAACAGGGCAGCCCCACACACGAATGTGTGCAAGGCTTGGCTTCTAGCCCTTCCAGAGTTCAAAAGGCGTCTTTGACACTGACTTGCTTGGGATTATGTTCAATATGTATAATGTCGTCTTGATGGCTTCACCCCATAGGTACTCGGGTAGGTTAATCCTGCTCTGCATTGACCTCATCATGTCCTTTAGGGTGCAATTGTGCCTTTCGGCCAAACCATTTTGCTCAGGAATACCTGGCATAGTAAACTAAGCCACTATTCCAACTGATTCCAAATGCCTGGCAAACGGACCCTTTTCCTGTCCTGCAATCCCATGTCTGCCATAGTATTCCCCTCGTCTATCAGATTTGACAATCTTTATTGATCTTCCCAATTGGTTCTTGACTTCAGTCTTGAAGATTGAATTTATCAAGAACTTTAGACTTCTCTTTAAGCAAGAACACTTATCCATATCAGGAATAGTTATCTATAAATGTCAAGAAGTATCTCGCATTGAACAACGTAACCGTATAGGGACCACTGAAATTCATATGTATAAGGTCCAATAAGCCCAAAGCATGAGTTGACCCGTTCTTCTTTATCTTAGTCAACTTGCCCCTGCAACAATCGACATGTGTCTCTAGATCACTGAAGTCCAGAGTTGGGAGAATGTTATCCTTTATCAATCTCTCAACCCTCTTCCTGGAAATGTGGCCAAGGCGTTTATGCCACAACATGTACGATGTATCCTTTATGGAGGTTCTCTTTTGAGTAACAGGTTTGGCAACATACGAAGAGACATACATCTCATTAGGAGCAAGAAACATACTATATAGTCCGTAGGATAAGAAGGTTGTATCGATATGTCTTGTATTGATAGAAATATTTACAATTGCATTATCAAATGCAAAACGAAAGCCTTCCTTATCCAAAACTGATACAGATATTAGATTTCGTCTAAAAGACGGTATATAAAATGTTTCTCGTAGATACAAAACCAACCCCGTATCGAGGTTTAATCCTACATCTCCTATGTACAAAACGTCAACCTCGTCATTGTTTCCGACCATCAGCTTCTGCTCCCCTCTAGTCGGCCTTCTCTTGGATATGAAACCTGCATCGTGGAAGCAACATGGTTAGAAGCTCCACTATCTAACCACTAAGAACTTGATGTGGTTATAGCCACATTGGATTCATGAATCATAAAGGCTGAGGAGTTACCTGACATATCTTGTTTGACCTTCCAAAGCTTGTACTTCGGGCAGTCAGACTTCCTGTGCCCCTTCTTCTTACAAAAGAAGCATCTCATACTCTTAAGCTCATGTAGGCCCTTGGCAATGCTCGACTGCCCACTCTAAATCATAAGAGAGGGTTTGGGTGTCTTACATTTACCCTTACCCTTAGGCTGCTAGGGTCTAGCCTTCCCTTTGCCCTTTGCGACTACAAACATAGCTGAATGAGGAGAGCTCTTGATCTTCTCCTCTGCTGCATTATCACACCAAAAAATCAAGGCATTGATGTCCCAGGTCTCATCCTATGAGATGTAGGACGTGGCCAACATCTCAAACTCCGGCAAAACAGTGTTTAATGCCTAATGCATATCAAGTCGTTAGGGATCAGCATATTAAGTGCCTTCAACCTGCTCTGAAGGTGTACCATCCGAATGATATAATCCTGCACACCTCTCTCTCCAGTATACCTCATGGAGAAAATCTCCTTGATCAGGGCACTCTTCTCAGCATTAGAAGAGATCCTGTACCTATGAAAGATACTATCCATGAACTCTCGTGCTATGGTCGTGTCTGCAAGTCCGCTCAATAGGTGATCCGGTATCGACCTCCTGGTGACCTTTCCTAGGCCGCTATAGCTGCTTTGTCAGCTTCTGAGCTAACATCTATAAGTGGTGGAGGCTGCTCGACGTGTATGGCCATGCTGATGTCCGCAATCTCTAATGCGAAGTCCACGTCCTTCTTACACTTCTTGAAATTGAAACCATTCAAGGTTTCAATAGTGACGACATTGTTATTCACTAAAAAGGTGATTGAAAAATAAAAAAGACGATGTCAAAATCAGTATAAATTCAGGATAACAGCGATACTTTAAATATTAAACAGTATCTCTACTGAAAATCCAGTCACATATATTATAAAACACTTGTGGGCTGAATACATAATATATACAACTAGACCTCCAAAAATAATAGCGATTAGAGTGCAAACTATCAACTCTCATGACACTACCACCTGTGGGTGAATAGATCATTTAAGAAGCAGTCTTCCTCTATCAAATGCTTTTATATACATCTCATATAAGGTCAACACTTGTGGGTAGAATAACCGAATACGAGATCAGGGACACCCCCAAACATGTAAGTGATACAATCCAAATACTGACTCGAAAGGCCACTGTGGTGACTACAATCTTATCAGTACCCAAAAATATCATCAAACACAAGGGATACAACTTTATGTCATCCTCACATTCTACATGGGTATAATGCATGTGAAAATTAATTATAAATGCAAAAACTAAATGCACAGTCAAATAATCACATGCAAAAACTGAAAACATTTTCTTTAAAATTTATTTGAGATTTTCATTTAAAAAATCCTAATAAGAGTGTCCATCATACTTTATCGAATACTGAATCTACCATACGAGACATAAAACTTTAAGTGTCTCCCTTATGTGCTGTTCGGACTACGAAATGCACTCAAAATTAGCTTTAAAATAACTTTAAAACCTTTTTTAGAATCCAATTATCAATGTAATAAATTTAGAAAAATTGGAAAATTACTTTAAAAAATTCCCGGACTCGAAAACTGATCAAAAAATACCTAGGATAGCTTTATGGGAATTTTTGAAATTTTCCTTTTTTTGTGTGGCTACTGTGTGGGCGCCACCACGTGTCCTACATCGCCAATAGCCACGTGGATGGCCCGGATGGGGGCATGCGGCCCACGTGCCTGCATTGCTATGCTGGTTGGAGAGCGGGCCGCATCTCATGCGTGTGTCGCCCACCTGCTAGAGAGACGTGGAGGTGTGTGACGCGCCAATCATGCACTGCCTCTCCTGCAGCACTGTAGCAGGGTCGGGTGCGTGTAGTGCACACTCTTGACGTTCTCTCCCGCCTTCGACGCTGAAGGCAATTTTTGACATCTTGGAGGCCCAATTTTTGCTCTGTTTGGCCCATTTTTGAAGGCTAACCTCACGTATACGACTTCTATGTAATTATTTACGTAAAAAAACCAAAAAACGAATCAAAAACGGAGAAAAACCATATGATATGAAAAACTGAAAAACCTTCGTTTCCGACAATCCGATCACATAACCTCTCTAATAACAAGTGTAATATGTAGAACTGACCTTATTACGAACCCGGGATCGGTCCTGAAAGGATTAAAAATGAAGAAATGTGGAATACCTAATTTCAGTTCCATCCTATTTTCTGAAGCTAATTTTGGCTGCTAAACAAGCTCGAATCTCCCTAAGACCTGTGTAGGAAATATTCACCGGCATCTAGTCTAGGCCTTTCTGCAATTTTCTCAATTCATGAGCCCTCTTAATGTGTTAGAGTTCTGAATGCTCATGAATGATATGAGTAACTGCAGGAGACCATAACCTATTTATATAGCTTCCATATCGAGCTTCCTATCATAAAGTCGATATGGACCAGGTCTAGAGTAAAAGGGACCCATTTTCTACCCGAACTTCGACCCATTAATCTAGATCATTTATTAGGCCACTATGTTACCTTTATCTGGATCAAATTGCATAATATAACCGGTAATTTATTGAAAAACCAAAATTACAATTAATAACCGTCCATCATATGGGAATATTACAAAATTGCCCCTAAAGGCAAAATTGTCTTACACGAAGTTCTTTTCATTGTTGTAAACTGAAATGAATAATGAAATTGAGAAAGCTAATCTTGAAGTGAATTTGAGTTGAAACTTTTAATTAATAAATCTAGCTTATACATAGTTTGAAAAACTTAAATCCTAAACTTAATAAACACGGTTGAACACGATTAACAAATGCAACTAATATGTTATTTTCTACAAGATAGGAACCATAAATAATAAATTAGATAAAGACAAGAAAAATAATAAACTAACAATATTCTAGGTCTAAAATATCTAAATAACTATTTTATTAATATAAGACTCCAAATATGCAATCAGATTGCCATCTCAACTTCGCTAACATTTCCTTTCCTTAAATTGAACTAAGAGATATAGAGATGGCAAATGTGGCCCGACCTAGTATGATTTCAGCCTAGGTTGACTAGGTGACGGCACGGGAAGGTATAAAATGACATCGTTTTGTTAATTTAAAAAAACATAAAGTCAGGTTGGGCTGATAGCCAAGCCATGGGCCAGCTAGCCTATGGATCGGGTCGGGTCAGGCTAGGCCAGGAATGACTCGGCATGTTGCCATCCCTAAAGAGATAATTTTAGTTTAGAGAGCTAGAAACCTTCCTTTTACTTCTTTACTACAAAATCCAAATAGCTCTCTTAATTTGTAAAAGATGGTTAATTTGAGGGGTTTATAAAAGATATGAACTAATTGAACTTTTTTTTTGGTAATAAGGCATTTCAAAATCTCTCTCTTTTACTAAGTCTCACAAGAAATGATACCTAATTTGAATGTGTTTGGTTTTTCCATAAAATATTGATTTTTTAGGGAGTTGATGACTAAACTATTGTCATAGTATAACAAAGTCGCCTTTTCTAAGTTTTACAAGTATCTTTCTCATCCAAACTACGTTAAAAGCATCAGGTTTGCTTTTGTTGTTAAGGAGTAACAACTTGTTGCGTTTTTGAGCTCCATATAATAGTCCTTGAACTAATTAAGAAAACATATCTTATGATGCTCTTTCTATCATCTAAATTCCCTGCAAAATTAATTTTAACAAAGCCAATTAATTCACATGGATCTCCTTTCTTATACATGGGATCACAATTTGATGTCACTTAAGATATCTAAGAATTTTATTAGTTGTTAAAAGATGCTTCTTCCTTGGCTTTTTCATGTATCTGCTAAGTAAACAAACATTATGCATTATGTTTGGTCTTAATGTTGATATGTACATCACACTACCAATGATCTGCTTATAGAGAGTACTAGTTATAAGTTCAGCTTTTAGTTCTTTTGCAAGCTTTAAACCTACTTTAATTGGTACTAAATTGCAACATCTTATTTCAAATTTATCAAGCATCTCTTTAATATACTTTTATTGGCACATAAGAATCCTTTTTCTGTTTGAGATATTTCAAGATCAAGGAAATGTTGTGATAATTTTATGTCTGCATTATCAAATTCAAAGTTCATAGAATGTTTAAAACAACTCAATATATCTTCATCATTTTTTTGTAAACAACATATCATCTATATACAAACACACTATGATTATTTTGTCATCATCAAAATTCGCATATAAGGTATATTTATATAGACACTTAATAAAACCCTCTTTTAGGAAATAAACATAATCTTACTGTACTAAGCTCCTAAAGCTTGTTTTAAACCATAAAGTGCCCCGTCTAAATTGTAAACCTTCTTGCCTAGATATAATAAAATTAGGAGATTGTTCAACAAATATCTTCTTTTGTAACTTTACATTTAGAAATTCAAACTTTATATCTAATCGAAATAATGTATAAGAATTTTTTGTATCTAAGGCAACCACCATTATCATTTCATCATGCTTTTGAACGGATGTAAATACCTCTATGTAGTCAACCCTATATTCTTGCTTATATCGTTAACTACTAGTCGAGTTTTATATTTGTCCACTTTTTCATTTGTCCTTGTTTTTGTTTCGTAAACCCATTTAACTATAATAACTTTGTATCCTTTGTGTAGGTTATCTAACTCCTAAGTCTCCTCCTTTTCTATGGATTTAATCTCTTATAGGATTTCTTTTTATTGTTTCATTCTTTTACAACATTCTCATATGCCATACTATGGAACATTCTTTTTATATTAGGTAAGTCTGTTACCTTATAATCATGCATCCATGCAAGCTTTCTCTTACTACATTGTGGGCTAAAGTTAGTATTTGTTGCATCATGTTACATTGCACCAAGTTGATTAGGTCTTGTTGGTACTACTGTAACATATGTACATTAATGAAACAATGGTTTTAATCATTTGAAAGGTTAAAAAAATTTAAACTTGAGGTTGGGAAAAAAACTAAAGAAAGTATTAAGGTATTTAGATCTAATTGAGGTGTTAGTATTCAAATTAAGAGTTTCTTATTTATTAAAAAAATATAATTCCCTCGTGATGGGCTTTGCGTATAACTTTATAACATAATGGACTATCTAAGAGAAGAAATCATACTCTATTAGATATGGTATATTTCATGATGAGTCATGTACACCTTCCTATTTCCATATAGAGATATTTTCTTGAAACCATTTCTTACCTTTTGAGTAGAGTTCCATTCAAATCAATTTAAAAGACTATATTAGTTCCTAATGGCACTAGATATAAGAGGGAGTGAATTAGGTGTTAATAAACTTTAAACCAAAATTATGAATATTATTCATAATTTTAATTAATTAAATATAATATTAAATTAAATTATTCACAATTCATATTAACAATTAATATATTAAATAATTAAATGATATATATTTAGTTGATAGTAAGTCATATTATGAATAAAAAATAAAAAATAAAAAATCACTTTTATGGTTTTCATAGATTTTGAAAATTGGAAGAAACCAAAACTAAAAATAAAACCAAAAATTCAAATAAACATGTATTTTTTACTAAATTTGAAAACAAAAACAGAAAACCAAAAAAAAAGACAATAAATATGAAATGAATTTTAATGACACAATTTATAAAGGATGAAAATATGAAATGAAATAACAAATTTCAATAATACACTTAAGCAATAAAGTAGAAAAGAGTAAGAGAAGACAAATACAAACCAATTTATAGTAGTTTAGTGAATAACCCTTGTTTACATCACTCTAAAGACTTTTCTAAGAGTTCTTATATAATTTTTCTTTCAAGGCAAATAATGACCTTTGTATAATCTTTACATAGCAAAGATGAACTCTTTTATAATCTTTCTTTACGATCAAGAGGAACTTTAATACCACTTAGGACACCCCCAAATACAAAATTCAAAGTCCCCAATGGAAGCTTACAACTCAAAATATTTCACTTTATCACTTTGACAACACTAAAAAAGCTTATTCAAAATCAGACAATTAATGCTCAAATGATTAATAAACACTTAGAATTATGTGTGTAAGACTATCAAATTCTTTTTGATACAAAAACTAATGAGAAAAAAATATATTATAGGCTTTCATAATGATTACTAGCTATTAGAGCGAAAAAAATATCTGTTACAATAGCTAGTTATAAAGAATTGGTTGACATTGTAGCACATGTTGACTAGTGATTTTGGTCAACCAATGTGCTTTGAATACATAGATTCATTAGCCATTGAAGCATTGGTGAAGCAATAGGGTGCATTGGTCAACTAATGTGTCCTTAGAGGGATTGGTCCACCACATGATTTATTAGTTAGCCAATGTGTTAAGAAACAATCGTATTTCAAGTTTAACTAACATTGGTTGACCAATCCTCCTAAAGTCATGATTTTAACAACTTCAAATACTCAAACTTGATTTGTTCAATACAATTATAATTAAAAAACTTTCAAAATATTTCCTAAAGAGTGTCTCTTGTTGAATAAAAAGACTCATGTAATGAAGTGATATGAAATGTTTATGCATGGTTAGCCTTTAAGATTACCAGAATAATAAAATAAGAGTACATTTAAAATTACAAACTATAGATTGACCTTGATATGCCTTGATCATCACTTTAAGAATTGCGAACTTCATATTTTCTTTATCATCTATATGAGGTGTGTTTTTTAGTTATGCATAGTTGTGTCTTGTTCTTATATAACTTCTCATCAAGATATCAATCTCACTTGATTAAAAATCTCTCCCTTTTTAATAATGATAAACTCCCTTTAATTTATGCATAATGCATAATTCAATATCAGTATAGAAGAGATATTCAATATCAAGTAAAAGGAATATTCAGATATATAGATAACAGAAATTTACT
>JAOQMS010000003.1:21786206-21797710 GCA_027563885.1 Erythroxylum longipes
TGATGTGTTAAGTGATGTGACACGCCACCCTCGCGGGGCACGGATTCGGATATCACTGTCGATATCGGGTTCGGGTTTTGCGGGAGTGGGGTGTTACAAATAATGCATATATCAATTTGTTTAATTGTTTTACATCCTTGAATTGTTTCATAGGGCATACTTATAACATCTAAAAGTTATCAACTTCTAACCACCATTCCTTAGATACAAAGGTTAAGCTGAAATCAAAATGTTTCAACTTTAATCCTTAATTCCATTAATGCATACTGTTATAGGAATGGAATGTCATATTTCATTTAATTTCTTCACACAAAAATGAAACAAGTAGACTAGATATTCCCAAATATGGTATCTACTTTGGCATCTTTGATGCTCACTCATTACATACAATCTTTCACTTTATATTAAAGAAAAAAAGGAAAACATAACAT
Source organism: Erythroxylum longipes (assembly GCA_027563885.1). NCBI lineage: Eukaryota > Viridiplantae > Streptophyta > Magnoliopsida > Malpighiales > Erythroxylaceae > Erythroxylum > Erythroxylum longipes. The sequence continues at coordinate 21,786,638 of JAOQMS010000003.1, forward strand.
CTCCTTTTCTTGGGTCGTCGCTTTAGTTTGGACTTGTAATATGTCTTTAATGAGATTATAATGAGTGAAAATCTTATGCCATACACTTTTTGAAATTAAGGTCATAAGATTTCTTCATAATGTTGTATAGTTTGAAATTTACACAAATTCTCTTTCTTTTGCATATGTTGCGATGAATGCAACCTTGAATATTATTTGGGATCCTTTTTCAGTTTTAATAATGCAACTGACCTAAAACATTTTAATATAGGTTGATTGTTTTAAATGGAACAGCATATTCCTCAAGTGGAGAGTTCTAATATAGTAGCGGACAATATAACAAAGAGTTCTAATTTGGTACTAAGTGAAGAAACGATTCATTCTAAAGGAATAAGTTCATTGACAAGTGATGTTCGGAATCACTTCAATAATAATAGATCAAAGGATGGAGTTGAAAAGACCGAATGTAAATTTTCACAAGATGTTGGTTAGGAGTTCTAAAGGTTGAACCTCTCATTTGAAGAGACACTTGGAGTCATGCAACAGAAAGAGGATGGTATCAAGAATATAAACATTTTAAATCCTAACCCAATGAGAGTGAAGAATGAAATGACTGCAACAAGTTATGATAGTAATAAATCAAAGTTTTTTATGCCTAAAATGATCATTGGTGGTGAACATCTACTCTCCTTTTTTAATAGTAAAAACTTCAGAATGTTGCTAACCTCATTTCAACCGACCTCTAAGATCCTAACTTGGAATACTATAAAGAAAGATGATTTCAAGATTTATGATGATCTAAATAAAGAAATATTGAAGATGATATTGAGTATTCACATATAAGTAGCCATTATTTCATATATATAGACAATTGACAACCAAAAGAAGGGTTATATGACAATGATGACACATTATATTAATAACGATTAGACTGTATATAGTTGACTGCAGAAGTAAATTATATTATTTAATAATGCTATTATTTATTTAATGATATGTTATAATTGATATTTTAAATATTTTTAAATGGTAGGTTTATTTATGCACCAACACCGTATACAAATAAAAGGTTAACAACTGTAATGGTGAATTGCTTAATATATTGGAACATCAACATCAAGCTCTCAGCCATAACTCTTAATAACTATACCACAAACAATGTAAAGATAGAAAAAGTGAAGAATGAGTTATGTGTCAAAAGCTTGTTAATTGGTGAAAGATTATTTCATATGTGTTATTTTGCGTATATCGTGAATTTTATTGTGAAGGGCAAGTTAGAGTTGATAAAGGAAGCATTATAAACAATCTAGAATAATGTAGTGTATTAGGCGCAATTCCCAAAAGATTGGAAAATTTGAAGAAATTGCAAAACAACATTGCATTTCACCCACTAAGAAGATGGTTTTGGATTATTTTACTAGATGGGATTCAACATTCAAGATGTTGGATTTGGTAACCTGTATGTTATAGTGTTCAATAGGTTGAACAAAGAGAATCTTAGTATACGTATCTGCTGACAAAAGTGAGATGGGAGTTAGATAAAGTACTTTGTGCGAAGGGGGAGATATTTTATAATGCTAATGGCTTGTTCTTAGGAATAAAATATGCTACTTGGCACATTTTCTTTAACATGTAAGAAATCAAGCGGGCTTTATCTGGTTGAACAATTGATTCCAATAAGGTGATCCAGGTTATAAAATAATAGGTGATGAAGAAACTCAATTCTTATTGGTCTATGGTTAGACAAACTATTATGGTCATTTTTGTATTGGGCAAAAGATTTAGATAGAGGGCTATATTTCTATTATCAAAAGTTGTATGGCGACAACATATTGATATCATTAAACAATTCTAGTATGATTTGTTAAATAATTATCAACTAGACAAAGATCAGGATCGTAATAGTTTAGCATCAGCTTCAACTTCAACATCATTTATTGTTCATAAGACTAGTGCAAGTCTTCGAATTTACACAATTAATTAAAAAAAGAAGGTTAGCACTTCTTATAGTAGGATTAAGTTGGTTAACTATTTGGAGCCAAGATCCTTGGCATCTTAGAGGAATCCTGAAGAACTTCTCTTCTCAGAGAGAGATCGATGGTTCGGAACTACTTATGATAGCAAGAGTTTCCAAAATTATCAGTAATAATGAGTGGAGATGGCAAGAGGCAACTATAGAGATCATTGGTAACCTAGAGCCCCTACTGTACCAACCAAATAGCTCTAAACTGGATTGTTTGGAATGGTTATCTAGACCTTCAAAAAATTATACTAATGGTTCAACCTATAATTTCTTTAGACCTCCAATACAGAATGTTCCTTGGCATAAACTAGTTTGGTGTAAAAGCAACAGCCCTTGGTGTTCTTTCATACTATGGCTGGCTTTCCTTAAGAAGTTGCAAAAGTGGGACAAACTTCTCTATCTCCATACTCCTAACCACTGTTCCTTATGTACCTCAGACAATGAGACTATTGAACACTTGTTTTTTGAATGTACCTTCTCTAAAACTGTGTGGGAACAATGTCTCAACCACTTCCATATACACATTCCTAACCAAACAAACCTTCAATCCATGCCCATTTGGTTTAACCAATCCTCAAATATCAGAATCTCTAAGATTAACCTTTTCCCTATCCTTCTTTCTACTACTGTCTATAACATTTGGACTGAAAGGAATAATCAAACATGCAAAGATGAAGTCAAGGATGTAGGGAGCCTGTAATCCAAAGTAACCTTCCAAATTATGGAACATCTCAGCTCAAACACCGTGAGGAGGTAATTGCTGAAGTTCTTATTCACTAATAATTTTTTTTATAAATTTGATATTTCAGGAGTGCCAAATGGAGATCCAACATTTCTTAGGTTTCTAAAGCAGAAGAGAAGACAGGTTCAGGAAATATTCTTGTTTCCAATAAGCAAAACATAGAGTTGGCAGGTTAAAGACTTTCCCGAAACAGATAAGAGGATTTCTAGGAAGAAGCTCACAAGTTTTACAATAACAGAACCATCTCCTACGGTTGATTTGGATTGTAATTATTGTTGGTTGATTAATAGTGCTATAAATTGATTCTAGGTTAGCTTGAGTTAGTTGAGCTAGCCTTATAAGGTCTCTTTGGTAGGAAGGTTGTTGCTGTCTCAGTTTTAGTGTTGTTGTAGGGAAGTGATGTAGCTTTCTCACGTATTTACCTTTGTTTCCTTTTAGTAGGTAAGAGATTACTACTCAAGTAGCCTCTAGTGATGTACATAACTTTTCAATTTTGTATAAAATCTTTTGATTTTCCAAAAAAAAAAAACTATTTGGAGGCAGGTGTTATGACCGAAGTAGAAAATGGGCAATTCAATATATTGATATGATGAAATACACATGGAAGTACTTTTCCAATCATGCAAGCAATTGCAAGAGATCTTAACAAGTCCAATATCTACTATTTTTCAGGGTCTATTTTTAATGTTGGAGGTCAGATGGTTACTCATCATCGTTCTTGATTTCATCCTAATACTTTGGAAGCCTTTACGTATGCATGAAATTAGTTAGATGATGAAGATATCAGGGCAAACTTTATTCTTTATGACATATTTTTTGTTTTCTTTAATAATTTTACAATTATATATATATAATCTTATATTGTCTTTTTGTATTGATATAAGTACAAGGACTTATCCTTCAACTGAAAATTTCTTCCAACTAATATTTGATGATGAAGGTATATTTATTTGTTAATTATCATGTGTTGAATATTTATTTAATCCTATTATTACATAATCAAGTATAATTTACATAATAATGTTTCTACATGTAATGAAGTAGTGTAGATTATTAATGATCCTAATTATAACAATTAGCTAGCTACTTTCCTATACTGTGAATTTGTTTTCTTTAATCGTTACTTCTCAATTTACTATTTTTTTTCATAAGATTGCTTTGCTTTTTTTACAATTGAAGATATATATCTTTACTTGTGTGGTTTTACATAGGTTAACAAAGAAAACTTCATGTTGTTGTCTCTACCCATTAGCTCAACTTCACTCCCGAGCTATAATTGATAATTCCTCTTTGTATCTTTTTTCATTTGGAAAATAATAGCAATAAAATATTCTTTTATTTTTTAAATTACATGATTTTGATAAGTGTATCATGGTACTTATTGCATAGGTAAACTCATGAATTGATATTATTCCTTTATGTTTTGACTAGACAAAAAACCATTTTATTGTCAAACTTAGCAAAACAAATAATGATTAGTGACAAAAAAAAAGGAGATAACAATTTAAAGTGACATTAATTTAAAAAATAAAACAAATGGATTTTAATTAATTATTTTGTCAAAAGCAAAAGATTGGGTTTAGAAATATTAATCTAATAAAAATAAAATTGAATAGGGAAGTTGAAATAATTTTTAAAAAGAGCAATTTAGAATATTTAAAAATTAAACTTAAAAACTTGTAATATTAGTCTTCCTTAGAAAAATGAATGAGTTATAAAACACTGTTTTTTATAAAAAAATAACACATTATCCTTTTATGAAAATGAGTTTTAGGATAAGAAAGTATGTTATAAAATTTTGAAACAAAAATTTTCTTTTAACAAACATATTTACTTTGTATGTTTGAAATTTAAGTGCAAAACTTCATTAATATATCTAAAATAATTAGTGATAATGTTCATTTTATTTATAAAGTATTTTTAAGAAAAGTAATATTCATGCTACATATTATCCATAGTTTCAATTATTTAAAGTTTGGATGAAATATTTTATTAAAAATTATTTAATTTTTAAATTAAATCTAAATTTCAAATAATAAAAATAATGTAAAAATTTAAAAAGGGCCTAGCTCTTGGGCCTAATTTGTAATTTCTATTCCATTGTTAGGAACCTAATTGATCGACATTAAAAAAAACAGTTTAAAAGAAAATTTAATTTAAATTAAATTAGGCTAGATTGTAAAGTTTAAGAATTTTTAAAAATAAAATATGAAATATTTGATTTTATTATAATTATAGTTAGATGTATAACTTTAATTATAGTTAGAAATTTAATTTTAATTAAAAAGGAGCTCTATTTTCTTTTTTATAAATAATAAAAAGGCCATTCTTCAAAACAAAAAAAAAGTCTCAAAACTTTCTTTTTCTTTCAAAATATTTAATTTTTTTAATGAATATCGATATTGGATACATGAATAGTTTGTAATTAACATTTTGAGAAAAAATGTTATGCAAGAATTCGAATCAAGTATAATTCAACATTTTTTATTTATAATTCATATTTTAAAATTATTTAATTAAATGGATAGGATGAAAAATAATAAAAAATATTTCCTCACAATACTAGTGATTTTTTTAGAGTTTGTGTGTTATATCTAAACTTATCATTACTTTATATATTAATTAAAAATAATAAGGTTTTATCCCACGCCCAAAGCAGGAAATAGGGAATATAAGAAGAAATATGGAATTAAATTTCAAATTACATGAAATCGGCATATTATTGATAATATACTACACACTAACTTAAATGTATAATATAACATCTCTAGTAAAAGGAGTGATCCAACTTGATAAGGTAAATAGAAAAAAAGCAACATATATTTAATCGGAATAAAAATGTATAATGAGATCCGATCAACATTACTCACTGTCAAATAAAAATATAATTTTTTTCATTTTACGATGAAACACACTTTGCTCTCTGGTTTCTTTCCTAATTCCTAGCATCATCTTTGAGGGAGCGGCCATGCCATCCTATGTGACTGCCGCCGCAAAAACGACCGCGTGTCCATGCTCCGTTCCGTTTCTCTTCCTCCTTTTCCTTACCCTATCCCTTCTTGTCTCCCTCTCTGTTTTCTTCTTCTCCAACCCAAACCCATCTCTTTCCACTCCCCAACATTTCTTGAATATCCCAAACAATAATAATCTACTCAAAGTCTACATGGCAGACCTTCCCAGATCTCTCAACTACGGCCTCCTGGATCAGTATTGGTCTGTCTCAGAACCCGATTCCCGCATTAGCTCCGACCCCGATCACACCCACGTCGACCAGAAGCCTCGCCAACCCACTAAATTCCCTCCCTATCCCGAGAACCCGTTGATTAAGCAGTATAGCGCGGAGTATTGGATCACTGGGGACTTAATGACGCCTGAAAATATGAGGACTGGATCGTTTGCGAAAAGGGTATTCGATGTTAAGGAGGCTGATGTTGTTTTTGTGCCTTTCTTCGCGACTCTGAGTGCGGAGATGGAGCTTGCTAGAGGGAAGGGTACGTTTGGGGGGAAGAAGTGGAACGATGATTACCGAAGGCAGAAGGAGGTTGTTGAGTTTGTGAAGAGTTCCGAGGCGTGGAAGCGGTCTGGTGGCAGAGATCATGTTTTTGTTCTTACTGGTAATGCTTTTGTCGTTATTGTTACTGTTTGATCTTGCAGATGATACTTAGGCTGTGAGATACTGTTTCGAGTTATTTCAGTAGTTTTGAAGTTGATGGTAAATAACACTTCGAGGTTATGCATTTCTATAATGTTAAACTTTGACTGTGAAAATTGATTGGTTGAGTGATTCATGTATTTTTAAGATTATAATGGTGCTCTGTGGATATGAAGTTGGTTTGCTTGGTGGTGGAATTGTTAGATGTTCACGTCTGTGAGACCGTTTAGCAGGAGAAAAGAATAAGCAACCCCTTTTTCGATTAGCTAAATTCCTTGGTTTAAGATCCTGGAAGTATTGACTTTATCTGGCGACTGGATAAATTTTGGGATTTTTAGACATCCTTAGAACTTGGTCAATGGTAACAATAGCATATTCATTTCAGGGTTATCTGGAAACAGCTTCTACTTCATTTTGCTTGTTGCGAAAATGTGATGCTCACACTATAGTATCATATGCTACCAAGAAATCAACTTCTTATTATAATCATATAATTTTTATGACACTAATTCATTCAGCTGCGATACATGCTATGATTAAGAATAGATGTATATCCTTAGGAATTAAAAAAAAAGGATTTCTGCATGCTTTAGCAGCTTATGGTTTAGTCTTTGGATTGTCAGGTTATGTTAAAACTTGAAGCATTCTTTGGCAGACCCTGTTGCAATGTGGCACGTTAGAGCCGAGATAGCACCTGCTGTTCTTCTTGTTGTAGACTTTGGTGGGTGGTACAGGCTTGACTCAAAATCATTTGATAGGAATTCATCAGACATGATTAAACACACCCAAGTTTCACTGCTGAAAGATGTAATTGTTCCGTATACCCACCTTCTTCCCAGGTTACACTTGTCAGAAAACAAGAAGCGTGAAACTCTTCTTTATTTTAAAGGGGCCAAACATAGGCATCGGGTTAGTCTGTTTCTCCTATTTACCCTATTCAAATGCTAGCTTCAGAGTATACATTTCAGCAGTCTAGAGTCTTTCACCATTTACTTGTTCGGATGCCTGCTAATCGTATTGTTGAAGATGCCTTTTCATCATTTCGTATTTTCTTCGTTCGGGTTTGGTATCAATCCAATATGCAGTCTAATGAATGCACAGAAAGCAATACTTCTCTTGTGTGATTGGTTTCATATTACCTGTTGTACATCATATATAGATGAAAAATGGGAACTACCTAACATTTCAAACCATGACTGTTAATTGTTCTTTTCCTTTTTCCCCTATTAATTTTCAAATATTAAATTAAGAAGTCTTCGATTTTGTACATTGTGATGTATAACCGCTCCAGTGTAGGCACCCTTTCTGTGTGAGCTATGGTAGTCTGTCTAGTTTTCCACTTCTCCACCTGGCAGTTTTTCTGCGTGTAACAAAATAACATTGACTAGCCAAAATCAGTTGCTACTTAATGATGCATGGAGCTGGGTAGTACACCATTAATCAAGTCCTTATGGGGTTAATTAAGAGAGCGTTTGAAATATCTTTGAGGAGCTAGCTTCCAGATTGTAAGTCTATAAATGCATTTCAGTTTTGATTAATAATGATGGCAGTTATCTTCATTCTTTTGGTAAACAGGGGGGTATCATTCGAGAGCAACTGTGGGACTTGTTGGCGAATGAGCCTGGAGTTATCATGGAAGAAGGTTTCCCTAATGCCACTGGAAAAGAGCAGTCAATCAGAGGGATGAGAACATCAGACTTCTGTTTACATCCAGCAGGGGACACTCCTACTTCTTGCCGACTCTTCGATGCCATTCAAAGCCTTTGTATCCCTGTTATTGTCAGTGACAACATTGAGCTCCCATTTGAAGGGATGGTGGATTATTCAGACTTCTCAGTATTTGTCCCCGTTAATAATGCCTTGAAACCGAATTGGCTTACCAGTCATATTAGAAGTATTTCCAAAGAGCAAAGGGACGAGTATCGTCAAAAAATGGCAGCTATTCAGGCAATCTTTGTGTACGATAGTGGCCACTCCAATGGTATTGGACCCATTCCTCCAGTTGGTGCAGTGAATCACATATGGAAAAAGGTACACCAAAAATTGCCAATGATCAAGGAAGCCATTGTTAGGGAGAAGAGAAAACCAGCAGGTGTGTCAATTCCTTTGCGTTGTCATTGTATGTGAAGGAACGGATCATTTTCTTTTTATTTTCCTGGTCCAGAACGTCAAATAGATCATTTTCTTTACTCCTCCCTTTCTTACCTTGATTTGTTGTATTGTAATTGATTTTGCTTTTGATATGATCAGCCTTTTTAAAGTGCGAATCAATTCATCATTTATTGCGCTATCTATCAATGCTTGATTCATCATTTATTGCGCTATCTATTAATACTTGATGGCCATTGATTAATTAGGTTAATGCATTCTTCCTAAACCTAGCTTCTCCTTCAAACACTCTCTCACCTCTTCTTTCCCTCCCCCATGATCCGATTAACCATGTCAGCTAGTTGCCTCCAGTTGGGATGAATATAACCCTACCTAATGACGGGATTGTGCAATCCGTACCGTAACCTGTTATCCTCAGTAGTTTGGCCACAGTAGTTGTTTTACCATGTGTTTTTGTTCTTTGGCGATGTTCTTGGTGTTCTTGGATATGGTTCTCTAATTTACTATTGTTGTTGTTAGTTACGATGTTGATGTCTAATTTTCTACTTTTTATGGCTTGCTATATAGGGATGGCTATAGGTCAGGTTGGATTAGGTTTGTTGTGAGCTTGACTCAGTTTGACAGTGCAGCCTAAACCTAGCTTGAAGCTGGATTGGGCTTCACTTGGGTCATCTAAACCCAAGCCCAATTGGTGGCTCAAAATCCACCCGACCACTCAAAGCCTTGCTCTCAAATGAACTAATTCGGTGTAATTTGAATTGTCATGTACTTTTAACCATTTGATTAAGAAATTCTGATCACATTGTGCTATTTTATAAACATATTTCCAATTTTCTCCGCCAAGCGCACCAAATCTTTTGGATATTAATTTTGCACGTTCTTATCGAGCAGCATTTGTGATTAACATCTTTGAAAGGATAATTGATGTTACTAGAAGTGAGAAGTTGCACTTGTTTAGGAGAAGACGGATGGTGGCTGAGTCGAAGAATGGAAAACTAAGGTTGAGATTCCAATTTTCTCCGCCAAGCGCACCAAATCTTTTGGATTTTAATTTTGCACGATCTTATCGAGTAGCATTTGTGATTAACATCTTTGAAAGGGTAATTGATGTTACTAGAAGTGAAAAGTTGCACTTGTTTAGGAGAAGACGGATGGTAGCTAAGTCAAAGAATGGAAAACTAGGGTTGAGAGTAAATATATATATATGTTAGGTTTTGAGTCGAGTTGAATTGTGAAGCTCAAACTCGATTGAACTCCAAAAACTTTTCAAGAAAAAGCTCAAATTTAACCCAAATTCCAATCAACTCAAGATAAATCTATTGATTGCAAGCAGCGAATCGTGTTTTCTTGTTTCTTTAGCAAAAAGAACAAACTTAACCATAACGTATATATTTGATTAATATAAATTAACAAAACTGTTATATTGGAGGTTAATATTTTTACTATGATTTAATTTAACTTGGAACATTTTGACACTTGTAAGACGAAATGTTTGCGGTGATTTTGGTGGCCTGAATTTGTATTGGCAATGCATTATCGTGTTATCTATGAGAGCGAGATTGTTAAATCCATGATTGAAGTACTACATGGGTCACATGAATTCAATAAGTCAGAGGAAGCTATTAAGTTCTACGTTGAATAATCAAACAGTTGAATTCAGTTGTTGGAGAAAATTTTGGAAGAAATGAAGAGTTTAGTCATTGATGCAATTATGGAGCTTGCGTGCATACGTCTCAATGATGAGAACAATTAGGTATAAGCTCAGATCCCTCACCAACCTTCCATGCATCCTTTTGGGTATCACTTGCTCAAGCTGACTTTCTAAGGGTCAATATAATGATGATTTGGAAAGATGGAGCTCCATTTTGAGATTTATGAAACTCCTCTACATTTTAAGGTGAAAATTATTGCTTTGCATTTTGATTAAAGGGCTCTGTTGCATCATCGAGCTTTAATCAGTGTGGATACAAAGAAGAGGTGAGTTGGGACTATTCTCGAGAATTGAAAGTTAGGTTCTCTAAGAAAGGGTTTGATGATCACATTTTTGATCGTATGATCTTTAAGCAAAGGAATATGGCGAGGGAGTATAGGAATGAGTTTGATCCAATGTTCGTTGCTAAAACCTATGTTGTTAATTAGTATCTTCTTAGCTGGTCTTAAACATAAAATTGGGAGTCGAGTTAGAATGTTAGCTCCTGAGACATTGGAACAATCCTACAAATTAGCTTAGTTGCAAGAGAGTATATGTAAACAATTGACTGGGAAGTTTAAGAGTGTTCTTAATGCAGCATCTTGACTAAATGTCAAGGAATAGGTGGTTTCAATTCAACTGAAGGGTGAAGAAACTAAAGTGAAATGATAGGCTAACTCATATTGTGGGGATGGACAAGCCGTAAGGTCTTCATTTGATCTTGTGGATAATTCTCAAAGATGTGAGTATTGGACCCCGTCTCCGGAGTCTAACTCGTGCTTGCTCTTGCTGTCGGTATTATTGGTTACCTAAGACAAACACATTTCATTTCATCAACACACATGCATGAAACTTCATGCTATCCATAAATAACTCTA
>JAOQMS010000003.1:21800077-21833543 GCA_027563885.1 Erythroxylum longipes
AATTAAAACATTCCGATGCTAAATTTACATACGGTTTAGGAACTTACCATCGGTAAATTTAGCGTTGGAAAATTATAGCCCGTCAGTAACTTACGGACAGAAAAAGTGTGACGATCAGCAACTTTTTCATTGAAATTACCGGCAGTAATTTTGTTCCGTCGGTAAATTTCTTTACCATCAGTAAGATTAGATACGGCCGAATCTACGACGTTTTTGTCTGTTGGTAAATTCCATCGATAATGTTTAATACCGACGAAATATTTATATTTTCTGGCGGTATTTTCCGTCGCTAACTCACTATTTTCTTATAGTGAATCAATTCAGTCAATAGCGTGTGACTCGGAAGTCATCGTACTAGTCTACTATGGTTGATTTCGGAAATCCATCAATTTCACATAATGTCTCGTAGTTCAATTCATACGGTTGACCTCACAACTGAACCATAGATCCTTAAAATTAGTAGGCTCAAATTGGAGGGAGGTGAAGAACTCTAGGGATGACTTTCTTAATTATAATGTGCCAGGGACCTAGCTCTATAGCCTTCTACAAACTTGCCTTATATCCAAACTTGAAAATAGAAAAGCTTTCTTTGTTAATGATAATGTTTTCCTGTTCTGATTTTCCCCAATTATTTTCCCAAGTTTGAACAAGGAGGAAAGCGAGTCTTTTATCTTGGAAACATCCCACTAGGGACTTGCTCCATCTATAAGCTCCAGCCTTGAGGATTTTCATAGGATATGAAACAATGCCAGTTCTCCCTTCACCTTGTGTAGGAATGTATTGCAGTTTATTTGGTGAAACATGATCTCTGATTACTTGGCTCCAAGTTTTCCTTGAGCTTTTTTTTGTTTATTCAGTTGAATAGTGTTCGTTTGCTGATATGGAAAGGCACGAGAGCTGGTTCCTTTGGGTATGGAAGAGGATGGAACCGAGAGAATTTGTCCCTGTGATGGAAAGCGCAAACTACTGGGATGGTCACCCTTTGAGGAAGGTTTGGGAGGCTGTTTTGCACGTGGAAGAGTTGCAAAGGGGGAGAGCTTATGACTTGAGAAAGGTATTATTGGAGTTGGTTCATTTTCATAAATAGAAAGGACCCAACCCGAGCAAATCCTCTCTAGGATTGCCTAAAACAGAGTTGACACAGGGTTAAGGACATAAAGAATCTCCTTCTAGATAAACTCCAACTCTTCAAAAGATACTAAAATGATTAAAAAATGACAAAGGGTATCACATTTAAATTACAGAATTTGTATCTAGATATTTAAGTTATTGCCTCAACAAAATAAATTAAATTGGTTGAAGTATTTGGTATTTATCTGTTGAGGTCCTCGTGACAGCTTGCCTTCCCTCGGAGCTTAACTAATTGTCGCTCGGGTCTTCATGACTAATTTAATTCGAATTTGCGAACAGCTCTTAGGTCAATAATCATTCATTTATACTAAACATATTATGATGGTAAAACATGTTTTGGCGTAGAGGTCACTTGTGTCTGAATAGTTATAGTGCTAGAGTGACAATTTTATGTAATGTTTTTGGTACTGAATATAAAACTAACAAATATCTGCAAGTTTTGTACTATTTCAATTCGTATAGAATTTGAAGTTCCATTTTCAATTTTGAATTTATAAAAAAAATAGCAATTTTGATGAAGGAAGTATTTGATCAGCATCTGGAGTACAAAAAAGGGTAACCAATTCCCCTCCTCTTGGAGGGAAACATAACGAACATAACACTGATTGCAAAACCAACCAAAAGTGGAACGACATTAGTTACCTTCCTAGGCATTGTCGGGTAGTAACACCGCACCACATCACTATGCGACCCTGCAAATGTCAAAAATGCCGTCAATGAAAGGGATGCCTGAAAAAGATCAGCCCATCTCAACCTATAATCAGATTCGACGTTTGGCCTCTTTTTACCACCGTTAAAAGTCCATATCCCTCTGAAGGTCGCCACCCCATAGTACAACCTTCCCCTAGACGTTCGAAAGCTGTCGGTGAAGCTGAAAAACACGCAAGAAGCGGCGAGACATGCCCAGAAAACACCCATCAGCCACCGGTTCAAAGTGCTGCATTTCCCATCGTTGGTTAGAAGAGGAGCGAAAATGGTGAAAGCGAGAATTGTGGCCGTAGGCAAGAGGACGTTTAGCCTCGCAGTTCCACTCAGGATTGCGTTGATACTGTACAGACAGTGAGACCCGTCGTCCGGCTGCTCGTCATCATTCAGATAATAATGATTATCGTCGCTATGCTCGCTGATATCGATGAGGTCTTCGTGGATTGAGCTGTCCATACCCATGCAAGGAAGTTCAAGTGATGATAAGTTTGGAAAATGAAGAAGCGATTAATATAGATGTATACTGCTTGTTGGCAAGTGTATCTATATATCTATGTATGTGTGATGAGGAGGAGATTCTTTGTTGTTTAGGGAAGTAATCTATATATATATATATATATATATATATATCTTTCTTATAAATATTCTAAGAGTAGGGTTAGGGTATTGGTATTTACATTAACAATCCATATCAGTAATATTTTCTTTTACTCACATGTAAGATTTTTGATATAAGTTATATGGAATTTAATCATTAAAGTTCTTGAAAACCAAAATCCAATGTCATGTTAACAGTGTGGTGTGAACTGTAACGGTACTTGATTTAATATCATGTCTATAATTAATCATTTTTTTGTGCCTTTTCCAAAATTCATTAAAAAACATTATGCGACATAATTAAAAACAAAAAATAGGTTAAAGTTTTCATGTTTCTCTTTGTATATATGATCGCAATGTTATACTTTAATCCTAAACTAAAATTCATGAAACTTAATACTGGAATGATTCAGATAAATAAATTTTAATTTATTGAATACAAAAGATTTGTAGCTTTCTTTAAAAGAAAATATAGGTGATCCATTTTTTATATATTTATTTTTCCTCCAAAAGTTCTACATTTTAATATTTTGAAAAATGAAAAAATAATTTTACAGAAAATCTTTTTAAAACATTATTGTCCTTATTAACATATTACCTATGAAAAGAGTCCCTAAAACAGAAAGAGAATGTGTTTTTTGGAATAATTTTTTATTCAAAAAATTTTACTTGTTATTTATTCCAGATTATATACAATTATAGCGTTTTTTAATTTAATATGAAAAAAGAATATAATAATAATAATAATTTTACTTTTTAATTATTGATAGCAAAATCAATTATTTATGGAAGTAAATTATAAAATATAAATGAGAATAAAAATTAATTATCTTATTTATAATTGTTTGTTCATAATATGAGTGTGTTGTTAATTATTGATAAAATGTAGCACGTTAACATAAAATAAATTATTATTTTTAAACTAATTTCTTCTTTTAAATAGAGATTTCTCATAATTTTTCAGTCTTAATAGGATACATACTTTTATTTACATTATATTTTTAACAAGAAAATAGCATGTAAATATAATAAATTAATGGATTAATCTACTACATACACACTACTTATATAGTTTAGATAATTTGTAATAATCTTTCCTTGTTTACTTTGATTCTAACACCCTTCACTTGTCTACTTTGGTTAATTTGTCTATGAATAAAATTTGTTATGTTTGCTTCCTCAATGTATTTAAAATTTAACAAAGAGGAGTTAGGAGGTGCTTGGTTGATAGGTTTGGTAATTGATTCAATGTGTATAGAATGAAAAAAGGTTGGTTAGTTGTATATTATTACTATAAGGATAGTATTATGATATCCAACTTCCAAGCATTGTTCTATACCCCTCAAGCATGAGCGGAATGTCAATCATTCCTGAGTGTCACTCCCTTCATTTTTTTAAATATCTTTTTTATAATTAAAATATAATTAATCAAATACAATTAATTAATTAAAATATAATTAATTAATTATATTGTAATTAATATTATTTTAATTAATTATATTGTAATTAATTATATAATTTTTCTTTTTTTAACAATTAAATATAACTAATTAAAATATATTAAATTTTGATATAAAACAAAATTTTAACAAACTTTTATTTTTCAATATTTTAAACAAACCAACCACTATCAATGGTAATGGTAATCATTCATTCATTCTAACCAACCACTATAATTATAATGATTATATCTATTTTCATTCATCACTATATTTATTTCTATTTCTATTACCATTACCCAATTTGAATCAAGCACCCCCTTATACTTTATGGAGAATGGAGTAACATTGTTATAGATAAGATATAGGCCCAAAAGGTCCAAGGTTATAGACCTGCTGATATTTTGGATAATGTTGTCAACGTCCATAAGAGTGCTAGATGTTTAGGATAAGAATGATTTTCTACTTCAAGTAAGGACAATGATAGATGTTATAGAAATGTAACTGCTAGATTGACTTGACTTGACCTAGATAAGTTGTTTTAGACTGAATAATTAAAAAAATATGAGTTTTAAGTTGGACTTAGGCTCAAGCTTTAAGTTTTGACCTAATCCGAAAGCTCAAATGAAAAAGGAGAGTTACATATAATTAATATATAACAACTTGACGCCTTGAAATTAATGAGTAAAATTGTCTTTCCTATTCTTTGATTATTTCCTTTAAAATGGCAAAACCTAACTAGATTTAACAAATCCCTATTCATGTGGAAGACGACATAGATGACGAAATTGAAAAAGAAGAAGATGAAAACAATGTAGGAGAAGATATCAATGAAAAAATTGAAGAAGAAGAAGATGATGAAAACAATATAAGAGAAGATATCAATGAAAAAATTGAAGAAGAAGAAGATGATGATGATGATAACATCAAGGACTTTTTTACCAAGGAGAGATGACAACATTTACTAAGGAGAAGAAGAGGACGACGATAAGTAATAAGGATAATAAGTAAACACTTGATATGTTTACCAACCAAGAAAGCTTTAAATTGCCCTAATTTATTCTCCCAGTTTTTGTTTTGCACTATTGTGATTATGAGAGGTAATTGGATCTTGAAGCTTGAAATTTTACTTTCTTATTCTCTTAGCTTCTATTTTGCATTTCTATGACTGTGGTTGTGAGATGTAATTGGAGTAAGGGTTTGGGTGATCATAAAAGGTGATTAAGTTTAGGCTTCAAACTATTTTAAGGTGTCCAAAGCTCAATTAGGCTTGGATACGGACTAATCAACTAAAGACTGATCAAGTTACAGGTTAGGTTTAAGCCAGAAAAAAAGATTTTAGGCCAGAATCTATCAAAAAAAGATGATGATATGGTTGAATTATGATAACGGTCATATAAAAGAAACCATCCATTAAATTATGATGGGATTCTACCTTATGGATGTTTATATAATGTATTAGATCTTCGTAAAAAGTAAGCTCTCTTACTGATATTAAAAAAACTTTTAAAATTTTCATATATCAAATATTCTCTATTGATTTGAGAATCAAAGTAGTCACATCAAAAAATTACCCGTCACTTTAATAACTTTACTAATAGATGTAAGACATTAAAGAAGGTCAAAAACCTATCATATTCGGAGCACTATTTGAGTAAGTGCCACATAATTTAGAATATTATCATTTGGCATCATCTCTGAGAATTGCTATAAAATATTCACCATACCCATTAGAGCTTCTTTACATTCTTTGAGCAATATAGAAAAAAAATGTACATCCAGTAAACCAATCCACCTATGATTGGAGAAAATATAATGTCCACCATTAAAGGAAGCAACCCAACCACCTCCACTGATCCCATTGGAACATCTCATCTTCCAAACCAAGCAACCATTAGAGAATTATTACAACAAGTCAACATATTAATGCAATAAAGGAGACACACACAAATGCTCAAACACTTTCCAAAGGCGCTTCAATGCCATTCTCCACCTAAATAGCAGATTAAGTACAAATATCTATTCTCATAGTCAATAACCCACTAATACGTGACATCTTCTATGAATAGTTGCTAAATAGATTTAAATTATTAATGTTATAAACCTACAATAGGATGCAAGACCCCCATTAACTATGTAAATAGGTATAAAGAAGTTACAAATCTAGAATTAGCATCGAATGTGATCAAATGTAAAGCTTTCAAATCAATATTGATAGGAGCATCATAGTCATGGTATCAAAGCTTACAATTAGTATTAATAGTCTCTTTTCAACAACTCATTAACAAATTCATATCCCATTTTATAATTTATAGATTTAGGCCAAGAGATTTGATGTACATGACCTTTGTAACGCAATAGAGTGAAAAAAAAGTCTTAGGGATTATTTATAACGCTTCATCCTGTAGGTAATTTCGATCTCAAACTTAAATGTTGTAATAGTAGTCGCAACCTTTACAAATAGCCTCATGCTTATCTAACTTTATAGATCACTATGAAAAAAAAAAGACAACTCACAACTTTGAAGAAGTCTAAGAGAGAGCACAAAAATACTTGAATGTTGAGTATATCGAGTAGAACATTCAAATAGAGAATGAAATAACATAAAAAATAGAAGGTGAGAAGATACAAGAGGGTTAACTTTTGGTCCAAGAAGTAGAGAGGAAGAAGTCACAAGCAAAGTACCAAGGAAAATTCATCAAAAAAATATAGAGAAAAGCTTACAAAATTTAATACATTTAAATAAGATGATCAGATACATATTCAACAATACCCTAGAAAGAAGGTTAAGCAAAATGTTAAGAAAAACATTTGGGATAAAAAAGAACATATCTTGCAGATTTTATGAAGATAATGGGAAAAATATAGAGGACTATAAAGAGCTTGATTAGGAATTAAAAACTTGAGATATTATGGAAGTATCAAGAAATATCTAATGAAAGAAGAAGATAATTGAGACAAATAAAGGGATAAGGAAAGTAGTGAAGCACTTTAGAGGTCACGAAGGAGAGAACCACAAGTCAATCAACATCATTCATAAAAGATGGGAAATGTTATCATAGGAGGAGAGCATAAGGAATTTAAGTGCATAATGTTGTGCGCTAAGTTTTATCATCTTAATATTATTACTAACAAGTTAGGCAAATGCACCTATCACTTTGTAATAGTGTAGTAATGAGAAGGGTATCATTCTCATTAGGATTTATAAGTATTATGTCTAACTCTCTTACTTTATTTAGTTAATAATAATATTTAGATTGATTTAATCTAAATCTAAAATGATTCTTAACTAGATTAAGATTCCATTAAATACAAATTAAAATTTTTATTAAAAAGAAGAAGTAAGATAATATAGAACATCTAAATAAGAACTTCTGTTAGTATCATCTCTTTATTTATAATTCAATTATTTGTACATTTTACGACTTGGATTAGTGAAATTTTCAAATTTAATGTATTGAAACATTTAAAGTTAAAAACACCTATCCTTAAATTGAAATGAAGATAGATTAAAATTTCTAAGGATGCATTAATATTGAAATTCCATAAAAGATTTTACCCTAATACCGAAAGAATTATGTAAACATATCTCTAACACCCTATTCAGCTCTTAATTCCAATGCCTTAATTAATCCAAAAACAAGTTCTCTTATATTTTTTACATACAAATTAAGATTTGATTTAATCACTAGCTTTTATTAAATTAGTATCAAGAATAATAAAGATATTTCACAAGTATAAAACTCTTTGTAAAATTGCTGAAACCAATTAATGACAAAGTAATACTAAGGTTCCTTTTATCTAGACATCAAAAGACTTTAGTTATACATCATTCTTGAAATAATAAATTGAACCAAAAGTAGTTAAGGAATCATATAAAGGTTTTTCTATAGAGATTTTCAATCATTCGATATTCTCTACTTGATTAGAAAGACATCAAATTTCTTTTCTTCTTGAAGATTGTTTAAGTATTATCTTTTTCACCATTTGACAGAGGCTTTAATATTCCCATATATAGGAATGATTCTTCAAACCCTAATTCTAGACAAGAACATATCCTACCACACGACTATCTGTAAGGTTGTGTTTGACTTGCTCCTTAACTTCTTTTATCTAAACAAGGATATAGGTCACAATATGCTATTGATTCTATGATTAGCCAAGGATGCTTTTTCTTCTCAATTTGATGTGCAAAACTCCTCAATTCTGGACTAAAATCACTTTCAAAGCAATTTTGCTCAATATTACATGAAACATGAAATAATACCATTTAAAACATTAAATAAACTTAATTTATAGAAATACAAAATTTCAAAAAAAAATATTTAGGAAGTGATGAACACCAAAATGCTAGACCTAGAAAAATAGATGCAAAATAGTTGAGTTTAGCTTCTAAGGCAATGAGAGGTAGAACCTAGTACAACCACATGAAGACCTTATGTCATCACCTGATAAATTAATGTATATCCCCTTACCTACTTGGGTCTTATTGACGATATACACTAGAAGACGAATACTACTCCTAGTCACTCTTGGAATGATATGTAAATAAGTCATCATCACAACAAAAATTTATGTTAAAAGAAGGCTTTTAATCTATATTACAATTATAAGTAGTGTATTACTTTACCAGATGGGTCATAGCATAACCCTTGTTAAATGTCACAAAAAGTTAACAAAAAATCCCTAAACTTTTCATAAGCAAATATGACATCCCCCTGGTGATATTAATAAATTGAACATAGTTCAACTACAATGAGAAGTTCTATAACAACTTAAGGATTAATCATCGATTTTCTTCCATAACTTACCCCTAGGCCAACTTACTAATTGAAGTTTAACTAAACGCTACTATAAAGATTAAGAATGAAGTTTAAAGAAGCAACAGGAATCTAGGCTGTAGAATCGTAAAACATAATATGGACCTACAAAACCACCCCAAGATAGTTAACAAGTGAACCCCATTTAGCTCATTTTTGGAGTCAAATCTCTAATCCTTAGAGAGTTGTGCATACCATTAAGAATTTGGGCATAAAATTAAACAAACAAAGAGGAGCTTTTAAAATAGAGCTTAACATGATAAAGGAAAGGAAAGATATGCATATATTAGAAATGAGGCATAAAATTAATGCATCATATTAATGAACTCAAAGAAAACAAAACACCAAACATTTGGTAAAGGAGATGCAGTTCTACCAAATTTGAATTTTTAGATGTAAGATAATCAAGAATTAGCCCCAAAATAGTCATATCCATATAATATTATAAGAAGTAGGAAGGCAAAAAAGATATAATCTATGAAGGATAGATTGAATGAAAGTTCCCAAAATGTGGAATGATACATATATAAAGAAATTTTTTTAAAAAATATCTAATCGATTCTCTTGTTATTCTCTCATCAATAAAGGCATTATTTTTCCATGAAACACAACTCAATTTCAAATAAAAATCCTAATAGCCTAATAAGGATCAGGTCTAAGTCTGGGAAAGAGCTCCCTGATTAAAATGAAAAACTTGATAGCATAACACAACTCAAGTATGGGTGAAGCAAAGAACTCATTGTTTCAATTCAAAAACATGACATCCCAATATGTTTAACTGGAAATGAAGGAAAGAATTCCCTAATTTAAATAGAAAACCTGACAACCTAATAAGGCTTAGGTTCCAATAAAGAAAAGAATTTCTTGGTTCAAATAAAAGATGTGACAAGCCAACATGGTTCAAGTCCAAATGAAAGAAAAAATTCTCTGGATTAAATTAAATCTTGATAGTCTAGTAAGGCTCAGGTCTGAATGAGGAAAAGAACCTTTGGCTCATATAAAAAAGACTAAAAATGTGATTTTCCCTCTAAGGTTTTAAAAAAGGTTTAACAGAGTCTATGTCGTAATTTAGGAAACCTATTGGTCCTTTAATGTTTTTGATTATATCATTAGGGACCTTTAACATATAATGGAACACATTAGTCTTTTAACATTGACTCTATTAATTTTTGTCTCAAATTTCCATTAAGGTTCCATTTTAATGTCTTACCTAGCATGTCAACATTTCAAAATAATGTCTACTCAACATTTGATGTGGCATTTATGTTATTTTTAATTATTTTATTAGTTTTTAATCTAACTAGATTACGAAAACAATGTAATTAGTTGGTTTAAATTTATTTAGTAGTAGAAATATAATCCTCCATAGAATAACCCCATCCCTTTTTATTCAAAATATCCACTTGAAGAAACTAAGCTCATTTCATCCTAAATCTTAACCCATCTCATCATAAATTGTAACCTTAACTCCAGTTAAATATCATTTCATATAGTAAAAACCAATTAAAATGTCATTCTATCCACTGCATCCCTTACCCAAAATAAACCTGAGATAAATTACAACCTTGCAGCTAATAAACACCTAAGTAAAGACCCATTTACACCAGTTACTCCATTTAACTATTCTTTTTGGCTTGTGACATAAAGTAGTAGTGAAAATGGAACCATCCAGTGGGTCTTTTAACAAATTTTCCTTAATGGTGGCATTTTGCTATTATAGATTAAATTCCTCAATGATGACATCTTAGAGTAAAAAAAAAATCCAAGAAGGAGTTTTATGGTTGTCCAAAGTATCAGGTGGGATGAATACTATACAATCAAATAGTAATTAGTTAACTAAATCCTATATTAGTAAATAGTACAATGTCATATACGTCATTAAAATATTGTTTAATATTTTTTACAAGATTAGATGTTTAAATCTTTTTGCTTTGCATGATGTTCCATTCAGTGATAGGAAAACTAATGTGATTCAAAGAATCAAAAAGGAAAATTCTAACTTAAAACATTAGTAGTTAATTAATAACAACTCTTCTGAACAAGCCATAGAGAAATAAAGAAAATGTCAAAAGGTTATTATAAGGCTAAAGCTAAAGGAGAAAATGAGGAAAAATAAAGTGGAACATAAGTTGAAGTTGTTGGAGCATGATATGAAGGTTATAATTAAAGAGAATATGATATTGAAGAGGGACGTTAATGCATATTTCACGTTATTTATTATGGTGATAGCAATAATTATCATGTTTTGTGGTATCTTAAGTTATGAGAATTTATGTAAGATCAATATTAGAATATACATACATACATACATATATATGTATATATATACATACATACATACATATATATATATATATACACACACACATACTTATGGAAAATATATCACAGTAATACCATGTTATTAGGCAAGTACACCAAGTTATCCATGTTTGATGGAAGCATATGCACAAGAAACTAATTTAACATAGTTGTTAACAAAGATTATAGATTGGATTCAATATAAATGCAATTTTGTCATTATATATCTCAAAACATATGTCCAAAAGCTTGATAATTGTACCAACATAAATATCATAATGCTTCTACTCATAGATGTCCAAAAACAAGGTAATTACACCAACAATATCAATATGATTATAACCTTGTATGAACATCAACAATTCAATTCCCAAAACACAACTCAACATTGAAAACAAAAACTATTTTATCAAGATTCATTTACATTTATCTTTTTAGAAAGTAAGAGTGTTAAGCTTTAAGATTTGTTAACACTTTAATGAAAAATAATATGTGTCAACAAGTTATGATGGTTGAGAACTAAAAACTCTATGTAAAAAGGTTGCTTTTATAATTATCATAATGTTATATTTGGTATACGCTTCCATATAATATCTTTTAGTTGAAATGAAAGCTTGTAAGTATTGGTATAAATTAGCCTCAAGCTTCTCTTCATTCTAAACATCAATTCATAAATCGCATGTTGAAATTGCTAGCTAATTGTAATAGATGCTTGTGAAGGAGATTCTCTAGTTTCATTTAATTGCATAAATATCATTAATGTTAATCCAATGAAAGAAATGATCTGATATACAATACATACATTATATGCACGAATTATGCAGATATTTTATCAAGTATTTTACCTTATTTTAATGTCATATTGCCTTATTTTACTTGGTTTTATTATCTTTTAAAGTAATTATGCAAATTGGAGATTGAGATATTATTATATAAGAATTATAGGCAGTTTTAAGAAAAAAAACATAAAATTAGTTCATAATTCTTTTAGGAACACAATCTAGTCCATGCCCAAGTGTCAGCTCATACTTAAAAGAATCAAATGCATTAAGTGATGTGGACTAAGCTATGACTTTAGAAGAGATCATATGTAAGTCATCAAAGAAACAGTATGATCCACAACTAAGGTGTGCAATCATGCCAGATGTTGTATATTCATCTTTGGAAAGCAGTAAGATCCATTATTAAGGGATGTGGTCACACCAGAGACCATATATTCATTTAATGAAAATAGTGAGAGTGTCAACTTTAGGCAGACTGAGTTTTCTTAGCTTTGAGAAAAAATGTTTCTTTTGTGAGGTTATTCATGAATCTCTTAAAAACCTCTACATGATCTGAATTAACACTTAAAATTTGAAAATCCATTTTGAGGTTGTGTTCTTTTGATATCTATGTTTAGAACTGCTAGAGCTTCATCAACTGGTTCGAGGCATCTAGGTGACAAGGTGATCTTACTGATAGCTTTTAGGTCAAGCTTATACATACTATAGAAGGAAAGGAATAATGACTACTTTAAGGGTAAGCAAAGGTCTAAACAACTTATCAAAACTAAGCTAATTTGATGGATTAGAGAGTGAATCCTACTTAATAAGAAGGTTAGTTGTTAACAGATTTAGGGAGTTCATTTAAATTTACTTCTATTTTAATTTCTCTATCTTTTTCTTTTGATTTCAATGTTTTAAACATATTTATTGGATAAATATTTTTATGTTCAAATAAAAAAACACTAGTGATATCTTATGTATAAATTGATTTAATTTTGTTTATGAAATCAAATATATTTCTATGGGATGTCTTTATTGTTATTAATACTAATTTATTCATTTTAGTTTCTAAATCTAACTTTTTAGTTCACTTGTAGATGACTTAAGAGAGTCTACTTGTGATTAGACTATAGCTTAGATAGAGGGGGTTGAATGGGGTACTAAAAGAGACTTATGTGATTTTTTCGTGCTAGGGTGAAACTTTTCATGGGATTTCATAGAGCATCAAGCATTCAAAGGGGTGTTAACATAGTTAAAGATATGGGTTAACTAACTTGAGAGTAGAAGACTGCAGCTTGAGATAGTATAGTTTTAATGTCTAAAAAGTCCTACTAATCTAAGGAATATATAGTATAGTTTTAGTGTCTAAAAAGTCCTATTGATAGGGGAAATACTTATCTAGACACATTTATTTGATTGCATTCTCTTTTGATTAATTATCTTTAACATTTATTTCCTTAGCTATTGTTGACAAAAATAATAGGTTAATTTTTATCTTATGTTTTATTACTCTAAAAAATATATAAACCGTCTTTTTATTTATTACTTTTAGAATAGTTAATATCGTTAGCCATTTTTATCTATACCATATTTTCGTGGTATCAATAACTTACTTGCCATTATATTTACCAATGATAAGTAAACTTTCCTAAGTTAGTTATTGATAGATTTTTAATTAATAGTTAAAACTTTAGTATCATTAAAGGTATATTTCAACTACTAACTCACAAAGCTTTTGACTTTACTACTAGGGAAATCATTTATTTTAAGAAACCTATTGACTATTTTTCTAGTCTTATATAGTTATTTTTCTTCCAATTTCTATTTAATTTATTTTTATAGTTTCTTTTAATGTAAATTTTCTTTATATTTTCTTATTTTTTATTTTTTTATTGTAGTTTTGGGTGAATGTGGTGTATGACAAGAAGCTCACAGTTTATATTTCGTAAAGAAGTTCTAAAGCTTGAGAGAACTTTTTATTGGAATAGAAGAGTGGACCAATTAAGAACTTAGAGACACAATATAATTACAACCTGAAAGGATGGAAGAAGAAAAAAGATTTATGATAGAGTATACCAAACCATCTCTTATAGAAATACAATTAAGCATTACAAAGCCATAGATAAATGCTTATTATTTTTAAATTAAACTGAATATAATCTAGATGCTTAGATAGAATGTACAATTTAATGGATTATATGATGATGAAATGTACAATTTAATGGATTATTTGATGATGATCACAATGCACATATTGCCAACTTCTTAGAGATATATGACACATTCAAGAAAATGAGGTGATCGAAGACCAATGTTATGAATACCATATCGTACCAGTACCGAAGTTCGTCATGGTATGATACTATATTAGTATCGGTCAATATTGGCTACCGTTTTGAGTAAATTTTAAAACTATAAAATAGTCCTTGATTTTTTTAAAATTACAAAATAGTCCCTTAATATATTGTATTGTATAATTTATAATTTTACCTTAATCATATCTCCAAAAATCATAACAATATAAATTTGAAATAACAACAATCTATTTATTTCTGTGAATATTACTTTTCACATATTTCACATATAAGTAATAACCACGTTTAATATGAAAAAAACCATTTAATCATTATACAAATATAACATTAAGGATAATACAATGTACTTAAAATGTTACAATTTCATCATATAATAAATAACAATTACATCAAAATATTAAATGAAAAGAATAATAAAGATCTATGACTCTCTAAGTACTACAACAAGAGTTCATATCGAGGAAATGACCAACTAGAAGTGAAATAAAAATATTTACAGTCATATTTATGTTGCATATATATAATTTAATATATACATCAAATATAAGTGAAATTAAAAGAAGAGAAGAAATGAAAACCAAGAACTTCTTTCAATAGAATATCTGCTCAAATTACATTGACCTCAATTCTCATTTAGTACAAAACCTTTTTCATTGAGAGGAGTCACATCATCATTGTCATTCAAATTTGTTGCACCAAATGATATATCAATACTTTCCCATCCAAGATTACCTTTTCTATCACTGTCATCCATCAAACTCGGTTCCTTAGAAACTCAATCTGCCAGGAGATCGATATGGTTAAGGATATTTCGATTTATTGAACTTCTTATTCTATTAAAAGTCCTAGTAAATAAATAAAATTAAATTATTAGAAATTATATTCAAATTAATAATAATAATTAACATACCTTTCCCGAAGCTTTAAATTGTATAGAATAAAGACCAAGTTATTTAATCTTTTGTGTTCCAATCTATTCATTTTCTTAGAATGGATCAATTCGTATATACTCCAATTTCTTTCACACACTATTACACTTATGCATTAACTCAAAATTCGAATTACAATCCTTTACAATTTTAGAATACCCCTTCCAAATTGATCCCAAGAAAATAAAAGTAACATTATAAACAAAATAAAATGATGATTAATTTTTAACAAGTAACAAAAGTGAATATTATATACTTGGATTAAGTTTTCTCTTTAACAAATAGTAATAGGCATCTTAAAATTATTAGAAGCAACCTTATAAATCTACATTTATGAGCCTATGAGATCTTGCTTCATCTGATGGGCAATAATTGATTTAATAGTTAATAACATTTCCTCTATTAACATTAGTTTTCTTTGTAAAACTTGGTATGAAATAGAAACTAGGATTTAAAAATTTCCCAACTGTAAAAAACGGGGAGTAATGTTGCCTTTCCTATCTCTTGTTGATGATTGTAAGGTAAGGTGCGTATAAAGAATGCTTATTTTTCATATTGGCCTTGATTGCTTCCTTCACCCTCGCATCATAAAAATAACCCATTTTTGCCCTCTCATTTGTCATTAAGACAAAAGTTCATAATCTTCAGGTATAATTCTAGAAACCTCTAATCTAGCATTAGACTCAATATGTTGATATATAACTCACTTATCATTTGTAAAAATCCTTGTTCATCAGAATAAAATACTGAAATAATAAGAAATTCGCTACAAATCGTATAATCGTAGGACGACATAATTTTCTAAATTTAGTGAAATCCTTTCTCATTAAATTCAGGACCCATACATGATTTAGATGAACTTAGTCACCTTTTTTGCTTTCTGAATTGTCTCATCAATAATAGAAAAATATCTAGCATATCATATATTTTCCAACATTAGGTTAATGTAATGGTCAGCATAAGATAATAAAAAGAATTATACATGCTTTGCAATCTTATTCCAACTGCTTTACAAGCATAATCATTATTAGTAATCAATTGAACAATATAAAAAGAATTATACATGCTTTGCAATCTTATTCCAACTGCTTTACAAGCATAATCATTATTAGTAATCAATTGAACAATATTTTCTGAGCTAAATTCATTCACAACTCTTCAAATATCTGAACTAGAGTATCATCATTCCTAACAAGGCCATATGCATTAATATACTTTAAAAACATTATCCTCTTTGCAGAATAAACCAAAAGATTAATAATAATAGGGATAGTAATAGGCCAAGCTTGGGCCCAGGGTAGGAACCAAAAGGCTAACTAGGCCTAAGGCTACCCGGCCCCGCAGACTTTTTATTTTTTCTAAAAAATATCAAAATGACATCATTTTGAAATTGTCCATAGGGCCTCTGGCTGAGCCCGTGAGCCTGGACCCAATTGTCAAGCCTAAATAATAAACTCCTGCCTTCTATTTATCCAACCATCACATATAATTGAACACATATAAGTAACTCTCTTTCATCCAAATAAATTTTTATTTCATAAATAGAGCTACTCAAAAGTTTACCTATATAATCATCAATTGAAGGAACTTTATATCTTAGACCATAAAAGGCAATAGTACCCACCATAGTGATACTCTTTAAGCAAAGTCTTCATTTGTCACTTCACATCATAGCTCACTTTCTTACAAGGATCCACATCAGTGCTTCTTTAGTTTGGTGATTCCCCCACCTTTCGAATACTTGTTACAATACAAATAAATGGTATGGTTCTTCATTCTAGAAACCAAATCTAGCACAAGCTCAATCTAGATCATCGAGTCTTCTTAAACCTAAAATGACTAAATTATCAAGAGTACTTGGACTTCCTTCCATTTATTTATAAAATAAATAAAGACATATGTCAAAATTAAATTAATAAATTTATTATCAACTATTATCAACACATTGTGTATCACTCAACTCAAAACAAATACAAATGCACATCTTAGATTATGAAAGAATGCACACAACTTGAACTTTAAAATATAAATTCATCTTATATTCAAAGTCAATAGTCGACCGGTAAATGGATAGCATAGACGGTTTTATAATCCCAATAAGGCCAAGATCTTCATTTTCCTTTGAATCATTATTACAAACTACTGATGACATGAAAAATGTGGAATAAATTATGTAAAATAACAAGAAGAAAAAAATAACAAGAAGAAATATAGCAACAACAACTTCTGAATATTCATATGATATAGAAATGCAAGTGAACTTTACTAACTTATATAAATTATTTTTGCACTTTCACAAATATAACTCATTTTGTGTGATTATATAATTTAAACATAAGTCTCACCTACAACCTATTTACTATGATTACATAAATCAACCATAACCATAACCATAACCATAACTATAAATATTTTTGGGTGATCACATAATTCAACATTTCAACCATAAACTTATAAGTACAACTTATTATGTATGATTACATAATTCAACCATAAGTTCACAACTTTCTAACTATTTAATCAATATTGCAAATTTAATTTTCATTAAATATCATTCTTTTTATTTTTCCTTTATAAACCATAAAGAATAAAAAAAACAAACACACACATAGTTATAGATGATCCTTAAACATTAAATTATATATTACAAATCAATCCTTTTAGTTTAGTGTAAGATTAATTGATTAAGGAAAGTAGTTAAATATATTAGCAATAAAATTTTAGATTTAATTATTAATGAAATAAAAATATACTAATTTGTATAAATTAGATATGATTCCTAAGAAAATAATTAAAATTCACAAAATTAAAATTCAATTATGGATTTATATCTAAATTCTATAACTAAATAAGGTTGTAATTTTATTTAGTTAATTTCGGTTATAAATTTGTAAAACGTAAAGCTGGAATTGATAAAAATCACAAATTTCAAATACACAATAACGCATCACCCACGGTATTTTCTTTCAAACTCAATCCATAATTCCACTTGTGATTGTATTAAATCATCAAACTTCTTTGGAAAATCACAGTTTCAAACATAAAGCAAAGGAGAGAAGGAGGTGGCTGAGGATTAAGGAGTTGAAGAAGATGAAGCAGGCAATCACGACACTCGAGCAATAATGACAGACAGTGATCCAGGGGCAGAGAGTCAAGCAAAGAAGCAACAACAAAGGATGGAGAGTTGGAGACAACACCTAGTAGACAGAGAAGCAATAATGATGGAGAAAAAGCGTCAGAGGTTAGGAGCAACAATGGTGGTCACTGATGGCTATGTGAGAGAGAGAGGTATTTTGTTTAATTGGTGGTTGTGTGTGTGAGAACTGAGAAGAATAAGTGAGACTGAGAGGTAGGTGGCAGATAGAGTTAGAGATTTAGGATTTTTTAATCCTTTAGTTTTTTAATATCTATAAAATCACCTTTGTACTTACCGGTATTAGTCATCGGTATTGAGCAGTACATGTACCTAGTATGATACAGTTTCTATTTTTTTTAATGATACTAGTTGGGACATTACAAAATCCATAACATTGTCGAAGACATTATTAGGCTAAGGATGTTTCTATTCACACTACGGCATCTAGCAAAGCATTACCAACTAGATCAATTAACACTTAGGTGAGTCTTACAGAGAGGTTCATTTCCAAAAACTTTCTACCATTTAAGATAGCAAAGTTAAAAAATGATATCTCTTTTTTTTAGCAGTTCAACAATGATACCTTATATGATATATAGGAAAGATACAAAGATTTGTTGAAAATGTATTTATAATGTGGCTTTCCTACTTGGATGTAAGTCCAAACTTCCTAATATGGGTT
The DNA here is from genome assembly GCA_027563885.1 of Erythroxylum longipes. Classification (NCBI taxonomy): domain Eukaryota; kingdom Viridiplantae; phylum Streptophyta; class Magnoliopsida; order Malpighiales; family Erythroxylaceae; genus Erythroxylum; species Erythroxylum longipes. The sequence continues at coordinate 21,818,897 of JAOQMS010000003.1, forward strand.
AGATGATAGAGGTTGCAATATGTGGAATACTAAATAATAAGACTCTGAAAGTATTCTTATAAAGAAATGACAACGAATAATTATTAAAATACGAGAATAATTGGAATTCAAAATATAGATGTCATGACTACTTTTACATCTTAAATGAAGCAATATCAAGAAAACTTGACAACTCGAGTTCACCATATGATGCATCTCAGGTTATGAGTTGTTAATTATGTGGCAAAAGACATCAAGGAATGGAATGTCAAGCTGGAATTTCAACTACTAAATTATAAGAGCAAGTTGATTTATAGAAACTTCTCAAGATATACTAACCCCTGTAATATGATGTATAATTTAGGATGAACAAATTGTCAAAGTTCCTCTTGAAACAAGCAAACAACTCAAGGGCCATCCCAACAATGTTTCCAAAAGCAAATCAAATGGAGAAGAAGTATGGTCTATATAAGATATTGAGGAAATTTATGCCTGGAACATATTCCTGAATGCAAAACTATAAGATTTTATTGAAAAATCTAAAAATTTAAATAAGTCAATTAATGGAAGTTGTTAAGAAAGGGCATCAAGGAATACCATCCAATGAGATTGCACCTAACCATAAGGACCATGTTCAATCGATCACCCTAAAGAGTCATAACGGAATTAATCAATGAAACAAAAGGTGAGATTGATAGAAATGAGCCAACTTTAAAGTAAATAAGAAGATAAAAGCACATTAAAAGAACCAATAAAGGAATATCAACCAAGAATTCCTTACTTGTAAAACTAAGACAAGAAAAAGGGGATTGTCAGTTTAGTAAAATACTTTACTTTTTAAGCATCTTCACATTAACATTCCTTTTTTTCTAACTCTTTCATAGATTCCTAATATGCTAAGTTTTTCAAAGAGAATATAAGGGGAAAAAAGAAGTTGAAGGAGCTATCAACCATCATATTGAATGAAGAATGCTCGACTATCTTCCAAAACAAGCTACCATAAAAGTTGAAATATCTAGGGAATTTCAATATCCCTTAAGTCATTGGTAGTTTATGTATACATAAGGCATTAGTTAATTTAGGTGCTAGTATCAATTTTATACCTTATTTTATTTTTTAAAAAGTTAGGACCATGTGAACCTAAACCAACTATGATTAGCTTGCAGCTAATCGATAGATAAATTAAGTATCATAGGTGTATAATTAAAAATGTATTAGTTAAGGTTGATAAATTCATTTTCCATTTGATTTTGTTATCCTAAACATGTAATTATTGAAGTCTCTAATTTTATGTAGACCATTCTTTTCTACAAAAGATGTTTTAGTAAATGTCCTTAAAGGAAAATTGACATTTAGTGTTGGAGGGGAAATAGTAATCTTAAAAATTCTAAACGCTCCATTGTAGGTGATGATTCTTATTGCTCCCTTATTGTGTTAAACATTACAATATCAAACTTTTGTAAGGATTCGTATAAAAAGACACTTTAGAGCATTATATTATTGAAGGAGAGGAAATTGATTCTAAAAAAACAGGGATGTCGAAAATAATTGACTCAAAAAATGAAGGGATGTAGAAAATAAAAACTATCTATAAAAGAACCACCATACTTAGAATAAAAGCAATTACTGTTACACCTCTAATATGAGTTTTTATAGGAGAAACCAAAGTTACTGATGATAATTGCAATTATTCTATCAAATAAACAAAAGGACAAGTTATTATGAGTACTATAGGAGCATAAAAAAGCTTTAATATATGAAGTGTCTAACATAAAAGGGATTACTCCCTTATATTGCACCGAAAAAATTTTGATTGAGGAAAGGCACAAAAATTTAATGCAACAATAGATAAGAATAAATCCAAACATGATAGTTTATGATAGTAGAGGTTATAGAACTACTTGATTCTAATATGATTTATCTTATCTCTGATAGTTTCTGGGTTAGTTCTGTGTCAATATTCCTAGAGAAAGGAGGGATGAAGATTGTTTTAAATGAGAAGAATGAGTTGATCCAATGAAAATCGTCAGTGGATGGAGAGTGCAAATTAACTATAGGAAACTAAATGAGACAACAATAAAAGGACTTCTTCCTTTCGTTTATTAATCAAATATTTTAAACACACTTGGGCAATATATATTATTGTTTCTATGAATAGTATTTAAGGTATTTATGAATCCTAATTTCATTATATGATTAAGAAAAAAATATGTTTACCAGCCCATGTGGAACATTCTTTTATCAAAAATGTCATTTGGATTATACAATGCACAACAACATTTCATAGGTTCATGACACCAATATTTAAGGGTATGTTTAAAGTGGTAATGGAGGTATTTATGTATGATTCTTTTAGTCTTTGGTGACTCTTATAATAGATGCCTCCAAAACCTAGAAAAATTGTTGCAAAGATGTGAGGAGACTAATGTAACAATAAATTGGAAAAAAAAAGTCATTTTATGCTGCAAGAAGGTATAGTGTTGGGATATAAAATTACACATCAAGGAATTGAGGTGGATAAGGCTATATTTGAAGCAATTGCAAAGCTACCATTGCCTATATCGATACAAGTAGTCAGAAGCTTTTTAGGCCATACTAGACTCTATAGATGATTAATAAAGGATTTCTCTAAAATAGCTCAACCCTTGACTGCTTTACCATATAGCAATTTCCCTTTTAATTCACATATTTTTTAGAGGTGTTCACTATCTTAAAGCAAAAATTGATCAATGCTCCCATCATAATAGCACAAGATTGGAATCTCCCTTTTGAGTTTACGTATGACGTTGGTGACTATGTTATGGGAACTACACTTAGACTATGAAAATATAATTATTTAACCTATACAAGTAAACCTTTAGATGATGTTCAGGAAAATTACGTCATTACCAATAAGGAGATGTTAGTTATAATATTCACATTTAGTAAATTCATATTATACCTTATACTTTCTAAAGTCATTACGTACATAGACCATTTAGCCTTAAGGTACCTTATTTACCAAAATGATGTTAAACTCAAACTGTTAAGATAGATTTACTTTTGTAAAAGTTAAGTTTGTAAACTAGAGATAAAGATGGGGAAAGAAACCTAGTAGTATACCATCTATCACATTTAGAAAATCTAAGTCTATAGAACTTAGATAAAGAAGATGTTGATGACAACATCCCTAAAATGTAATTGTACTTCGTCTATGTATTTGTCCTTTCCCTTAATTTGTAGATTTTACTAACCGTTTGACAATGAGGATTCTCTTTAAAAATATTTCATATCAATAAAATAATAAATTATTTTCTAATTTAAAATAATATAAATAGAAAGACTCATCTCTGTTTATAATTTTTTCAAATCAAGTTATAAGAAAATGAATATATAAGGAAGATATATGGTAAATAATCTGACATTATCACTCAAAGGAAGTAGGAGATCACTTTGTGGTTAACCAAACTACAAAAAAGATTTTTCAAGTGGATTTTTAATGCCCAAGTGTATATAGAGATGCTCATAATTTATGATATATTATGATGAATGCCAAAGAGTAGGTAATATGTCTCAGAAACATAAAATGCCTCTCACCAATACTTTAGTTTGTGAATTATTTTATATGTGGTGATTGATTTTATGGATCCATTCTCAAGTTCATTTGGGAATAAACACATTCTAGTAGCAGTAGATTACGTATTAAAATGGATAAAAAATACAACTTTACCAACCAATGATTCTAGAGTAGCTCTAAAATTCTTTAAGAAGATATTTATAAGATTCGGCATACCCACAATAATAATTACTGATAGAAGAACACACTTTTGCAATGTATATTTTAATATATTACTACAAAATAATGTCACACACAACATTGCAACCCCTGTCACCCTCAAACTAATAGTCAAGTAAAGTTGTTTAATAGGGATTTAAGGAGGATCCTAAAAAGACATTAGAAATTTAAGGAAAGATTGATCACTAAAGTTAGATGATGCTCTTTGAGCATATAGTACATCATATAAAACACCTATTAGAATGATACCATATAGGTTGGGCTTTGAAAAAGCATGTCACCTACCAATTGAGTTAAAACATAATGCAAATTAGGCCACTAAATTCTTAAATTTTAATTTGAAAGATACAAGTAATAAAATAATGTTGCATTTGAATGAGTTGGATGAATTACGAACATTCATATACAAAAATGGAAAAATGTATAAGGAGAAAATAACATTGACACGGTTAACAACTTTTATTCATAGAGTTTACAAAAGGGTGATCAAGTGCTCCTGTATAATTCTTGCCTAAGGTTATTTCCACAAAAAATTAAATCAAGGTGATTAGGTCTATTCACTATTACAGAAGTATTCCCCTATTGCGTAATTGAGATATCATATCCAATTAAAGGAACTTAAGGAAAATAAATATAAAATAAAAAGATACTTGGGCGGTAATGTTGAGGAAGGAAAGACCTTTGCCCTTGATGATCCCTCATTGATTTGAGAAAATAAGTCCATTTAAATCATTTCTAAAAGAGGCATTTGTTGGGAGGTAACTCAACCATCTTTAAATTTTTATTTAGTTGTTTATTTACAATGTGCATGCTTATAGTTATTTTCATTAATATCTTAGTAAGTTTCTTTTATCTTTTATAGTTTATTTTGTTTTTGTGATTCAAATTATGCAGGTGAAAAGTTTTGGAGAAGATTTAGGGATGAAAGATACAAAGAACAAGCTATTTAAAAAGCTTAAAGCTCATTTATGTATTAGCCGTAATTGTTGAATATAGCTCGAGACACTCCGTGTCACAAATAGAATCCTTTACCAAAGATTTATGTCCATGGAAACAGTAGGATCCATGATTACGGGACATCCCATCTCTAGTAATTTATGTGAATTTTTTTATTAATAGGATTCATAACTTAGAGGCACACCCATATCCTTGGTTGTATATTTAAGAACTTTTTTCTAAAATATCTTATGATCTAGACCACACCCATATCCTAAACCATACGAAGATCCAAAATAGTCATGGTTTATGGCACGTTCGTTTTACAATTTATGTCTGTTGGAAGATTAATAACCACATTTTCGTGTGCTCTTTCATTTTTCAAACTCATTCTCACCATTTTCTCTCAACTAAACTCATACACAATACCTATAACCAAGCCAAGAAACACCACTCTTTTTTAACTATTGAAACATATTTCCCATTTCAAGAACATTCCAGATACCCATAAGCCATAATGTGAATCAAAGAAAAAAGAAGGCTCGAATAGGAGATAATTTAAGAACAACGAGAAAAGAGCAGAAAAAAAACTCCCAAACATTATTATACCTAAACTATCCCAGGTACTTATATCTTTGATCTTGATGTTTTAAAGATAGTATATACATATATATATAGATTGCAATGCCTTAGAAGTAATGTAGATTAATAAAGAGGTGAATATTATATTGATTGTTAAGGGTGGACAAACTTATTGAAGTTGTAAACATGAGTTTTAATAAATTACTTTAAAAGTCCAACTCCACTTTGATAACTTTTAAGTTCAATAAAGAATAAACAAAGGAAGCTTTAAGGACTCCTAAATATAAAATACGTTAAAAGTTGTTCTAACTAAAAAGAAACATGTTCTAAATGCATCGTAATGTTAGTCAAAATAAAATAACTAAACTACTAGTATAGCAATGATGAGTTATAGTAGTGGTAAGTTATAGCAGTGGTGAGTCTAGGTCGATCTTACAGAGAGTGTGTGTAAAGTTTCCAAAATGAAAGTAACTAGCGTTTAGGTTTAACGGGGGGCTTTTGGAAGTTAGAAATGAGAAAATAAAATGAAACTAGACTAATAAAAACAAATTAAAGAAAACATGTAAAAAATGATAAAAGTGGGAAATTCGGTAAAGGCCTGATTTTTTTATTCAATCTCGGCCTACATTCTAATTAAACATATTTCATGGATTTGTTGTTCTTAAAATTCTCCTAGCAACTATTAATCATAGGTTAATAATTAACCCGACTTTTCCCTTAGGTAGTGTTTAATCAAGATACGATCGTTAATTAAACATAACTACTAAATAACATAGGATACGATATATAGATTTAATTAGGCAGTAAATTTACGAATTAGGAAAACCGATTAATCAAGGCAACAACCATATATGATGCATAATTTAACCTAAGTTATGTTATCCCTAATAATTACAAATTATTAGTCACTATATATGAATTTCAACATAACAATTACAGATTATATCGAAATTCTAACAATGAGTTTGCAAATAAACGATTCAATGAACACATTAAAAGTATCTTTTCATAATACCCAATTCAATCAACACAAGATAACATATTCAATTCCTAATAAGAGAAAGAAACAACAAAAAAGGTGAAATACAATAAAATCAGGTCATCAGTGTCGATGTCACCTCTGAATCAGCATCAGGATGTCTAACCCTTCATGGGTCTCTCCTAAGAAAATGCTTCAGACCCATTGCAATACCCCAACCGAAGACCCCTTTTGCAGATCCTCTTCATTGCGCCTTCACTCCTCTCTATGCGCTCACTCTCCGCTACTGTTCTCTAATTTGACGAATTAATGCTTGGTCCACCGTCACTGTTCTTGCGCCCATTTAAAACCTATACATCTTTGCATCTGCTACGTCTGCGTTTATGCCTTACATGAAATGCAGACGTATGCGTTACGCAACGCGCCAGTAGACATTTGCGTTTCCTTTTCCCACTCTACTGGCACGTTTTCTAGTACATTTGCGTTTCCTTTTCCCACTCTACTGGCGCATTTTCTTCCTTGCTGTGTTGTTTTTGACTACTCCTTATTTCTCATTTGCACTACGTCATTTTGGTCATAGACTACTTCCTTCCAGCTACCTTCATTTGCTTCCAACACTACCGTTTTGGTTTTTTCCATGTTTTGGGTTGTTGTTGTTTTGGTCCTCCTTCTGCCCATACGTTGCCGTATTGTTGCAGCTTCCCTTGGCTTTTTGTTCTTCTTTTCTTCTCCCACTGTGCCGTCATTAATTCACGTAAATTGCATGTATTCCATGCACAGCTTTTCTACTTCTTTGCGGTGAGCAACTTGGAATTTTCTTGTCTGTGTTTTCATTTTTTTCTTGTCTTAACTTTCTTCTTGCTCCACAAAGACAAGTGAAAATTAATCTTCGAAAAATGGCCCAAAAATTATACTTTTGACTCACTTTAACTTCTTTGCTTTCGAATTATGTCTAAAATCACATATGAGTCAAAGTGAGTATCTTAAGCAATTTATTGTCCTTAATCGCTAAGTGTTATGAAATAATTAAATATTCAATTAAACACCTATCATAGAGCAAGAAATAAGAAAATAAAATGAAACAAAACTAATAAAACAAATTAAAGAAAACATGCAAAAAATAATAAAAGTAGGGAATTCCGTAGGGGCCTGGTTCTTTAGCTCAATCTCGACCTATACCCTAATTAAACATATTTCATGGATTTGTTGTTCTTAAACCTCTCCTAGTAACTATTAATCGTGGGTTAATTATTAACCTGAGTTTTCATTTAAGTAATATTTAATCAAGATACGATCGTTAATTAAACCTAAACACTGAATAAACTAGGATATAATCTATAGATTTAATTAGGCAGTAGCATTACGAATTAGGAAAATTGATTAATCAAAGCAAAAATCACATACGATGCGTCATTTAACTTAAGTTATGTTATTCCTAATGAGTACGAATCACTAGTCAGTACACATGAATTTCAACATAACAATTACAGATTATATCGAAATTCTAGCAATGAGTTTGCAAATAAACAATTCAATGAATGCATTAAAATCATTTTTTCACAATACCTAATTCAATCGACATAAGATAACATAATCAATTCCTAATGAGAGAAAGAAACAAGAAAAACGGTGAAATACACTTAACCCGAGTCGTCAGCATCGGTACGTCTAGCCCTTCATGAGTATCTCCTAAGAAAATGCTTCAGTCATATTGAAATACCCTAACTGAAGACCTTTTTGTTGCTCCGCTTCACTGCGGCTCCACTCCTCTCTATGCATTCACTCTCCGCTACTGTTCTCTAATTTGACGAATTAATGATTGGTCCACCGTCAGTGTTCTTGCACCCACTTAAAACCCATGCATCTTTGCATCTGCTACGTCTATGTTAAACTCATACGTTTGCATTACGCAAATGTAGTTTGCATTTCCTTATCCCACTCTACTGGCGTGTTTTTTTCCTTGTTGTGCTGCGTTTTGGCTGCTCCTTATTTCTCATTTGTGCTGCGTCGTTTTGGTCATGGACTGCTTCGTTCCAGTTGCCTTCATCTGCTTCCAACATTGCCATTTTCATTTTTCTTCATGTTTTGGGCTTTTTGCATTTTAGTCCTCCTTCTGCCCACACACTGTCGTATTGTTGCAGCTTCTTGGCTTTTTGTTCTTTTCTTCTCCTGCTATGCTGCCATTAATTCACGTAAGTTGTATGTATTCTATGCACAGATTTTCTACTTCTTTGCGGTGAGCAACTTGGAATTTTCTTGTTTGTGTTTTCATTTTTTTCTTGTCTTAATTTTCTTCTTCTTTCTCCATAAAGACAAGTGAAAATTAATCTTCGAAATATTTTAACTTATTTGCTTCCGAATTATACCTAAAATCACATATGAGTCAAAGTGAGTATTTTATGCAATTTATTATCCTTAATTGCTAAGTATTATGAAATAATTAAATATTCAATTAAGAACTTATCACATGTCTTAAGTACAAAATAGAAAATTTGAGGTTTTGAGTGGCTATGGCCTGAGACAAGGTGATAGGCTAGGCCATCGATGATGTATATCTTTTTAACCTTTGAAATTAGACAAGGTCTAAGATATGCTTATGGTCAAGACTGTTGAATATTTTTATAACTTTATGAAGATAGTTTAAAACAAGCTTGTGCTTAAGGTTATTAGATCTTTCTAAAACTTTAGGAAAGTAGACACAATTCTAATTACACCTATATTGAGAATTGTATTCTTATTAGAATTTTAAATTTTGCATGCAAAAAGAGACACAAGTTGGAAAACGTTTATTGGTGAGTTTTGTTCAGCCAAAGACAATTATTTTGCCTTTAAATTTCTTAGACCATGACACAATTATTCAAGCTAAAATAGAGGCACAAAAAAGAATTCTTAAATCAAGTAGGAAATGGAAAACAACCATATTCTGGTAGAACACCTAGTCTAAGCTAGCTCTAATTCATAAATTATAAGGGATGAGGAACTTGGAAAGTGTAATTCCAAAAAATACAATAGTGTTTGAACCTATAGCAGCTTATAGGAATGAATTAAGATGCTCATTCATTGCACAACATACACAAATTCAACAAGACCATGGCATAGAGGACCAAGTAAGATGGCGAGGAATAAGGGAGTATTCATGAATGAGTCTTATAGAAACCTATTAATAGGATCTGACCTTAAGGTTCCATGGCGTATCCTAGTATGGTTTAAGCAAGCTAATCCAAGAGCATCAATCACTATGTTGGTGGCCTTAAAAGGAAAGTTAAACACCCTAACCCAAGTTAGAAAATATCTAAAGGTATCAATAATATGTAAGCTATGCAATAGCGAAGATGAATCAATAGATCATGTTTTTTTTTGCTTGCTACTACTCGAGATAGATCTTGGATAAAATACAAAATATATGCTACCACAAACATCCATTTCAAGAATGGAAGGATATAACTTGGTGGTTCACCAAAACTTAGAAAAGTAAAGAAATAGACCTTTATTGAATGGGAAATCAGGGTCTCCGAACTAGCAACAAAAACAATCTACTTCTTCTAAGAGAAAATTGTTGTGCAAAACCTACAAAGGAAAAACAATTCAATATTGATAAGTGATTGGAGATTACTAGAAGAACAGGAAGAGAACCCTAACTGATGTGAAAAAACAAAAGAGGGTAAAAAAGGTGAAGAGCTCACCTGGCAAACAAGATTACAACAATTAAATATATGACACAATGGCTCCTCATCAATGAGATATTCCACATAATAGAGAAAGAACACTAGTTGGCCAGATAATGATCAAGTAACGCTTACAAACAAAAAAAGAAGATACCCTTGACTAAGTAGGTCAGGTAGGGTCGAGTTTGAGCTCGATCCTAGCCGAACCAGAAAGATTAGGGCTTGAGCCTTAGGATACAGGTCGAAGCACAACCCGATTCGGCTTATTAGGCCTAATGACTAATGAAGCCTAAGCTGGCCCAATTTTTAATTTTTAATTCTTTGAAAATTTTAATAAAAATTTGTTTAATTAAAAATATAATACTAGAAATTCAATTAAGTGAAGTTACAAATTTCAATTGAATAATAAAAATTGAGATTTTATAATAAATGAATATATAAAACATATATATATAGATAAAATGAATAAGATGAAACCAAATTCATTAATGAAGGAAGATAGGATTATAAGAAATTAAAAAAAATATTATATATAAAATAATCAATTCAATTAATTGTAGTTATAAATTTCGATTGGTTAATAAAAATGAGATTTTATACTGAATGGATATATAAAACATACATATTATTGATAAACTGAACAAGATGAAACCAAATTCATTAATGAAAGATGATATAATTAAAGGAAATGAGAAAAAGATTATATATAGAGTGATCAATTCAATTAATTGAAGTTACGAATTTTAATTGATTAATAAAGTTTAAGTTTTTATAATGAATAAATATATAAAACTTACACATATTTATAAAAATGAATAAAATAAAACCAAATTCATTAATGAAGGAGGATAGAATTATAGAAAATGAAAAAAGATTATATATAAAGTGATAAATTTAATTAATTGAAGTTACGAATTTCAATTAATTAATAAAAATTGAAATTTTATAATGAATGAATATATAAAACATACATTTATTGATAAAATGAATAAGGTGAAACCAAATTCATTAATGAAGGAGGATAGAATTATAGGAAGTAAAAAAAAGAGTACATATAAAGTCATCAATTCAATTAATAAATAAAAATTGAGTTTTATAATTTTATAATGAATGAATTTATAAAACATGCATACATTGATAAAATGAATAAAATGAAACCAAATTCATGAATGAAGGAGGATAGGATTATAGGAAATGAAAAAAAAGATTATATATAAAGTGATCAATTCAATTAATTTAAAATAATGTCCACTTGATTAATGAGTATATGTGTATGACTAGTCACCTCTATATCAATACCTATGATTGTATTAATATACAAATTAAAAAACAATATAAGGTAAGATAATATAAAAATAGACAAAATTGATATATTAAAAAGAAAGAGTTTACCTTCAATATCTTTAAACTAACTTCGGGCACACATAAAGACCTCCACAGTATAAGGATAAAGTCAAGCACGATGAGGACTAATAACCCTATCACTAGTTCTAAAAGTAGACTCCGAAGCAACAGCAGATGTTGAAATTGTTAATAGGTATTGTGCATTAACTTGCATATTGTTTCATCATAACAGTACATCGAACTGCACACCTTCAACTTTAACCACACAATCTTTTGTCAAATATTTATCTAACTTTTCAATATTGTACAAAGTCCTAGTGCTTTTTTCTTTCATGAATTTTGTAAGTGAAAGTAATAAATTGCTCTTAAAAGATAAGCCTAAACCCGAAACTAAAGCTAGAGCTAAACAGCCTGAACTACTACAATCCCTATCCTAAATTTTATCCATTTTGAGTTGATAATCATTAAATAAGTCATACCAGAATTGTTTAATAACATTGAAATATTCTTGAGCTCGATCACCATACAACAAATTATATAAAATTAACCCCTTCCATCTTGTATCTCAGGTCTAACACAGATATTATTGCAACAATATGTCCAACTATAAACTAATATGAATTCAACTTATCTATCATTTGCTCTACCATAACCCGAATAACCTCATTGGAATCAAACATCCAACCAGATAAATCTTTCTTTATCTCACGATTAGTGCTAAAGCAATAGTGCGAAGTTAGATACTTTAATCTCGAGACCAATTCAGTTGCAGTATAAAATAATTCCAACTTTGCACAAAGTTCTCTAGCCAACTCTCATTGGTCTTCTGTAAGAATGCAAGTGTAATGAGAATCTCTTTATCTCAGTCTTGTAAAAACATCAAAATATTAAATTATCGACTCCAACATCTTAAAGGTTGAGTTCCATTTAGTTAGACAATCCAAAACCAACTTCTTTATACTCAGAATGCATAACTATCATGTAGTTTCTTTAAATTTCTCAACTCTTTTAGGTGTTGACTCTAATATATTACATTATTTCGAATTAAATCTATTGATTCCTTTATCATCTCTGACCCGTCCTTTACAATCAAATTCAGAATATGCACAAAACAATGCATATGAAATAACCTTCTACCAACGATTAAGCTCCCAACTCATACCTTATTCTGCAACTTTTTAATATAGCATCATTCGTGCTACAATTATCGAGTATTATGGTGGACAATTTGATGTGATATTACAATCTATCAAACAATCTCCAGATAGAAATGCTAAACTTTTTCTTGTATGTGGTGTCGATACATAAATGAACCTACGATATATAAACATGACTAATATCAATCATATCATAATCAAAAATTAAATAATAACAATATTAAAGAATATAAATTACTTCAAAAATTTATTGTGTAGAGTCCACTCATTGTCAACATAATGTGTCTCATAGCCATATAACCCTTCTTTTGGTTATCGACTGTCTACATGTCTACTGTAATGGCAATCTGTCCTTCAATACTCAACAATGCTCTTAAAATTTCTTTCTTCTTATCCTCGTATATCTTCATATTATCCTTCTTAAATATATTCTGAGTTGGAAACTTAAAGGTCTGTAGCAATGAGTTGCAAAACATCCTAAATCTTTTGGTATCAACTATAGATAGTGGATGTTCATCACCAATTACCATAAATGCAATCAAAAGTTTTGATCTGTTATTGTCATAAGATGTTTCAGTCATTTCATTTTTCCCTTTCATAAGGTTAAGGGTAAAAAAATGTTTGACCTACTAATATGATCTTCTTTCTATTATAGGATTTCACGTGTCTCTTTAAATGAAAGATTATACCCTTTGAACTTCCGGTCAACATCTTCTGACAGTACTTACATTCGGCTTTTTCTACTGCATCCATTGATTTATTCTTGTTGAAGTGATTCTAAACTTCAATTTTCAGTTGACTTAGACTTCTATGTTCACTTAGCACGAGATTAGAAGTTTTCACTTTTGTCATTGGTATCGAATTACAACTCTCCACTAAAAAAATATGCTCATCCATCTAAAACAAATCAACATATAACTATATATGTTATTTGTAATCATAATTGATAATTCATAAATATAGGCGAGAATAAAAGAACATAAATCATAATTATAAATTAAAAGTTTATCAATGACTTACACAGTCACATATACACTTGTGTATGTGACCGTATAAGTCACTGAGATCATGTCACGTAACATATGGGCTTGTATGTGTTTTCGCGAACTTACACGGTCCCATATATGTATATGACGATATAAGTCACTGTAAGGTTTTCTTGTATAGTTACACGACCATATGCATAAACATATATGTGATTGTGTATATCACTTAATCATACTTACACAGCCAAGTACACGAACGTGTATATGACTGCGTAAGTTCTCAAATTTTACTTACACAACTACCTACATGCCTGTGTAAGTTTGAGGAAATAACCTTTAAGACAACAACAATCCCAGAAATTCTAGTAGTTCACAAATTCAATCGTCAATTAAAAGATTCAAAACCAAGATATGGTGAAGGAACTTTACCTTGGCGGGTGGGTGGCAAAGAAAGGGAAAAAAAAGATGGCGGTAAAGAAGCGGGTCAACGGGCTGACGTAATGAAGAGAGTGCAAAGGGGTGGGTAGAGCGTAAAGGGACAACACGAAGAAGGGGCATCAAACTAGTCTAAGAGAGAGACTAAAGTCTGAAGGTAGGGGAAAAAGAGTTGGGGAAAGATTATTCTAAACTAAACAACGTGCAAAGTCACCGATGTCGTTTTGCTTCTAAAGCTAAAAAATTTGTTTAAGTTTTAAATTCTATCAGATCTCAACTCGAATGAGTCCCCACAAAATTTTGAGTTTTGGAATGGTCTCGTCGTTTTGCACTTTGTTTATTCTAGGATGATCTTTCTCCTACCAACGTCGTTTTGCTTATCGTTTAAGTTCCAAATTCTTTCAGATCTCAACTCAGGCGAGTCCTAACAAAATTTCAGTTTTGGGCTGGTCCCAAGCCTAGATGTCATCCCTATCCCTAACATGCGTAAGATTGGAATCGAAACAAAGAGGAGAATGGTCTGGATTTCACTCTAAACTAAACCCCTAATATGTTGTTTTTTGAAAAAGGAGAAACCGAGGTATCGGTATTAGTTTATTTCTAAGGCTTGGTTTGGAGGAGCGGTGGTGGTTGATAACCTGCTGAAATGATAAGTACTTATTTTCAATAAGTACTTATGTATTTGGAATTACTGTTTTGGCAACTGCTGAAACGTGAAAATAGGTGTTTGGTAAGTGCGGTTGCGGTTGCTGAAAAAAGATAAAATGACTAAAAAGTCCATTGATTTAATAAACTATTAATTGTTGTAT
>JAOQMS010000003.1:21838846-21857692 GCA_027563885.1 Erythroxylum longipes
GGTATAATAGAAAATACTAAAATATCATGAGGTTATTATTGGAAGGTAAAATTTCCACCGCATAAGCAGTTTCCTACCGCAACTCCTTTTCTGCTTATCTATTTCTGCGGTGACACCGCAGTTTTCTCCAACCTGCGGTTGTCGGCCGCAAATTCGTTTAGAAACTGCGGTGGATAAGTACTTATCCCTACCACACCGCAGATCCAAACGTAGCCTAAGTGTAATTGTTAAACCTTGAAAGGCTTTAAGCCTAATGCCTAATAACGCAAGATTTATTTAATTTTTCAAAAAAAAATTTCCTGTTTAGGCTAATTAATCCAAAGTTTTAATGTAATTGATCTCCTATTTAGGCTAATCATATTTGCAGCATGTGGCTCTTACTCTAGTATAAAAACACTTGCAGAACATCATTGCTAAAATATTTCTTAATAACTTTGTGTCAAAGCGATTACACTAGCAACAGATCTTGCACAACGAAAATGACGCAGCCTATCAAACTCGATAAAGTAATTTCAAAGTACCAACTTTTTAGAAAGAGGAAATCCATACCCTAATTTAACCATGATCGCTGTCTTATAGATAAAGTAAGCTCGCAGTCATACGTCTTATTCTAAACAAGGAGTAATACATCTTTCGTTGAAGACATTCAAACTCATTGTCTGATCTGAAATCCTTATTTTATTGTCAACGTGCACTCTATTACTTCAATACTGGGCTTTGCAAACCGAACCAGCCCAGAAACAGATAGCGAGTAGTTGAACTGTCAAAACGGCATGCACATTGAACATGAAATTTATGAACAAAAGCGGCTATGGTTCATTACCTTTTTAACCATCGTTAGGACTACAATTTTCCTCGATAACGCAATACAAAAGCCACATTACTTTAAGGCTTAGATATGGCAGACCTATTCTCCCATAAACTTGCTAAAAATTGCACAAGTAATGGGGATACTATATTACTGTGATTACTAGTCTATATACACAGTAGAATATATCTGGCTGAAAAAATAGAAGGGACTACAGATGTGGGAAAAAAGAATATGATGAGTCATACAGGCAAAACTGCATTGGACCCTTCCTGCTTTTGGGGCTTTGGATCAGAAGAATCATCATCACTGACGCCACAAAATTCGCAAGTGTCGGAGCATTTCTTCGAACACCAACTATCCGGCACGCTTAAGAAGTGGGTAGCCATAAACTTTCTGAACCTTTTTTTGTACTCTTTTGGAGAAATGACGGTTGGTAAAGTATTCTTGGGGACAACAAGAGAAGACTTAACCCATGTTTCCAGTTGTTTGTCCCAGGTATACTGCCGAAGATAATCAATAATTCCACATACAAGCTCTCTTCGTTGCACATCTACCCCAACAAGCAAAGAATAATCCATCACATTGATTGACTACAGAGAAACCAACAAATGAGTCAGTTCAAACGCTTGATTTGGCAACTTCAAAATTAACACGAGAAGCATTTTCTGAAACTGCAAGCAAAATCAAAATTCTAAACTTCGAGCCAAAGAGAAGTAAAAATTAAGGGCACACTAATGCCAAAATGCAATGTGGAGAGAGTTAAAAGTTCCATAGTAATTGGAATAGTTTAGTCTTTCGCTAGAAAGAATTGAGAAGAAACTCACATTAAGGAAAGTTGTATCGTTCCAGACAGCACGTTCCAAGAACCGCTTTGATTGATTACTAACATAGAGTGGAGAAGAATTCATGTCATTGACAAAGTTCTGATCAAGAAGAACATCACCAGAATCACCAGCTGAATTATATCGTGCATGTAGAGCACCCTTGAGATCATATTGCCGAGTAATGTTTCTTCCAAATGTGAGATTCTCCATAACCATCAAATCATGCTTGATTTCTTTCCCACTTTTTGTCTGTCGAATGATTACCTACAGAATTATACCATGATACATTTAGAATTGATCACAGGGTCATTAGATCAGCAATTTGCATAACCGAAATATCATACCTGATAAATTCCAAGAACTTTGGCAAGACAAGTTTGGTTTCCCAAAAATGATTCATTCATGTGCTTGAAGTAATGTGGAGCAAACTTCACAAAAGATTCAAACTCTGTCTTCTTAATTTCCTTTATAATGAATCTTTGATCCAATGTCTTGGCAAAAAAGGATTTGCTCTTTCCACCTTTAGCATCCCAATTCTTACAGCGACTAAGAGAAGCAATATAATCAAACTCAGATGGGCAGCATCGATTTCGTAAGTCCCGGAACTTTTTGGCATAAAGACAAATTACCGAGTATTTACTCTTTCCAAGTGATCTTGAAACCCCAAGACAGACCTCAGGGCTGAGATTTTCTGGTGAAAGCAGAGATTCCAATAGATTTAAACCATCAAAGCTGGACAAATGTGACTCTTCTGAAGATATGCTTACAGTAGAGTGGACTGAGTCTGAATCAGAAGATCCAGTGGAAGACCATTGTGGTGAAATAACAGTAGGGACTCGAGTCAAAATATGTGCACCCTCAACTGACTTTGCCGACATGCCACCTCTCCTACTATCCTCATTGGAAGTTTCTGTCAAAATTGGAAGATCATTTAAAAATGCTAGCGCACATGCAATTATACTGGAGAGCTCGCCATCATAATCCCTAACAATATAATCATCAATGCCCAATGGGATGTGCAGCCTAGAGCCTTCCTCACTAATCAATTGATGGGCATCAGATATATAGCTACTGGTCGTCTGAAATTTGGGATTGAAACCTCTCTGAAGATCCTTCATATACATCTGTCGAATTTCTGAAAATGGCATCCAGAACCATCCATCTGTGTTTTCTAAGCTCGACACTGAAGAGAGTGGAGATGTACTTTTAGATCCCTCCAAATCCACAATAGAATCACAATTGGTGCTGTCTGTAGAGATTGGAATTGATCTCTCAACTTGTGCAGAACCAGACTGGTCTATGTTCTCTGCTAGATACATACTATCACCACTGTGATGATGAGCAGAACTGTCAGGATCCACAGAAGGTAAAGCATAAGGAATATCTTGCATCAAAGACTCTTTGAGAGAAGCATCAACCGTAATTCCTTTCTTTGACAATTTATTTACGTCGGAATATGCATGTATAGCACCCTTTAAGTCATCAATACTATGAGAAGCTTCACCAATTCTGTACATAGTTTCGTTCCCCCCATTTCTTCCATCACCAGCGCCGTTCAACTTTGACTTAAACTGGTCTGGAACAGTTTTCACAGTGGAAATAGTTCCAACAACAGAAGGATCAGGCGACATAAGTGAACCTAGCCGCTGTTCCCAGACGAATGATTCAAGAAGCAGCTCCCACAATGACCAATTAAGTCTAAGAAACTTATATTCAGCTTCGTCTGTGTTCCCGTTCATTGCAACAATTTTGTGAATGCTTACCTGGTTTTCCAAGCCAAAGAAAGACAAAATGAGAAGAAGTACTTGTTGCATCTGGTGTGGAACACAAAGGTAGAAAACAATAAAATATAGATAACAAGAATGGGTGAAACAAAACATTTAATGACATCATCAATGTATGAGCAGGAAAGTGAGTTCCTCATATGACAGAGGTAAAAAACAAAAAACAAAAACCCCAATCCAACAAAATAAAGAAAATCCCACTTTCCCTAAAATTCTTTTATCTCCTTACCAGTTTAATCAATATTTTTCTGGATTACTAATGCAACAAATCATGAACAAGAACAGTACTAGATTACAGATAAACTTTCGTATCTCTTTTCATTCAGTCCACCTTAATTGCCTTCTCCATATGCACTGATATGCAGTCAACACGCTAAGGAAATATAGGTGACTAACAAAGAAAACAAACCTCAAACTTTGAGTGTTCCTGATTTAACATTTCCTCAATATCAGCAAATTTTTTCATTGAACCTCGAAGGTTCATAATTGAGCCAGAAAATTGAGATCTTAAATTCTTAAGGGCATCTGCAATCCCCTGGAAAATTGAAGAACCTTTCTTGTGCACCTTGAAGAAAAAAGTGTAACCGTTAATCTCAAGTATCCTAAAAAATATAAAGCCGAGGAAAAAATCAACCACAGCCTAAAGAAAAATTCCATCTTCACTGAAGACGTGAAAAAAAATGTGTAAGATAAAGAGACATACAGCATCATAATCTTCCATGAGAGTTTTGTGTCTAATTGAATGGTCGAACTCAAGCTTCCCAGGTGGCATAGACACAGAATATGTGGTAACTGGAGAGTATCTGAACATTGCTACCATTGGGCCCAATCTGAAAACAATTAAAATATTTGCCATTAGGACCAGAGGTTACAAGTAACACCACAAACCAGTATAACAAACATCAAGAAGAAATGCAGGAAAGAATTAACTTTGTACAAATGCAAAGTTCCAATGTATAAGTATTTTACTGCATAAGAATAGCATTCTACCCAATTCTCAAGAAAGAACCAATCCTCTCCTCAAGTTGGCAATTATGCTATAATCACTGACCCATTTTTGCCAGTGAAACCCTCTTCTGAGACATTAAAGACCCGGTCTTGAGTATAGTGAGTATTTTACTTTTTCCTACTTTTCTATCTTGTTGAATTTATCTTTGGTTGCAATCTCACATAAGATTATGAATTTAACTTGTACCAGGAAATTAACTATAGCCTTCTTCCATACCCAAAATAGTAGATAAAGTCTCTCGCCAGTAAATGTCCACAACTTGATAGTCTATCAAATGAAGGGCGATGAGAAAAACTCAGTTCCAAGAACTTTCCGAAAGACAAACAGCATGCAGCAGCGGAAATGAGAACTCTCTTTGTAGATTTTGGGGCTCCATTCTCATCTTTACATTTACTACAGCAACTCCACATCCAAAGCTTTCCTTCTGCTTCTCCAGGCAAAGACTTCTGAAGACGTTTAACCCGTATTGTCAGCTGCTTATTATGATGTGCATAATAGTAAAAGTGAGCTTCTGGCAGTTCACCACAAGTACTGCACTGACCTCTCTGCAAAACATAGCAGTTTTTATCAGTCAACCTTCCAAGATATGCAAGTTAACGATTTAAAGAAGAAAGCAAAATTAAAGAACTGATCACATCCTTCTATTTCATGGAAATGAAGGCGATCATGTTAAGGAACTGCAAGCATACATCGCACCCCACAATAATTAATTAATCTTCAACTGTCCAATCAAAGATACATGAAAATTTAACACCATCTATTGGTGCAAATAATATGCAAGTCCAATATCACACATTAAGAAACAATTTAAAGTAAAAGGTTCCATAATAAGAGGAGATCAAGTAACCTGATTAAGCAAATTATCTCGAAGAAACTTTCCCAGATTAACATCAAAATTCCGATAGAACATGATGTGAGAGAAGTGACTTTGCTCGCATATAGTCCCTCGGAAGGCATTCCTGCTAGACATTAAGACCAAAATACTCTGAGAATCAAAAACTGCACTGGCATCATTCTTTTCTATAATTTGGACTTCTTTATTGTCAATATCCATTCCAAGGTCCAAAGGGCCTTGAAAGCAAGACGTTGGAGACTGATGTTGTCCATCATTAAGTGATTTCCCTTGCTCAAAACTGCATTTGGCTTCAAAGTTGCAAGAGTCAGAATCTTCTGTCTTTGAAACTGTAACATCTTCAGTGATTTGGGGATCAGTAGCCCTTTTACTGAAGCCAAAGTAATTAGACAGGGACTGATATGGGGCTGATGTAAGGGGAAAATTTTCTCCTATAACTTTCTTCAGAGAGGCTGAAAGAGAAGAAAATCCAGAAAAGACGGCGGGATTGTAAGTCATATAAGATAATGCTGCATTATCTTCCAAACCCATGTTAAAATTAACAGAACCATCTTCATCCTTGCCACTATTAATAGGAATATCAATGGCAGAAGGTTCAGTTTCAGGAAGAGACTCTCCAACACCAGGAATATTAGAATTGGTTACTAAAGCAGATGATTCTTTATCTCTCCGAAACATGTCAAGCGATCCAGCTAAAAGAATGGTAGAAAACATTGCTTTCTGATGGACAAGGTATGAAGTTTCAAGAATTAAGTGATAAGCCACAATAACTGCAATCCGCACCACAGATTTAATCCTCTTCAATTCCTCACTGTGGCTTCCTTTCAACAAAATCTGCAAGACCACAATGTAGATCCACTTAAGGAGATGCAGAGAGAGGGGTTGAGTTGGGGGAGAGGGGCCAAACAACTTCTTTCATAAAGACCATACGTATCTGAAAATGTTTATCCACTATCTTCCAATATGCATCTACATTCATGATCCACTAGATAAAAACTAGCCAAAACCTTTTAAAAAGAAAAGGGGGTGATGTAGGACAAACAGATATATCAACTAGCCACAACTCAAAAAAATTGAAAATCTGCACTGTTGGACTTTTTGTTAAATTGCTGGAATTCAAATTTCATGTCTGAGATTTCAGTAAAGGTTGCTGAAATTTCAGGTTTGAGTTGTTGGAAATTCAGAGTCAGACTGTTGGGGCTTTTGATATAGAAAACAAAACGATGGGTGTTTCTAAGAATCACTTCTAGGATAAAGTAAATAAGAACCACTCCTCCTAGGATCTTAGAATCACCCATAAAAGAAAGCATCTAACCTAGTTTGAGAATTCAAAATTCCCAGACAAATCGGCCTTATTTCGTTGAAGAGCTTAATGCATATATATCCAAAAAAAAAACTTGGAACACAAATCCTAGTAGTAAAAGGATTCCAAGTAAGATCTCCAAAATATAATCAAATCCTACTCTATAAGCATTCTTTATTATTAAATCTTAAGACCCAAACAAACTAGGATAATATCACTACTCATTTGAACAGTAATGTAAATAGTGTCACACCACTCTCTCTTTTCATCCCACCCAAAAATTAAAGCTTGTGGTCAAGTGATTTTCCCAAGGCAGGCAAAGAAAGAGATGTGTACTCACTGTACAACCCAGACGTGTAGGACAGCCCTCAATGAACATCAAAGTTTTACTAGGCTTCTTTCCACCTTCACCTAGCCCAGCATGTTCTTCAACAAATTTTTCAATATAGAAGGAATCACATTGCTTCAACTTTTGACTCAACAATCCATCAGATGTTAAAATTGGCGATCCTGTGCAGCGAGCAACCCTTTCTAGCCGATGCAGCTTCATATCGTACACCAATGTCATTTCTTTTGCAAGAATAGACTCTTGTATATCGCGCGAGACAGACTTCTCTACCAAAACCACATTTGGATGGCACATGTCTATCATCTCAACAATAGTCTTCAAATTATTCTTTTCCTGTAAGGGGAGCTACGATCAGAATCTTGAAATTTCCTGACAGCATTAAGCAGATGAAAGGGAGCGGGATTAAACTACCTGATCCATCTTGTTCAGTGAAGAAAACACACTTGAAGACTGACCAAGAACACCTCGAATAAGCAACAATCTAGGATTCTTGTACTTAGTGGGCATGTGCTTATGAGCAGCATGTTTTTTGAAGACCAAGCCTTTCACCAATTGACTGCAAAAATGGAGCACCCAAAAAAGTAAATCTGTATTCAACAGGAAAACAATATAAATAAAAGTGTAAACAAAATCACTTGAAGATGACTTATTTAGGTGTTCCATGTTGAGCTAGTTTAATACAAAAAGAAATATATAAGCTAAAGATTTAAGAATGGTATGTACTTGTTTGATGTGAAATTAAAATTGCAACAGCTGGGTGAGAAAACAATTGAAAAGACAATATATTCCCACAGCTAGAAACATAGTAAGTTGCATAGATGCTCATCCATGAGCACACACACATACAGAAAATGTAATACATAAGGAATGAAGTATGGAGCTTTCTTTAATCATTTATGGTAAGATGCCATTCTCATAGAAATATCTAAAAGGAAATTACTAAATGCAGATGATAGATCAAAATAGAGATAAGTATATCCCTTGATAAGAAACTAACCTCTCGTTGCGAGAACCAGTCGCAATGCACTTCACTTTCACATAACCATCAGGATCCATTGCCTTCCCGTTAATTGCATCAGGCTTCAAAAATGAAGCAGCTTGCCAAGATAAAGAGGTCACTATATCCACCCAATTTTCACCATCATTCAACAAAGAGGCTACACCTTCAGTTTTAAGAAGTTGATTAACAATGGCCTTGAATTTACCATTTACCACCTCTTGCATTGCTTTTTCTTTTTCTACTCTAAACCGGTTACTCCCTCTTCCTTCATCTCCACAACAAATTAAAGAACCTGGCTTGCCCCATTTGATGCCATCACCATAATCATCATCATCGTCATTACAGCCAACACTACCCTCCAAGTCATCATCGGGGTCTTCTGGTTCAGGGGGGTACCATAACCAATCTTCATTTTCATTACCAACAGAACAAGAAACTTCATTTAGTTCATTTAATCCAACATTATTTTCAGAGCAGTGATTATCAGTTTCCCCATTGTTGGCAATTTGTGATATTTCTACATCCCTCACAGTATCACCATAACTTCCAATATTTATTTCCTCTAAGTTGTTTCCGGGCATTCTAACGACATCACTTAAAAGACTATCTGAGCTTGATTGGCGGAATTGGCCATTCAACCCGTGGTTTGGTTTATAATGGGCACTCTCCAGTTTACCTTCCTCAGAATTACTCCTGAAAAAATATATAAGAATACATTTTTAATACAATAAGCCATTTCATATCAAGAGGAACATCTATCAGAGCAATAATCCAAGGTACAATAAATACCTTTTGTATGAGTTTACAACAACTGACAGATCACCTGAAAGTGCAAATAATACATGAACTCATAAGAACAGCTACATATTATAAGCTGCTTTTCCAGTTATTAGGAAAAGTCACACATATAAAAAAACACGAGGCACAAACTCACTGCAGCTTGATTCAGAGCGATCACTGCTTGATAACGAAGTTGTTGGACTGATCATTGGTGATGCAGAAAGACTAAAATCACCTTGTTTTTTAGATTCTTGTTTGTTCCTCTCCTGACAAATTTTACAAGACCAAATAGGTCCTTGGTCATTTAATCTTAACGAACTTTCATTCTCCACCTCCTTTGATTCATCTTTGTACTTTAGAGGCTCTGCGCCACAGTTGTGACACATGCTACACATCAAGGGCAAAGATAGTACTTATGCCATCTTAGGTAAACAACCTAAATCACCTGTCTGGTTTAAGCAAAATGGATCACAAATCCTCATTAGCACATAACTAATTTTCGTCGACAACTAGTAACTTCCCATAAATAAGTTAAGATGCCAAAAAAAAAAAAAACTGATGCTTATTCAGACTTAGATCATGTACAAATACCTGCACATACATCTGCTTTGATTTAAAAACTAACTCAAACTCATACTTCTACACACAGAGTTTCAACAAATTAAATTTAAAGGTAAAAAAGTAGTACAAGAAACCAATTGTACAACTTTTCCCCTGTTTGTGAAGTCTAGTGATGATTCATAGAAGGCAAAAACAAATTACTTCCCTCTAGCTGAATCTCACCGAAAGAGGAATTACGATCATAGATCACTGATTAAACTTGAAATTTTTAATACCGAGATACTACAGATCTAAATAAAAAAGTAGGAAATGTGTGGAAAAGTTAAAAGCCAGGATAAGCACATCGTTTTCTCCGGGAAAACAAAGAAACTCCCCAGGTACTTGAAAAAGAAAAGAGAACAATTGATCTCATAGACAGAGGGGATCCCATTAACAACTAAGGTCAAAATAAAACAGAAAGTTACAGAGATCAACACAAAAAATATTTAGAAGAAGAGACAAAAAGCCAAGTTTCATAACCGGTTCTCATTAACTCCAAAACTGAAGACAGAGCAGTCAAGATCAATACCTATTGATTCAGGTAGCAATCAAAGCAAACCAAACTAAGGAAAACAAAAATAATAACGCAACAAGAAGAAAAAAATAAAAAAGAAGAAGATAATACCCCAATCCTGAATCTAGTTAGTCAAACACAATGGAAAAAGGAAACCCATGAAGAAAAATATTTAAATTTTATGGAAGAGTTGCATCAGCTCTTCCAAACCAAATCCCACAGGCCCAGAAAATGGCAAGTAATCATATACAATTACCCCAGTTATCACACCCAAAAAGAAGTTTCCATTTTTGTATAGCTTAAACAAAGGACAAACAGTGCAATAAGAATTAAACATAACCAAAGAATGGCTGTGACTTACTGTGAAAGCAATCCAAAAGAACAAAGATAAGGATTAGGGGTTATTCCAATCATACGTTGGAATTCAAATATAGCAAAAAAAAAGGAAGACATTAAAGTATCTTTCTTGGGATTGAAATTTGCCGAGAATAGAGAAAGGAAAGAACCAAGTTGGAGTGCCTTTGTCTCTGAATTTATGGAGGGACTTAAAAAGAGTCAGCAGACAGAAGAACGAAGAAGAGGTGAAGACGAGGGTGTTGAATTTTAAAACAAAAAGGAGAAAAATATTTAAGTAGGGTCCACTCTATTTAGTCTACATTGTTAAATGGTAATAATTACCTAAAATTAAATTCTACCACATCGCGACCGCACCCGTCTATCGATCGACTGGATCAGATCAAATATTTTTTATTTACGATATTTTTAATTGAAATAAAAATACAAGCATAATATTAATTTGAGGAGTTGTTTAAAATCGGACAGACAAACAAATACATCCGCTCCGCTGCTTAGGTTTTTTTTCTTGTTTTCTAATAAATAATATTCTTTTATTTATTCATTTTCTATTTATTTTTTATTTTATCATGTAAAATAATTGTGAGTAAATAGGTGAGTGCATCTTCAAGCATTTATAAGCGCATGCACGACACATATCGACTCATCTATTCCGGAACAATTAATAACGTGACTTGCTCTCTCATTTTCTTTTATATTTTACGGTCTTTAATGAGTGTTGAATAATATTAGAAAAGTCGTTAACCTACGATTACAAAAGCATGTAATAGAAAATTAAACCACACAAAAAGTATGGTAGTCATGTCTAGAAACGTTTTTGGGTCGGAACAATCTAGACTTGCACTCGCCAATTGAATAAGATTGATGCTTAATATTTGATTGATTCAACTAGCTTCTTCTCATTCTGATATATTTACCACATTATTTAGATATGCCTACATTTAATAATTTTTTTATTGTTTAGTGACGTGGAATTGTGGATGAAATTATGCACAACATAGCTGATGAATGAGAATGGTATAGTACCACATATGCATATGAAACTATTTTCCAGTTCGTTTTACAATATCATGAAAATAAAACGGAAAAAAAATATTAGTTTTTACTTCGATTGTCCAGATTAATGATTTCCTTTACCATCTTTTAGAATCTCATTACTGTTAAGCAAAATTTTTTCTTAAAAACTTGAGCTTGAAAAGTCAAGTTGTAAGACACAACAACTATCGAAAGACTAACAACTACAGAGATAAAGATTGAGCAATTAGACAAAATATAAGATTTTTTTAATGTCTATCAAAAATCCCAGTGATACACTTGTTAATCACAATCTCTCGTAAACACTTCAGAGTCTAGAATCAAGTGTAGTTACGGTATTCGTTCCTATCAATATAAAAAAAGATGCATAAAAAAGAGATAAAAGAAGAAGACGAATTTAAGTGAAAATAATGTCCGTAATAAAGAGGAATAATAGTAACATTAATAATACAAACAGGTAAGACAATATGAAAATAACGTCTATGCAGAACATTTCAAAGATTAACAATACATGGTAAGATAAGAATACATACCAAAAAAGACTCGTACAAGAGTAAACTCCAACCAGGCTAAAAGGAAACAAGACCTATATATGAGTAACTCCGAACGTGCCTATCAACACATTAATTACATTAAATAGGAAACTAACCAAGCTAAACTACCTGGGAGGTAAATACTATGCAATAGAATCATAGTACACAGATTCATATAACACACAAGACTGCGAATGCTCTCTTTAACAGATATTTTTTACCCATATCCTAGTACGCCAAATTTTCCTATTATGGGCCAGTCCTCAGTAAGATCCAATCATGTCATATCATTCTTGATCATTACTCCCAGTTCTTTTTAAGTCTTCCTTTTTTCCTCTCGTAATCTTTAAGTATTATTTTATCGTATCGTCTCACTAGAGTGTCAGGGTGTCTTCTTTTAACATATCTGTACTACCTAAGTCTTGTCTCTTTCAATTTGTCATTAATACCAGCAACCTTTAATTTGTCTCTTACTATAAGATTCCTGACCTTATCTTTTCTGATAAGGTTACACATCTACCAGAGCATCCTTGTCTCCATCACCAAAAGCTTATTATTATGTATTTATTTGATGGGCCAACACTTTGCCCCATATAACATAGTTAGCCTAATCGTCATTCGATAGAATTTACTTTTAAGCTTAAGTGGTATCTTCTTGTCATATAAGACCCTTGATGCACTTCACCATTTGAGCTACCCTGATCTGATGCAATGGACTATATCTTCATCGATCTCTCCATTTCTTTAGACGATAAACCCTAGGTACTTAAAACACTCCTTCTGTGATATAGCTTCGAATCCAATTTTTACATCCACATCAGTAACCACCTGATGGCCTAAAAAGTTACATTCCAAATACTCAATCTTAGTCCTGCTTTTGACTCTAACGTTTTCCTCAGTCTTAGTCCTACTTTTGACTCTAACATTTTCCTCCAACATTCTAGCTTGAAATTGACCTCCTCTTTTGTCTCATCCACTAAGACAATATTGTTAGCAAGCAACATACACCAAGGCACATCTCCTTGAATAGTTTTGGTAAGCTTATCCATCACTACTACAAACAGAAAAGGATTTAATGCGGAGCCTTGGTGTAGCCCAATGCCAATCGAAAAATTCTCAATGTCTCCTCCTATCATCCTTACTTTTGTCATTGCCCTTTCATGCATATCTTTAATCACCTGTATATAAGACATAATAACTCTCTTAACCTCCAAACGCCTCCACATGATTTTCTTAAGAACCATATCTTATGCCTTCTTTAAATCAATAAAAACCACGTGCAACTTCCTCTTTTTTCCTGTAATATTTCATTAATCTTCCATGGAGATGTAAAATTTCTGTGGTGAACCTTCCTGGCATAAAACCAAATTGGTTTGTCGATATAGAAGCTACTTTTCTGAATCTTTTCTCAATTACCTTCTCCCACAACTTTATAGTGTGACTAAGTAGTTTGATGTCTTTATAGTTGTTACAATTTTAGATGCCCCCTTTGTTCTTGCATAAAGGAGTTAACATACTTAGTCTCCATTTATCTAACATTTTGACGGACTCAAATATCACATTAAAAAGCTTGACCAGTTAATCAAGACCTTCGATACCTAATCTCTTCCATACCTTTAATTTACGGGTATCTCATCCGGTCCTACTGCCCTTTTACTCTTCATCTCCCTCAAGGCTTTTTTAATTTCTTCCCTTGTGATTTGTTTATACCGAGACAAGTTACGAAATCTCTCAGACTTGTTGAGGTCACCTAAAGAGAAGTTGTTCGCTATGCCTTTATTAAAAAGGCCATAAAAGTACATCTGCTATCTACTCTTGATGGCATTTTCCTCTATGAGCACTTGTCTTGCTTCATCTCTTATACATCAGACTTGGTTTAAGGATTTTGTTTTTCTTTTCCTAACTCTTGCCAAGTTAAAAATTTCCTTTTCACTCTTTTTTTTTATCTAATAAATTCTCATAAGCTTCAATTTTAGCCAATGAAACTGTCTTCTTTGCCTCTTCGTATATCAACAAAAGTCATTCTCTAGGATATTTAGTGGAAGTTAATCTCATATTAAAGAATAATTTTTCTACATATAATATGCATCACAGGATATGATTACGCTTGAGTAGAATCAATTAAGCAATATCATTTATTGTGTATCTTGATTCATACTATGAGTGTGTATATATATACATCGTAAGACTAAATATTGTATCATCTTTCAATCATGCCAATATTTTCCATCTTTTTCTTATTGTTTTATTAAGGGCGCCAGCTTGGAGGATTGGACTTTTAACCCCGTCTTCATGGAGTCATAAAGCCTAATGATTTATACAATTTTATATTGAAACTTTTAGGAATATGTATTCGTTTTATGATTTTCAATTGATATCTCTTCGACTCCCTTTATATTTTCTCTCTTACATCGTAGAATTTATCTTTTTCACTCGATGCTGAGTTAATAGAGATACCTTATTTAATACATATTTAAGAAATTTAAAGATTATGAAATAGATAATATTTAGACCAATGCCTTAACTAGTCCATCTCTTCACACACACATATATATATATATATATTAGACATATGTTACACATATCTATTAGCTTAATTTGAATAATATTCAAAGTTAATTTTCTTTATTGAAGAAAAAGATCACTAAAAATAAGAATACCATCTTCAGAATGATTATAGAATTTCTCTTACAATTTGTCAAAAATTGGAACCTTAGTTGTTAAAATAGAAATACGAGGGTTCATAAATTGTACAATTCTAGTTGTAGTGTCTGCGTACTAAGTGCACTTCTGTTGGCAAAAATATATGTACCAAAATTATGAGAAATAGCCATTAATTAAGAAAGGATGCATAGAGCCTTAATGAACACGGGACTGAAATAGGGTATCAAAGTTTCATAAAAAGATGAAAACAAAACAAAATATATTATAAAAAATAAGAAGCATATTAATAGAGATTCAATATGTACATAATTGCGGAAATAAATTGCCTGTTTTCGTTACTTTTGATGTATTACGTTCAATGAACATCTATCTATTTAATAAATAAGACTCATTTTTAAGTGATGTGACCTACAAGTAGTAGGGCATTTGAGAATTATATGATTGACACTTTTTGTGTTATTGCATCACCACCACTGTGACAAATGGTGACCGCTGTCACGGATAATCTGTCAGCTCACTGATAAGTGCAATGAGTATGAGAAGCGAATTTGTTTGGAGAAATCTCTTCCAATAATTGGGCATATAACAATTTGCACGGACGCCACTTGGCATATAAAGTGCATAGCTGTCACCTTGTAATAATGGAAAGACCGATCTGCCCTTGCGTCCTGAAGTGAAGGGAAGCTCTAGACACTGGTGACTTGGCAAAGTGTGACTGGCTAAAGGGTGAGGGTCCGTGTACTAAACGTAAAAAGCAATAATTTGGCTCCTCAATAGTAAATTATGGTTTAAATTTCAAAATGCCAAGAAAACAACTAAATGATATAATTGTGACACAACCACCTATTATTGAATTAATGGGTCCCAACTCTCAAGATTTCGCCGTTCAAATTCATCAAGAACAATAAATTCTGGCACTTCTCCTAAAACATGACCCCATTAATAGTCGGACAAAGTTCTTTTTCGGTATCGAGTTCAATGCTCGGCAAATTAATATTATAAACCTCATACACAGAAGTATTATATGACCACTAGCGAAAATTAATAAGAAAAGCGAGACGCTGAACAAGATTTGGTCCTTTTCTTTTTTTAAAAAAAAAATCAACAGTGGGGTTGGATCTTAAAATTAACAAATGATTTTTTATTAATTTAATTTAAATATGATCTAACCTTGACCCAATGCTGCCTTGTTTAAATCGACATCCCCGACCGAATCCAAAAACGCGTCAAAAGGCGGCATGTTCTCCTAAAAATAAAAGTCCAAATTTCCTTGATTTCATCTTAAACTACTGTGTGTGTTGCATTTGCTTGCTTTTCTCTTTCTTTTCTCTTTAAAGTTGATTAGATATAAACGAGGAGATAATTTAATTTCAGATTCATGCCACCAATTCAACTTTATTAGTTTATAAGACAAGTTCAATTCTGGATGTTATTAGTGCTTATAATTAAGAGTATATATATTAAGGAAGAATGGAATACACGACTACGAAATTCTATCCCATCATTCATTTCATGAACGGCTAAATTGTTTCACTATGTCACGTCTATAACTTAAATAGTTATAGCTGTGACTTATGTCAATTTGTTTTTCTTACGTTCTTTTCCTACATGCATGTTACTATCTACTAAGGACGAATGCACATCTACGCTTTTATGCATGTTGTCAAATTTCATTTTTTTCTAGATTAATATTTAATTATTACGTAATTTATTTAATTGTTCCCTTATGATCACGCTTGTAACTTAAATAGTCATAGTCGTGACTCATGCCATTATTTATTTTTTTCTTACTTTCTCTTCCTATACGAATGTTACCATCTACTAAGGACGAATGTACGAGCACGTTTTTACGTTTTTCTGCATGTTGTACTGTGATGGTTCAATAAAATATACAACATAATTTAAACAAACAGTAATAATTTTGAAGTTCCAAAATTTCAATCCAACACTGTCTGAAAAATGACCACGTTTTTCTGCATGTTATACTAAAATGGTTGAATAAAATCCACAACAGAATTTAAACAAATAGTAATAATTTTGAACATCCAAAATTTCAATCTAGCACTTTCCGGGAAAAAAAAAATTTCAACCCAACTTACAAGTCACATAAATTAGTTCCAAATTTTGAATCCAACACCTTCTGAAAAAAAATTCAACATAACTTATAATTTAAACTCTATATGTTGCTTTTGACATATGTTACTTGATATAACAATTCATTTACGATGAAAGCTTGATATAAAAGAAAGGAGGTTATAAGGTGATATGTTAAGTCACAACATATCACTCATGTGACTTAACATGTCACACCCGTGACATACAACCATTTTAAGTATATAAGTATATGAAGCATGATATGATAGGCAAGGATAGAGAGAACACCAACAAAACCAAGCTTAGAAAAGGTTTATGGTCTCCAGAAGAAGATGAAAAGCTGATCAATTAAATGTTGACGAATGCACAAGGTTGTTGGAGTGATATTTCCAGGAATGCTGGTCTGCAGAGATGTGGAAAGAGTTGTCGTCTAAGGTGGATTAATTACTTGAGACCTGACCTCAAGCGTGGTGCTTTTTCTCCTCAAGAAGAAGAGCTTATCGTCCACTTGCATTCCATTATTGGAAACGGGTTTTCTTAATTACTTCCACTCCAATTCTCTTTCAAGGTTCTCACTGCTTGTTCTTCACATACAATGCAATGATGCACATATATATGTCATCCATGTTCTTCATCTTAAATATCATTGATAGCCATTTTATTTAAGTTTTTAACCAACTGATTACTTGACAACTATCAACATATCATCCATATATAATGATAAAATTTTATATTCATTGTTAGAGCTTTTAATATATACTTAAGGGTTTTTTTTAACATACTAAAATTACATGATATGACTATAGTACAAAACTTAATATATCATTAACTTCAAGACCGCTATACCTGAAAAAATTAAGATAATGATATAATGATATCATCCACTTCTATTAGAAATTAGATTATTCATAATTGAACTAGAGGTGATCAAGTGCTTCCATTTCCTTGTTGCACAATAAATAACTAGCTTGAGGAGGGTGATTCTTAAATATCATATCCTTAGTCCATAGTTTCCTTTTAACCACTAATATAGGATAAAGGAGGATTTAAGTATATTGTAGGTTTACCAAACCATTTTTTACCATGGAAGAGTTTAATTCATGAGTATGAAGATGTCTTTACATTTTTTTGTTAGATACCTTGAGCTATATTTTGTCCGCATTACCTGATCCTCTTGTTAATGGTTAGGACTAAGACTAGGCATTTTACTTAATATTACGGAGACGCCTCTGGTGAGATAATTAAGACATTTCCAATTGTTTCTGTATATAAGAAATTCAACATTTGCATTCCATGGCATTATAAGCCTTGATTCTCTATAAATTGCCAGCTTATAAAAGGGTCCAAAGTCATGGTAATTATCAAACTAGAACCACTTACCCTTTCTATTTCGTATTAATGCACTCTTGTATGTGGTCTGTCAATGCTATAATATGCTTCAAGGTTTAGGAGGCACGACAATAAATGAAACCTTTCTCGACTATTTCTTTAGTGGCGAAATATAAATTGTCGCCAAAAGCCAACATATAGTGACGTTTAAAAGCATTCGTCAGTAAAACTAACGATTTAGTGAAGGAATAAAAAAGTGTCGCTATAGATAAAATCTTTAGCGACGTGCAGAAAAAGTCTTCGCAAAATGCTAAATATTTAGTGATGATTAACAAAAATTGTCACGAAATGATAGAAAATGGGCGACGATTTAATATATTCGTCGGAAAATAATGCAATAACGACGATTAATGAAAACGTCACCATAAGTTGTCAAACACTTTGCGATGCATCTCTGAAATCGTCACTAAAGGTTCTATATATTGCGACGATATTCTAAAGCATCACCAAAAGGTAAATATTTGGTGATGAAAGTTCTATTTGGTCGCAAAAGCATATACATTTAGGGACGATTTTTGTTATCGTCACTAAATGTGAAGCTATCAGCGAAGATTGTTGGAAATCGTCACCAAATGCTCCACATTCAGTGATGAATTCTAAAAAATTAACATTTTTCAAAGTTATTAAACTAATATTTTTATAATCTATCATAGTTAATATATATTTTATTGGAGATTTGTTTTGAATGTTTATAATGTATTATTGGAAAAAAACTCACAACATAATTTTAAGTGTTAAACAGTACTGTTAATTAATCATTAGTATTTACTAAAATTGAAAAAATTAGTTATAAAATTTTTAAATAATTTTATCAACATATTTTTTAAAAAAAACTGACAACATATGACTTATGGACCTAACATTAATTAATAGTTAGTATTAATTAACATTGAAAAAATTAGTTAATAAAAATTTAAATTATTTTATCAATATAATAAAATGATATATGG
>JAOQMS010000003.1:21868533-21892023 GCA_027563885.1 Erythroxylum longipes
TATTTAAAAATTATTGTCATTTTATATTAAATTATTAATTGTGATTATTATTTGTTATTATGATTTTTGGAAATAGGATTGATGTAAACTTGTAAACAGTAAATTGTACAGTATATTACTGTACAATATATCAGTGAACTATTTTGTAAATTTTAAAAATTTTAGGGACTATTTTATAAATATAAAAAATTGCCCGAAACGGTACCCGGTATTGATCGGTACCGGTACAGTACCGTTCCAGAATTCAATTCGATACCAAATCCGATATGATATTCGTAATATTAATAGATAGGTAATAAATTTTTATTACCCTCAACCAAACAGCCCATGAGTACTTTATTGAGAAAATAAAAACGCAACGTTTTAGGTAAATAGAAGAAAGTCGATGAAGGCAAGAGAGAGAAGTGAACAAAAGCACAATAAAGTAAAATAAAAAACCATTTTAAAGCCTAAAAGGACATTCTAGAGTAAAAAATTTATTTATTTGATATTTAATTTTTTTAATCCACACGAAATATGATTTTTATATTAGTAGTAGTAATAATAATAGAATAAATATATCTGCGATAAATTGAAACTTTAAATACTTGATTGATATAGTTTATAAATGTATCTAGTATTATAAAATCAGATAAAGTTTTAAATTTAAATTATTATTTATCCAATAATATATAATGACTTAATCCAAAATTATTTTAAATGAGTGTTAATTATTTTCTAAATTTTTATCACTAGTTTAAATGTAACAAAAATAGACTACCTACAAGTAGACTTTTTCAAAACTACATCCCGAAATATTGAATGTTAAACTTGTTAACCCAAAAGTAAAAAGTTGTTATACAACATGTCAACATAAAATGACCAAATATGATTCATATTACCACTCAATTATATTAATAAAATTTATACGCAAACGTTAAGGTGATATCTTTTCTTTTTCTTCATTTTTTAAATTATATTGACTAAACATATATAAAATTAACCAACTTATTTACATCCATAAATTAAGTCACAAACTTAAATAATTTTAATAATTAGTGTTACATCTTAAATTCAATTCTACATTTTGAGTATATGACAAACTTTTATGTAATAATGAAGCTCAAATCTTTAAACTCCAATATTGTTAATAACATATTTGCAAAAAATATTCCGTCAACTTGATGTTTTGATGTAATTATTATTTATTATACGATGAAATTGTAATATTTTAAATATTTTGTACTGTTTCTAATTTTATATTCGTATAATGATTAAATAATCTTTTTTATATTAATTGTGGTTAATATTTATATGTGAAGTATTTGAAAATTAATGTTAATAAAAATAAATAAATGGCTATTATTTTAAATTTATTATTATGATATTTAAAGAAAAGGTTATTATAATATTTGAAGATAAGATTGAAGTAAAATTATAAAGTATATAGTACAATACACCAATAAATTATTTTACAATTTTTAAAAAATTCAAATACTATTTTATAAATTTTAAAAATTGCTCAAAATAATTCGTGTGTTAAAACTAATACCAATATAATAGTGTGCTAAAAACCTAATTCGATGCAAAAGTTGGTAGTGACACCTCAACGAAACTATTTTAACTGTTTATATACATTGAGCTTAGAGTTACAGAGTTACAACAATTCTTTTCTTTTTTTGCCCCCTCTTTTCAATCGGCTTGTGCTCCATTATTAGACAAACGAGACTCGTGACGACAAAGAAAATGAGCAGCTCCAATTAGAAAATAGGTGGAGTTTATGCGGATCCCGCAATCCACCCTCCAATTCCTTATCTATCCCTTTTTCTATTAGTGGCTGCGATTCACTTCTAAGATAACAACCACACTCCCCAACACCGATCTCCACATTACCAATCATATCAGCACCCAACACACACCTCTTCTTCACAACCTTAATAAGTTTGAATAAGCTCTTTTAGATATGGCAGCTTTCCGAAGCGTAGCCGTCTCCCTCCAATCCAAAGTCCCACCTTCTGCAAAACTCCCGACACCCTTTTCTTCTCAAAGACCTCTCAATCTTTCCTTCTCCGCCTCTTTCCCTTCCTTCAACCTCTCCGCTTCCCACCACCGTGCCGTCCGTGGTGCAGGCGCCAGCG
The DNA here is from genome assembly GCA_027563885.1 of Erythroxylum longipes. Taxonomy (NCBI): domain Eukaryota; kingdom Viridiplantae; phylum Streptophyta; class Magnoliopsida; order Malpighiales; family Erythroxylaceae; genus Erythroxylum; species Erythroxylum longipes. The sequence goes on from JAOQMS010000003.1 coordinate 21,870,651, forward strand.
GTGCCAAAATGGCCTCCACGGCCGCCAGCAGTTACGCTGCTGCCCTTGCGGAAGTGGCGAAATCCAGTAACACCCTCCAAGCTACCTGCGCTGACGTCGAAAAAATCGAAAAGCTCTTCTCTGAACCCCAAGTTTTCGACTTTTTCGTAAACCCAACAATCGATCTCCAAAAGAAGGGCCAAGTAATCGATGAAATCGCGAAATCTTCGGAACTTCAACCCCACACAGCTAACTTCTTGAACATCTTGGTGGAGTCAAAAAGGGTGGAAATAATCAAAGACATAGTGAGAGAGTTCGAGATGGTGTACAACAAGTTGGCGAACACGGAGCTTGCGATAGTGAGTTCGGTGGTGAAATTGGAGTCGCAGCATTTGGCCCAGATAGCGAAACAAGTTCAGAAGCTGACCGGGGCGAAGAATGTGAGGATTAAGACAGTGATTGACCCGAGTCTTGTGGCGGGGTTCACTGTGAGGTATGGGAACTCAGGGTCTAAGTTGATTGATATGAGCGTGAAGAAGCAACTCGAAGAGATCGCTGCCCAACTCGACCTCGGTGATATTCAGCTTGCTCTCTGACTTCCATAGTTCCGCTATATTGATTCAGCAAGCAACTTTCTTTTCTTTTTTTGCATAAATTTACTAAGTGGAATTTCTTTGGAAGAGATGATATTTAAAGGGTTGAATTGAGTTTCTGCGGAGGGAATGTATGTTGGTTCATCTGGTGGTAAATCATTTTGTTCCAAATGCCATATGGCGCCAGTGTGGCCGCTACACTCACTGCTTTCATTTCAATTGTCACTTGCACAGAACTGATTTTCCAGCTTCAGTTTTCAATACTATGAATCTCAATCATTTTTAGTGCATATACAAATATACCATTGCATCGCCATCTATATTGTTGCTAAATAATTGCAATTGAAAAATAAATGTTTGATGGTTTCTTATTCCTATTGATAAAGCTAACTAAGTGTCATTGATTAGAATTCCTCTAATCTTGTCTTGTGTCTGAAGTTTTCATTTACAACCAACCCAAGGATGACAGTAGCTGTTGTGATTTAGTTTTGTTCCCATACTAGTTTATGCCATTCAACCGTTAGAGAGGAAAGTTTGAATTATCCAAGGCAAGTTTTATTTGTAAACAAGCTTTAGCTATGAGTTGTCCATGTGATTAAATCTTCTCTTGTAGTATTGGGGTTGTATGATCGTATATTGGACATTACAGATGAGAACCCTATCAACTGGTAATTCCAGGCTCTTCCTCTCACTTCTTCCCTGATCTTAGCATTGATTGGCAATATATACTTAAAATTATGGGAGCAAGGAAGTTATACAAATGACCTTGGCTATACCAATTATTAAACTAGAAGGATTTAACATTCCCGTTATAAATGATACATTTAATGTTTTGGTTCATGATTTTTTTTAGTTTCAATATTAAAAGTAAAGTCTAGGATGTGCTTACTTGAGGTTTGAAGCTCCAAAATTTCTCCCCATTAAGGAGATGAGTATGTATCCGCCTTAACTAGAGGGATTCCTTGTCCACATGAATCTTTTATATATTCTATTAGCCAAGAGCGTGTCGCTTACAAATTTAATCAAGTTAATCCCCAAGTCCCCTTCATCTTTAAAGTTATATACATTTGTCTATTTCACCTTTGATGTATTGTTTAGATCCCTTGTCCACAAGAAATTGTACGTTGGTTTCTTTATTGCCTTAATTATACTATTAGGGAGGACAAGGTGAGAGCTCTAATGCATATAAATTTTACTTAGGATAGAGGAATGAGTTGAATCCTTTAGCATATAAGAGATTCTTGTTGTTTTATGTCTATATTCTTCTTTGAATGGAATCAAGTGTAACACCTCCTATACGGAACCCACAACTATCCACACATATGGCAATCAAATTCTTATACATGCATTCATAAACATATAATCCTATTAAATGCTATACATATACACATTATAAAACTCTCCGGTGATTAACATTATAATTTAACAGTAGAAATGCATCTTTACATTTACATGGTAATCCAAAAGAAAGCATATAATTTCCTTTTTTTTGTTACATATGCAATCATTTGTAACTAAAAACACATTCTAAAAGTACTTTTTCTTCTATCTTTTGGCCTTGGGCCCTATAGATGTTCCTTGTACTTCACTCCTATGATTTGGACCTATACATATTAACACCCGTGCTAAGCTTGAAAGTTTAGTGAGGAAAATACTTAGTTTAGATGACCACTCATGGCAGTTATTCGCTAAGCAAACCATTAAAAAATATCACAACTCATATGCAATAAATTCACTTTTATGAATCAAACATTGATATTTAATACTCATGGAAACAATGACGGTGTACTTAAGCAAAGTACATAATGCAGATATGCTTCAACATATTATTCATATGTCGAAAATGCACATTTATAAGCCAAATATTGATATTTAACGCTCATTGATACAATTATCAATATAATTGCATATCATTACAATTTATCATTACAACTAATACAAGTACTCATTAATATCAATTATTCATGTTGTATTTCTTATGTTGCAATTTTTATTTATGACTGTTAAGTTTCTTTTATGTGTTAAGCATGAACATTTTCTTTGGATTTGGATAACGGGTGTTGTGGATATCCGAAAATATCAAACTGTTGATACCCAAATGTATCGAATTGTGGATACTCGAAGGTATCGAACTGTGAATATTGGTGGTCTCAAACTGTAGCAGTTGCATTGTAATCCTATATGCATGCCCATCTATCTACCACCAAGACAATAGAGCAGGCACTGTAACATTTACTTCAACCATTTTCCAGTTTCACAATTCATATATTGGCAAGTCATCTGATATATGTTTCAAGTCATAAAATCTGTATCTGTGTTCATACATGCAAGTCATAACTTACCACCATTTGAAGGGTGTCAAAATCACATTTTTATAATCATATTATACACATATGAGCAATAAATATGTATACAAATCATTTATGTATATGTAAGTTTTCTTTGGAATGCATTATGCTCAATATTATATTCCAATGTTCAGTCTCCCAATCCACATTTGGTAAGTCTTATTTTATTTATTTCTAGGTGTTTACAAATGTTCATACACATTCATAAAGTTTCGGATAAGATGCGGTAAAAATTGAAAACAAAGACAATGTCATGGTTGTGACAGACACTTTCTTTATTCATACCACTACTTATTCTTTAATATTCATATACACAACGTTCGAATTGAGTTTTTAGGTCTTCTAGACAATTTCTCCCTCTGTGTCCCTTGTTTTTATGGCACTAACAATCAAGACATTTAGACTCCTAACTTACGAGATATAAACCAAATATCACAAGCTGCTCTAAAATAGGGACAACATCAGGTCACTATTTTCAATCTCAATTTTCAAGGTCATAAAATCATAATTAAGTCAAAATTCCCTTATAGGAATTTCTAGTTCTGTCTTAGTTTTCATATGCAATTGAAATCACCAAATTTAGAAGTCTATAAATTGATTTATGACCCAAACAATGTGACTGGTTCAACAATCCCTAGACAGAATTTCACTACACAATACCCTCTTTTCATATTCAACCAATTATATGCAACATAACACCAAAATAACACCAAAGCATCATCTCAGTAACCATTCCACTTCCAAATGAATCTTTTTACACATTCAAATATACACAAATACAGAAATTAACTAAGTGAAGTCCCAAACCTCAAAATTGACAAAGTAGTTCTTCTATTGCCTTTTCTTCCGTTCCTCTTTGGATTTGCTTGAATTACTAAATGAAAAACGACGGGATGAAGAAGGTGAAATGAAGAGGAGAAAAATCTGAAGTTAAGTCATCAAAGTATCATCCATCTCCCCTCTTCATATGTCTTTTTATGAATTTTCTAGTCTTAGACACATGTTTTAATCCTATTAGACCATATGTCACAATCCTATTGGACCATGTGTTACAATCCCATTGGACCGCATGTTACAATTCTATTGGACCAACTGTTAAAATTATATTGGACCATGTGTTGCAATTCTATTGGACTATGTATTATAATTTTGTTAGACCATTTGTTACAATTATATTGGACACACATGTTTTAATCTTATTGGTCCATGAGTTGACTTTAGGAAAATTGCATATTGGTCCTTATTCTTCAGTTAATTCCTAAATTAGCCTATAATCTTATCAATTTATTTCATTCTCCTATGTCTTAAGTTTCTAATGACATAAATTTCTTGCAATTTGGTTAATTATATCGGGAGTCATACCCCAAAAATTATAGGTTGTTCGAAAATAAGGATAGTAGCTAGAACTCAACTTCAAAACAAAATTCAAAACTCTTAAAGGCATAATCAGATTTCGGTTACTTCATGAAAGTTTTAGACCTATGTCTCTAATTTAATATTCAATTAAAATTCTCCAATTTGAAGGTCTACAGACCAAGATTTAGCCAAATTACAAAAATTTGCTTAGTGGAACCTATCTATTCAGTGAGGTACACATCCCAAATCAACTAACTTCGGTCTTATTATGCAAGAGTAACACAAAAATACATCTAATTTAGCCAAAAATGTCCCATTTTCTTATGTAGTTCTTCTTTTATCAATTCCCCTCATAACACGCTCATAATCCAAGCAAACATATCAAACATTTCCATATATATTTCATGTTTAAATATGTATGTCCATACTGAAGCGAACAAATTATCCATTTACTGTTATCTTTTACATTAAGTACCATTATATCTCTTACTATATTTAGATGTACTTAATTCATTATGTGTTCACTTCTTAATACACTATAGACATGCTATAATACTTTTATGGTATATGTTGGGGCGTTACATTAAGCATAGGTTGACAATCTCTATTGATGAGTCTTATAACTGTTATTAGAATACTAAGATATTCGGAAGGAGGTCTCTTAAAATTTTAATACTACAATGTTTTTGAAATTCTCAATATGGTTAAGATTATCTCTTGATAGAAAGATATTACGCTTCTCAAGGTTGATTTTTAGGTTTGTGTTAGGTGTTGGGCAAGCTTTACAATTTATAGTCCTCAAATATCGCAAGTGTATGGGTTGTGAGATGTAGTATGTGAAGGGTCGATCTGGCAAAAAAGTGTGAAATAATATAATCCTAGGTTATTTAAGCCTTGGAAAAATTAACTAACTGAAAATAAAAATTACAAGAAAAGTAAACACGAAAATAAGATTGGTAAGAATTTAATTTGTAAATTCAACATAATAGAAATCGAAATCTAGCAATACAAAAGTCACAATGGAAATCAACAAGAAGATTACCAATTATTAGAATCAATGCTAATCTAGTCTTTTATGCATTATTGTGGTGTCGGTTCTAGACTATTGTAGGGTAGATTAATCTCTCTCGAGTTATAATCATTGAACCCTAAATCAAAAACCCTAATTGAATTATGGAATTTACAATCTCTCAATTGACAAAAGACCTACAACTCTAATTAGATCTTAAGCCTTCTAATAAACTACTGGATCTCACACGGGGTCTCTATCTGCACAATAACCGATATGATTAATCACGTGGTCTATTGGATCACTTAACTCTCATTAATTCAACCCAATCATTTTTATTCAGTTCACCCTCTCGGTTTATTACCAAAATATGCAAGTTTCATAATTAACCATAAATCCATATCAAAATAACACAAAAACGACTATATTAACATTAAATCAACGTAAAATCCCGAAGAAAAAATTAGAACATCATCAACAATCCAAGATCCATCATCATACAATCCATTATCATCTTATACATTAAATGAACGAAAATAAAGATGGAAAGGAGAAAGAAACTCGAATTGGATAACCCAGAAAGGCAACAACATCGAAAGGCCTGCTTCCCCTCTCCTCTACTTCCTCTTCTCTATCTTCTTCTTCTCTTCCTTGAAGCTTTCCTAAATAGCAAAAGTGGAGGCTCCCTTTTTTGTCTCTTCTTTTCTTTATAGTCTTTTCTAATTGGGGCAACTCTAGGGCTTTTCCCATGCCCAAAAGGTCCAAAATGTCCCCAAAAAATGAAGTTTGGAAAGTTGGGATGCACTGTCTGTCGTGTAGGCCACGATCGTGGCACTAAAGCTTCTGTCACAGTGACTTACATGGTCACACACAAGGCTATGTATCTAATCATGTAAGACACATGCATGTTAGAATTCACACATTTATAGTGACTTACATGGCTGTGTAATCGACCGTGTAAGTTCGTGACACATGTTAAAAACCTATCCCCTTTATTTTCTCCCTTGTTATCTCCATATTTTGCCACCCAATTAATGAGCCTCTCCCTTCTTCAGCCTAGACTAACATTTTTTGAGTGATTTTGTAACATTCAAGTATTTTTTTCTTGTCTTTTATGTGAATTAAACTACAAAATTAGGGTATTTTTGGTTAATTTTAAGGTTCTCATCCCTAAAACTATATGGCTACACCATTATTGCATCATAGGGTGATTTCACCAAGTTTTGCGCTTCATTACAATTACAAGTTGAATTTCATCCTTTTCCATATGAATTATTGGATTACTTTGATTACTTACATGAGAATTAGATGAAATTTGATTTGGGTATGCAAATTTCGCTCACTATATGATGAATTATGTTGATGTTGTTAGATTAGGTTTAATTTGTTGTTTTTCTAGCAATTAGATATGATTTCTTAGTTTAATTTCTTCTCAATTTAGTGTTTTGCAATTAGGTTTTTATTTTGTTTAGTATAGATTTATTTGTCAAATTATTTACTTGAATTTTCAATTTTAGGAATTGAAATAGTAATAGTAATTGTATTCTTAATTTTATTATTATTTTAATTTCTAATTATTTTATTAATTACATTATTTTTAGTTTAATTTAATTTTTAATTATATGTTTTTTGCTATTACATAAGGTAGTGAGCATACAAATTAAGTGTGGGGAAATCCAGTTTGTCATGTTTATAGTTATATTTTCTCATATTTTATTTAGTTTTAGGTAAAATGATAAGACGGATAGAAGTCACACAAAAATGAAGAGAAAAGGAGGTATTGAGGAAGAGATAGAAATGAGAGGTCATTTAGAAGCCCGAGTGGAACTTGCTCACCATCAGCACTTTCGACTACAGTACATTCACTAGCGTAACATGAGATGTTACTATTCAATGTCGAGTAGGTTCAGTGGCTTAAGGAGAAGGGATTTGGGACCTACAGATGCATCGATTGGGAGGTGCTGGAGCATATCAACTTGGCCCAACATGTTTGAGAGTTCATCAGCGTTAGAGCGTAGTCTCGATTCTTTAAGATCATGGAGCCCACAAACTAGTTGCTTAAGCTCGAGTTGGTCTGCAGGTTCTTCGTGGAAAGGGCCACTAAGATTGGGACCATCCAAACACAATTTAGCTCAGGGTACTTGGAGAGATGATGAGGATGAGCTACATAAACTTCTTTGTGATGATGGGCCTTTACCATCAGGATTTCGTGGAGGCACAGGAGTACTAGGAGCCTTTGGATAGATTTTTCATAGGGATGTATGCCCATCACTTCTGGCTCATCATCAATGAGGAGGGTACATACGACCTAAATAAATCCAAGGGATCCACCTTATGACATCCGCACTTAGGTACGTCCATGACCTCATGAGTCATATGTTGAGTAGGCAGGGTGATAGTTCTAAACTCATTGAGAACCTTGATATGTTTTTCTGTGGAATATGAACAATAAGATACTGATATAATTAGGGTACACTTTACCTTAATTTTTTTAGCGTTAGAGTAAGGAGAAAAAGATAGGGACGATATATATTGAGCCCTTATGATGCAATTTGTAAAGAGGATGGGAGTCTTTGAGAGGCCACCACCTATGAGGCTGCTCGGTATTGGTAGCGTGTCATAACACTACTCAAAATAACTAGACCTACAACTATAACAGTGGTAAGTCTAGGTTAATCCTACAAAGAATGTGTGTAAAGCTTTTGGAATAAAAATAATTGGTGTTTAGTTTATTAGGTGTTTGGTTTGGTTTTCAAACAAGAAAACAAAATGAAACTAAACTAACAAAAGCAAATTGAATCAAACAACTTAAAAATGATGAAAGTGATGAATTCGTTAAGGACCCGATCATCGGTTCAATCTCGGCCTATATACGGTTGAACATATTTTATTGAATTATTGTCCTTATACCTCTCATACAACTATTAATCATAGGTTAACAATAAGTTCTGTTAACCTCAATTTTCCTTTAGGCCTTATTGTGCCCAAATAAGTTCTAAAAATACCTATCTATCTTACTCATAAATATACGAGGTAGTTATAGCGATTACCCAGAGTCATCTTTCACGGAGGTGAAATTGGTTCACTTAAATTAACCTTGAACAAAAATAAAAATAGATGTAATCCTAAACACTCTATCCTGATTTGTTAAGTGAAGGCTTTGAAGAAAACCACCAAATTAAATTGAAAAGTAAACTGAATTAATTGGGAGCAAAAATGAATAGATTAATCGAAGTGAAAAACCCTTAAGAATTAATTTCACTAACTTAATCTCCTATGCATGACTAAGGGGAAATGATTGAGTAATCGTCTCATTAAAATTAAGAATTGGGCTCTAAGATTAACTCAAATCATAAACTTAGTCTAACTCTCATATTCGATAAGTTATCATCAGAATTAATTATGAAAAATGGACTATTAATTACCATTTAAGTTGATACATTTCTAATTCTTAACCTAAGTGTCTATAGTTTCTCATTCCATATTAAAATTCTTATCTCGATCTTTCATTTGATACCAAAATGATGCAAAGTTTGATCATGCTATTACATCTACCCAATTCAGAAACTATAGTAAATATAAGACAACAACACAGTCTCTCAATCATACATATTTGACTAAAATAACTACATTAATCCTCAAGGAAAAGAGATCAGTCTATCACATAAATAACAAGATTCATCATATTCAATACTTCAATCCTATCTTTATCAATATAAGAGAAGTATTTAAATAACCGAAATTGACTTCCAAAAGCTAACAGAAAATGAGTCTATCAACTATCAGAGGAGTAAATTCAGTAAAACAACAAATAAATAATGCAACAGATAGGAACAACATAGGCAAACAAGGATCGGATGAGGGAGTTGCAGTGGTTTTCTACAACTCTCAAGCCTTCTACATTGGCTCTCGCCTTTTGCTTCTAATTGATAATCATCCAAGCGATCGAATTCTAACTTTGCTTTCACCTCTCTTTTCTTTTTCTTCTTCACCTAACCCGACTATTCTCTCTTCTCTTCTCCGTCTTCTTTCTTTCTCTTAGTTTTTGTCCCTAAATGAGTTTGTGTTGTGTGAAAGATATGTATGATGGAATATGTTGCCACCCCCTTACTCTTTCTATTTGTAGTCTGTTTTAAGTATAGGTTTTCGAGCCTTCCCTCCTATGCATGACACGTAATAAGCTGATGAATTAAAGGAAAAATGGTCACAGGGGTGACAAGTTAAGTCACCCTGTAAGGGCACTTGTCACAGTAGTGACAAGTTATGTCACCACCTTTCTTCTTTTTTTTCTTTTCGTTCAAAATTTACGAGAACTTTCCCTTCAACCTTTATGCAAAATTCATAAAATAATCCAATTAACATTCATGCAATATTCACAGTATTTTCGCTCAATTTATCTCACATTTGGATCAAAACATAAGAATTTGTAACCAAAATCAAGATATGAAGGCAATTAAAAGCAATAAAAACTAAACACAACAATTTCCCCACACTTAAACTATGTTTGTCCTCAAGCATAATAAAGAACACTAGACTATACAAGAACAAATAATGGAAACAACAAATTTTCCAAATAATAGTAAAAAAATATCAACAATCATTTCAATTAACACAACTTAAGAACTTGAAACTCATAATACTCTATGCCAAGCTATTCTTCACATATTTAGCCAAAATCAACAAGTACTTCAATTCAAAGAACTATCAACAAGTGTGATAGATATGCACTCCACTCTCCTTCCTCTCAAGCATTCACATGTAGGATAAATTCACATAATTCATTTCATGTAAGGCATCTACCATAGGCTTGCTTACTAATCCAATCTCCACCACTCATATCAAACACAAACATCAAGCTGAAGGGCTTTATTTTTGTTGTACTAGGGTCAGGATAGGGGTAGAAAAAAGGAAAGTCACAGTTTAAAATCATAAAACAAATTGAGTATTCAAAGTAATATAAACAACGAAGCATAAAACATTTAATTATTTCCTTTCAAGATAACAGGTTAGCATTCCCCTTTTTATGTCTCTCCTCTTTCTTTTAATTTTTAGGTTATCTTCTCTTCCTTCCTTTTCTTTTCTATTTCTTGTTCTTTTTTTTTTTACTTTTACCTTTTTTTCTTTCCTTCTTTTTGATTTTTTACTATATTTTTCATTTATTTATTTCGAATAAGATCAAGTTTAGAAGAGAAAAATATAGAGGAGAGATACAAGTTGCTACAACCACACCCATTCCTAACTCAATAGCTAACTATATCCTATGATTCCCCCACCCTTATTCAAACAATTATTCCCTAAACCTAATCATACGCATTCAAATGCTTAACTTGCCTATGGTATGTAAAATAAAGAAGATAAATAATTAAGGTCAAGGCTCATATTTTGGATTTAAAGAAAGAAAAGGTTTTATGTTAAGCTCAAAGGGGGTTCACTAAAGGTAAACATCATCGTGGCATTTTAAACAAAATGGGTAAATCTCAATTACCTTCACCATTTCAACGTTTGCATAAGATTATATGATATCAATTGGTATTTGCAAGCAAGTTCTAGAGTTCCTTAATCATGAAAGCACACTCTCAACAAAGAACACTTGAATTTGTTGTTTAATAGTTCAAAAGGCTCAAGTTCTTACCAAATGAAAGTGTTGTTCATCTATCACAACAAGCTAATATCCTTTTAATCGAAACTTAAGTCAATTAGTCTAAACATGTAAGTATACTCATTCACTCATATTATGCATTTCTAATCTTGATCGAGTTTATGTCATGGCCATGCATCTCTAAGTGTTAAATGGGAAAACAAACACACAACACACAAATAATAAATATTTTTCTTAACTAATACTCCCCCCAACTTAAACCCCCCACTTAAACATCACATTGTCCCGAATGTGATACAAAAAAGTAAAAAAGGGATCTAAGACAAATAATAACATATACAAGGACAATCATTAAAACTAAAAGACATTAAACTAACAAGTAGTAAAAATAATAAAAAGAAAAGGGATAGAAATATGATATAAAAGTGTGGGTGGTGGCTTCGTCGTGAAGTATGGTAATAAGCATGGCATACTACATTGAGGAGCAATGAACAACTGTGAGGAAAACAAATAGAAGAGATTGGGAAATAACTCTATGCACACAAAGCAAACAGATTAAGTCAAGTTTCACTAAAAAGAATAACAAACAACTAACTGAAGAACAAAACATAAATTATATGAGTTACCTCCCATTTAGCGGTTCTTTAATGTCTTTAGTTGAACACATTAACCATCATGCTCAAGGTGGATGTAACACCCCATTCCCAACTGACATATGCACGTGTGTCCATCAGATACACGTGTACATGCCTGTCAGAAAAGACATGTTAACTATTTCACCTTCACTGTACATAACATGGCATCACACACTAAACCATTAATCAAACATTTTCTAAACTCAAAAAGTTATCATATTAATCAAAATCCATAATTTACATCGTTTCATACAACACAATACCATCCTAGGTTTACAACATCATCCTGTGAGCTTAAACAACTCAGTACACACCAAATACAATAAACATGAAAATCTCAGCTGACCGACCTCTGAGCCAAATCTGACAGTGATAGTTGCACAAAATATGCTTCTACAGAGTCTTAGAAGCTAGGTCATCTCATTCTCAAACCTGAAAAACAATGGTACAATTTTGATGAGTTTTGCGAACTCAATAGAGTAACCATCCTCGATGGTTCACTCATATCATATAACAAGATCAAGTATAGCATGTAATCATGCAGCTCAACTCCACTTAACAAGTATCAAATACTATCACAGATAAATCTTTTCTCAGACACACGGTTCAATCATATAACAACATTCACACAGTTTTGCAAATCATTCAATGAATTCAAATTATATGCGGATGCAACATGTATGAGACTCACATTTATTTTTATTTTGTTGTGACTGTGTGCCTTTACAGTATCCTGAATTATCAGGCTCAGTCAGTCATTCAGTGACTCATTGATCACAATGAGCCATAGGCTTGAACCACATATGTGGGAGCTTAAAGCTCATATCAGTAACAGTATCAGTAGCCACATCAGTCACAAGTCCTTTATATTACATGCATTGAAATGAAGTGCATGCCACAATTCAGTCATCAATTCAATCACTTTCATTTGCATGTAATATAACAATCTATCAGTCACAGTATCAATTATAGTAACAATCACAGTAGCAGTGGTCATCGGACTAGGTCCGGCATTCAACTTTTTAGTTAAGAATCAGATAATCTTTTAGGCAGACGCATTCTTATTCAATCAGCACTTCCAATATCGTTTTCATGCATCAAAACGCTTCAGACAAATATTGTCCGGAATTCAATACAGAATCAACACAATTAATCATATTATGAAGCACATAGTTCTGCACATTCCCATACAAGCAGCACTTCAATATCTCAATCCAATATCACAGTCATCAGACCTTCATTGTCCGGAATCAACAATCAAGCCTCATTCATTCAATCATTTCGAAACAGAATTAAACAAACAAGTAATTAAGTGAGATCGTCTAGGTTACTCACAGTATGCTTCAAACAGCTATTGCCTTGAAGTACCGGCAATGTCTGGATGCTGTCGTTCAATGCATTCCTCTATACAGATAATACATTCACATATCACAATATTGCACAATTATATACTCATTTATGCACATTTATGTATACTGAATATGTACAATGCATGTTCATGACAATTCCAGGTATCTTACTGTAATTTTCATCATTAAATCAATCAGATATCAAAGCCCTCATTAATAACATTTGGTACTTACAATTTGGACCAAAATAAAACAATGTGAAATCAACATCATAACCTAATTGACCACTTCAGATTTTCTACTCTCAGATTTTCTACTCATATAGTTTTGGTTCAACTTTGCATAATTAATTTGATAAGGTAAATGACAAAATTAGGCAACACTTCCTTCTATAAAGTTGTTTTACAGTGTCTTAAGTTTCTAATGAATCCAAGATAATCCAATTTGGTTCAACATTCAATAAATTATGCACAAAATACCACAGACTGTGCACATTTGAACTTTTGGCTAGTACATGATCATACCCTCTAATTGTACAACTCATATATTTCAGCTAAGATATCCAAAAATTACAAACTTTATACCAATTTAAAGCTAAGAGAATAACCTACAACTTTGGTGAAGACAAATCGGCCTATTTCGTCCCACATCAATACATTGTATTCAATAACCACAAAATAAGATTTCTGTCCCTGATAGTGCTACAGCCTAAGCTGGGACTCAATTACATGCCAATTTTGAAAATCATAAAGACAGAATTAAAATTCGACTTCTTCACAAAAGTTGTAGAAATATGTCTCTAGTTTAATATTGATCAAAGATAAACTCATTCAGATATCTACAGCTCAAGTTATAATTGGAAAACCGAATCATGATCATGAAAATTTTCCAATTCATATCATTCCAGCGGACTTCCACAATTTCATCCTATCAATCACTTTCAAATCAATTCATATAACTATAAATTTTTATGCAGAGAAAGAAAAATGTCTTAGGAATCCATTGGTCTTAGTTTCAAGTCATTTGGAGTTTCTCAGAAAAAGTTATAGCCAAAAGACTCAAGGCTGTTCAATGAAATACTCTGTTCATAAACTTATACAAACAACTACTACCCTTTTACTGTAGAATCACGTTTTTGCACGTAATTCTCCACATTTTTACAGCAACACTCCTCCATCTTCTTCCTCTCTTTTACTTAATTCCTCATCACAAATTTATACCCTTACATTTACTCCTTCATTTTTACACCCATGCAACTTATCTTATGCCAAAACAACTCAAAATGCAACATTAGTTACAAATGCCAAAACCAGAAATTTTTTTCAATACTATTCATCATCTTCTTCACCGTAAACTGCATTTCTTCACTCTTCTTCCTCTCTTCCACTTACCCCATCGTCACTAGTTTCTACTCTCACATTTCTATTCCCATTCCATATCATCTTACTCTAAAAAGAACAACTCAAATGCAAGATCAAACACAAACATCAAAACAATAGAGTTTCTGCACTTTCTTTCTTTCTTTTTTTTTTCTTTCTGTACCTTTCTTCTACTTTCAACAACACTTTCACTTTATCTAACTCCTCTCTATATCAAAATCTCTCCTGATCCTCACTTCACTCATGCATGAATTCATTCACAAACATTAAAACATCATAAAAATGTCATTAACACTATCATACAACTTAAAGCATCACTTACTTGGTTGTAACAAAAATTCAAAAGTTATGCAGGGAGGAGAATGACAACCGAAGACCCCAAAGAGCTGAAGTGATGATTTTGCAAGATTTTTTGTTGATGGACTAATCAAAAGCTAAACATAAAATTGAACATGTATGGTTTTTTTTTCCTCGGTGATGGACAATAACCCAAACAAATGCAGAAGATAAGTGTTTAAATGATGAATAGCAAGAAGGAAGATTCGGTGATACCAAACTAAGGAGCTGCAAAAATGTTCTTGGCCAAAACATAGCTTAGGTTTTACTTTAGTGTCTTGACATGTGTCTCCCTTACATGTGTCACATTTGTCCACTAATTATACTACCACTTGTCCCCTAGCCATTATCCACATGTCATACATTAATAGGTCCATTTGTCAATCCATACTTAGTCCATTTGTCACACTTCTATTGGTCTTTTTTATTTTTTTATTTTTTACATTTTTTTAAATCCAAAAATACTTTAAATTTCCAAAAGACCCGAAATATCACCATAATTACTAAATCAATTCTAATACACTCCAATGTACTTTTCTATCCACAATTCTTATTTATCTTATATTTCTATATTTTTCTTAATCCAAAATAGTCCAAATTTTTAGAAATTTCCTAAAATTCACCAAAAATTTCGAAATAAAACTAATAGTCTTCAAATAAATTTTTAACGTAAATAATTCACAACTCACATTTTAATTACATTTTTAACAATTAATATTACCCGGAAAATGTCTATGAATGCATCTACAAATAATTATAATGTGCAAAATCAATAATTTCATGTATGTGTATGCCACATTATGGATAAGCATGAGTTATGCTTCCTAATTTCTCAATAATCTCTAATAATCACCATTTAAACCCTAATCCAAGTGATAGGATGTTACAATGGATCACTCAAAGTGGTCGATTCCACTATTTTCTTCTCTTCATTGGGATTTGCTCCAAGAATTTCCCAACCTCTCTTTCAGTTGCAACAACCAGCAATTGACAGCATTTACCAATTTCTTTCACCAAGCTCAACTTCTTTTCTTCTTCTTCCTACGAGGCGAAATCAAAATGTGCATCATTAATTTGATTAAAAAAAGAACAATCTTTAGAAACAGTAGTAGGAATAGGTTCAACATTAAAGATTGAAAATTCTACTATTTTACCTAAAACAGTCATGCTCAGCTTCCCGTTCTTCATATCAATCAAGGTATTGGTAGTGGCTATGAAAGGCCTCCTTAAGAGTATAGTGTGCTCCTTCCCTTGCCCTTTAACCTCCCCTATGTCTAGGATAATAAAGTCTATAGGAACAATCAATCCTCCAACCTTCACTAACACATCCTCCTTTATTCCTTTCGGATAATGGATTGACCTATCGGCTAATTGCAAATACATGCTTGTAGGTTTTAACTGTCCTAAATCCAATTTTTCATAAATAGATTAAGGCATAAGGTTTATACTCACCCCAAGGTCAAGCATACCTTTAATCTCATCACCATTATACATTAATACTTGCACAAGAAAACTCCCTGGGTCTTTCAATTTGGGGTGTAATTGTTATTGTAGCACCATACTTGCAACCTCTAAAACCATCACCTTCTCATTTGGCTTAAACTTCCGTTTCTTAGTGCTTAGTTCCTTGAAGAACTTCTCATAAGTTGGAATGTTTTTGATCACACATAACAAAGGCCTATTAATATTAACTTTGGAAAACATGTTATATAGATCAGAAAATTACTTATCTTGTTTCAATTCCTGAAGGTGGCTTGGATATAGGATCAGTGGTCTATAAGGATTAGCTGCCTTATGCAGTCTTGGTTCTTTATTGCATTCAGTTGCATGCCCCAGTTTTTCACCCTTTTTAATGTGACTTGAATGGTTGTTATGCCTATTGCTTTCTTTGTTCTGATCACCTTTTTCGTTTGTGAGGCTCTCCTCCTCTTGATTACTTGAACTAGACAGATTAGAAGGGATTTCAATATGATTATCAATTACCTTACCACTTCTCAGAATAGTGACTGCTTGGGCTTGCTCGGGCTAACTGGGCAACTTCCCTTTTTGATTATTGTGCATTTGTGTAGTGAGTTGCCCTACTTGGATCTCAATTCTCTTCATAGATTCCTCAAAAGAAATGAACCTCTTATTGTTCGTCTCTTGATTTTGAGTTGTGACCTAAATAAACGCATTCATGCTTTCCTCAAAAGAAGGCTTGCTTGGTGGGTTCTGAAGTGAGGATTGCCCTTGGTAATAATTTAGCCTCTGAAAATTCTTGTATTGTGGTTAGAGTTGTGCTGGTGAATTGTTGGTCTTCTATGAAAAATTGGTGTGGTTTCTCCAACAGGGTTGTAGGTGTTTGAGCATAGATCATTTCGCTCCTTTGGTTGAAATCCGTTGAGTGAGTTCACTTGTTCTTCCCTATTTGCTAAAGGCTCACAAGAATACGAACAAATGTTAGCTCTATGACCATCAGATCCACATATACTACATACCTCCTAATTTGGAAAGTTTTTGGGTAGCCTTGTAGTTAGCATCTTTACATGCCTTGTTAACTCAGCTAACTGCATAGCTAGTTCTTAATTTGAGCTCACTTCATGAATTTTAGCTCTTCTTCCCCTCACGCTCTTTTGTTAAGAATTGGCCCCTAATATTTCGAAGATTTCATACGTTTCTTCGGTTATCTTCTCTCCCACAACTCCTCCTGTTGCATTATCTACTGTGTATTGACACTGTTGCGTCAATCTATCATAAAAGAATTGGTTCTACATGTGGAGTGGAAAATGATGGTGTAGAAACTATATGAGCAAGAGTTTAAAGCGTTCCCACACCTCATGGAATGGCTCTCCCTCCATCTGAGTGAAGGTTGATATCTTTATCTACAACTCATAAGTCTTTTCATGGGAATAGAACTTTCCTATAAATTTGTTGTACACCTCCTCCCATGTAGTCAATGAACTAGGTAGAAGGGTGATCAGCCACATATTAGACCGATCCTTCAATGTGCATGGGAAGCACCTCATCCTGAGTTGATCTTCATTTAGGCCATCTAACGAAAATGTCTAGAGAGTGGTATAGAATTCCCGAATGAAGTTTAAAGGGTCGTCATTGGGAACCTCATAGAATGATGGCAACATGTTGTAGTGAATGCTCTTCAATTCATAGTTTCTAGCTGCCTCTCCCAAACGGATGCATAAAGTGGCAATACCAATTACTAGTCTAGCATACTACTTCATTACTGGATGTCTTTCCCCCATCTCTTGATTTTCAGGCTAGGGTTCTTCGAGATTGTCTTCAATGTCCCCTTGAGGTCCTCTTATTTGAAGCACGTTATCAATAAAGGGAGTAAGTTTGCTGTCCCAAGACCTCCTTCCTCGCATAAACCAAATAAAAACAGCAGTGAATTAATAAGAAAATTACTAAAACAATTCAATGAAATAACATGATAAAAATGTATGCTTGAACAAACAAAACAATCGACAAAATAATCAAAATTAAATAAAGTGTAGGCCCTAAACACCTCCTCAGCAATGGTGTCAAAAAATTGTTGTGCCCAAATAAGTTCTAAAAATACCTAGGCTATCGTACTTGCAAGTATACGAGGTAGTTATTGTGATTACCCAGGGTCGTCTCCCACGGAGGTAAAATCGATTCACTTAAATTAACCTTAAACAAAAATAAAAACAGATGCAATCCTAAACTCTTTATCCCAATTTTTTGAGTGAAGGCTTTAAAGAAAATCCCCAAATTAAACTAAAAAGTAAATCGAATTGACTGGGAGCAAACATGAATAGATTAATCGAAGTGGAAAACTCTTTAGAATTAATTTCACTAATTTAATCTCCAATGCATGACTAAAGGGAAATGATTGAGTAATTGTCTCATTAAAATTAACAGTTGGGCTCTAAGAATAACTCGAATAATAAACTAAGTCTAGCTTTTATATTCGACAAGTTATCATCCGAATTAATTATGGAAACCAAACTATTAATTACCACTTTAGTTAATATATTTCTAATTCTTAACCTAAGGTCTATAGTTTCTCATTTCATATTAAACTTTTTTCTCGATCCTTTGTTTAATACCAAAATGATGCAAAGTTTAATCATACTATTACATCCATTCAGTTCAAAAACTATAGCAAACATAAGATAACACACAATCCCTCAGTCATGTATATTTAATTAAAATAGCTATATTAGTCCTCAAGAAAAAAGAGATCAGCCCTTTACGGAAATAATAAGATTCATCATATTCAAATACTTCAATCCCATCTTTATCAGTATAAGAGAAGTATTTAAGCAATAAACTAAGTAAATGACTGAAATGGACTACCAAAAGTTAACGGAGTATGAGTCTATCAACTATCAGAGGAGTAAATCCAGTAAAACAATAAAGAAATAATGCAATAGATAGGAACAAAATAGGCAAACAAGGATCGGATGAGGGAGTTCCAGTGGTTTTCTGCCACTCTCAAGCCTTTGCATTGGCTTTCAGCTTCTGCTTCTAGTTGATAATCACCAGGTGACTGAATGTTAACTGTTCTTTCACCTCTCTGCTAGGGTAGCAACGGGGCGGGGCGGGGGCGGTCACCCCCGCTCCCTATCCCTGACCCCCGATCCCTAAAGTGGGGATATTTTTGTCTCATTCCCCATCGCCAAGATCCCCGCGGGGACCCGAATCCCCTCACCCCACCCTACATGGCTGTACCCATATAAAGTTGGTTTATATGATTATATCACACTTCCATAAAAATATATTATAGTGCAATAAAAACAAGTCGTTATGTTGAAAAATTCAACAGGAGCCTTCTTGAACCACAATCTTAAATTCTCAACGCTCAGTATATTCTCAAATTCTCAATGAACTATTCGTGAATGACAACTGAAAATATAACGTGAATTACAACTGAAAATATAACCAAAAAAACTTCTATTTTCAAAAAAAAGAAGAAATGCATGTCATTTCAAACATTAAACTAAGTCCACCATCCTGAATTTGAGAGGAAACCACAGAATCTACCGGGGTTTGAAAATGGGGCCATGATAGAGAGCTGGTTTCACTTCTGTCGTACTACAGTCAGTATGCACTTGAAAATCACAATCTGGATAGCAGCATGACCAATTCTTAGATCACAATTGTTTATTGAAAAAGGATTAAAGAAAATAAAACCCCAACAATTCCAAACCATCATCACAAGAGCATAAATAGGGAAAATGTCAAGGGGAAATTTGTCATTGAGCATACATAATAAAACTTACTTATAATAATTAAAACTATATACAACTTACTCAAGTATTAGAAAATTTGTCCTCAACTTCTTCATCTTCGATAACTGTATAATATTGGGGCTTTGCATTTGAAAAAACTAACAATTTGTAAATTTTAGATTAACTTTAAATAAAAGAAAAAAATAAAAAATAGTACAAAGGTACAAGGTTATAAACTTATAATACCTCCTATCACATCGCGTAACCAATCTTGACAACACATTAATGCCTCAACTGTGTTTTCATCTAATCTACTACGATGTGGACTCAAAATACGACCTCCAGTGCTAAAGATAGATTCTGATGCAACGGTAGAAATGGGAATGGCTAAGAAGTCTCTTGAAATTCTTTGCAAAATTGGGTATTTCACTCCAATTTGTTTCCAATAAGCCAATATATCAAATATTTCTTCATTTGATTCATCAAATAAAACAGGCTCCTCTAAATAGCAATCTAAGTCTGACTTCTCATTACTTTCGGAAGCAGTTTCTTGTACTTATTGCATATAACTACTCTGCCATCTCAATTTCTTTATAGGAGGACCTAATTCAGTGAGATTTGAAGATGCATTAGAATCACTTCTACTAGGAATGCTCCTCTTATCGTTGGCTTGATATTCAACAATCAAATCATCACATAATTTTCGAGCTTTTTTCATTTCTACATCTGATTCACTTCCATATATAAGTGGAAAGAAATAATCCAACAACTTCATTTTATATCTAGGATCCAAAACAGCCCCTACTATCATCACCCAATTGATTGCATTCCAATACTTATCAAACTTGGAAATCATACTTAAAGCCATGTTTTTTACAACATTGTTAGAAGAATAAAGCCATTGTCTCAAGGACAATCTAATTTCACTAACTTTAGGGAAATAAACATCTGTAGTTGGATAGTTGGAACCTAAAAATAACTCAGTGACACCATAAAACATCTCCAACTTATCACAAAATTCAAATGCCATTTTCCATTCTTCATCACTAGGACAAAACTTAAACTGCACCTCACGTTGTTTCAAACGTTCAAAAACCTCTATATATGACAATGCAGAAGAAAGCATAAAAAATGTAGAATTCCATCTCGTTCTACAATCAAGACAAAGCTTCTTTGCATATGTTAGACCCAACTGTCTACAAGAATCAGCAAAATTTTCTTCCCTTTTTGATGTTACAACCCAATAACTGACACTATTTCTAATTTTTTCTATGGCATCATAAATCACTGCCAGTCCATCTTTGACAATCAAATTAAGTATGTGAGCACA
Source organism: Erythroxylum longipes (assembly GCA_027563885.1). Taxonomy (NCBI): domain Eukaryota; kingdom Viridiplantae; phylum Streptophyta; class Magnoliopsida; order Malpighiales; family Erythroxylaceae; genus Erythroxylum; species Erythroxylum longipes. The sequence continues at coordinate 21,891,756 of JAOQMS010000003.1, forward strand.
ACAACGCATATGAAATAAAGATCCTCCCAGTATGAAAGAAGGATACGAAATCTTCTCAAAGATAAGATCAATCATGACATCATTAGTGGTGCAATTGTCAACCGTTAATGTTGACAACTTCCTATCTAGGTTCCAATCATACAAGCACGTAACCAAATTATGGGATAGAACCTCAGCATTATGTGGTGCAAGCACATAAATGAACCTAAATTAAGTAATAAAATTCATAAATAATTTGAAATTACATTAAAAATATAAAAACAAACAA
>JAOQMS010000003.1:21892123-21916522 GCA_027563885.1 Erythroxylum longipes
TCACTATACATTTATACACTCCTAAACATGGCAATTTACCAATATACCCTTCCTATTGGTGAGGGGATGTTACACATATTGTAATTTTCCTCAAAATATGTGATTCATTCTGATATCATGGAATGTTAGAAGATGCTATTAAAATGAGGCTTTTCCTATTCATGCTGAGGGATAGAGCCAAAGCTTGGTATCACTCGCTGAGCCCCTCAAATGTCACAATGTGGAAGCAATTGGTACGTGTATTCCTAGACAAGTAATTTCACCTCACTAAGACGACGAGGATGATAAAAGAAATCACAAACTTCCAACAAAGTAATGGGGACTCACTTTACGAGGCAATATAAGGATTTGCAAAGGAGGTGTCCATACCACAAACTACCAAAAGAATTCCTTTTACAAACTTTCTACAATGGATAAGTCCATTCACGAGAGGTACCATAGATGTAGCATCGAGCAGATCGCTTATGCAAAAGACTATTAACGAAGTGGAGGAGTTGCTAGTAAGAAATGGTCAGTAATAGCTGTTTGTGGACGAATGAGTGAAGTAGACAATACATAATCCTCCGAGAGCAGAAGGAAGCTAAAGTTGTTGACCAAATAACATAGATGCAAGCAAAGATTGACAACCTAACCCGACAGTTGAACAACATGAAAGCATCATCTTCAATCACTTTTAAGGCCATTCGACAAAGATGCGAGCTGTACAGATATGACAACTATGACACTATTGACTGTTTCCTGATGTAGGACAATAAAACAGAGCAATTTAAATATATGGGAGCATAGTTAGGATATGGTGGATGGAACAATCCCTATTTAAACACTTACAATTCTAGGTGGAAGAATCACCTAAACTTTTCTTGGTCGACAATGTAAGAGGTCAATTCCGACCTCAAGAGCCTCTAGGATTCCAACAGGAAAAACCAAATTCCATAGACGCTAAACTGGATAAAATCTTAGATAAGCTTGGAAGCCTAAATGATGCTCAAAAGAATCTGGAAGGTAGATTTGAACAAGTAACAAAGAATTATGCCTCCTTTATACATCATTTAGAGGTTCAAATGAGCCAGTTGGCAAACACTCTGTCCGTAAGCAATGCAAGGAATCTCCCAAGCACTTCTGAAGCAAAACCGAGAGAGAAACTTAAAGTTATCACACTTCGAAGTGGGAAAGAACTGGAACCACCCACAAATACGGAAGTTGCAACCCCTCCTCCTATTGAGAAAGTCCAAGAAAAGGAGACATAAGTGAATATGAGTGAGTACCCACCTTATGTTGCCCCTCCACCATACCCACCCAAAGCTCCATATCCCCAGCAGTTGCAAAAGAATAAATTAGATGCACAATTTGTGAAGTTTGTAGAAAAACTAAAGATGTCGTAAATACATTTTCATTTGTCGAGGCTTTAGAACACATGCCTAAATATGCTGAAATTTTGAAGCACATATTATCAAAGAAGCGTATGTGGGAAGAGAACCAAATGGTAAATTTAACTGATACCTATAGTTCCATAGTCACCATCAGATTCCATCCAAGCTGAAAGATCCAGATATTTTCACAATACCCTGTGTGGTTGGTGACCTTGAATTAAAAAATGCCTCTGTGATTTAGGAGCAAGTATCAACCTAATGCCTTTGTTGATATTCAGAAAACTGGGCTCGATGCAGAAAGCCAACATCAATGTTAATTTAGTTGGCTAATCAATCTGTTTAAAGACCATTTGGAGTGGTGGAAGATGTTCTGATGCAAGTGGATAAGTTCTATGGACTTTGTGGTTCTTGATTTTGAAGAGGATAAGAATTATCCACTGATTCTTGGGTGACCTTTCATAAACATAGGAAAAGCATTAATTGATGTCCATAAAGGAAAATTGACACTTCGGATTGGTGAAGATCAAGTGGAATTTAATATGAAAAAGGAAACAAAGAATCCAAAGGAAAGCAACATGTGTATGAAAATTGAAATTATAAATGCAAGTAAGTAAGAACAAGTAGAGAATTGCATTGTAGAAGTAAAGTCCACTAACGTGGAGATAGAAAATGATGCTGAGAATATGAACGAGACTAAGTCTGAAGGAGATGATGAGATAGAGGAGTCAGATGTTCAAACTCACCAAGACATATTAGTCCGAAACGAAGCACCCATACCACTATCCACAGAGAAACCACCTACCTTATAGCTTAAACCTCTACCTACACATCTCAGATTGACCTTTCTAGGTAAAGGTTAAATGTTACCCATCATCATTTCTAATCATTTGGATAGGAACCAAGAGAGTAAGGTGGTGGCGGTTGTCAGGAAGCGAATCAAGGTCATAGGAGGGTAGATATTTGACATTCGAGGTATAAGCCCTAATGTTTGTATGCATCTAATAAACCTCAAACTCGGATGTAGAGCGGTGAGGGAATGTCAATGTAGGTTAAACCCTCACATGAAAGAAGTGGTCAAGAAAGGATTAGTTAAACTTTCAGATACGGGGATGATCTATCCCATATCCCATAGTGAATGGGTTAGTCCGGTACAACGTGTACTAAAGAAGGGTGGAATGATTGTAATGGAAAGTGAAAACAGGGAATTAATTTCAACAAGAATAGTCACAGGATGGAGAGTATGTACAGATTATCGTAAACTCAACAAAGTGATCAAAAAGTATCATTTCGCTCTCCCATTCATAAATCAAATGATAGAAAGAGTGGCTAGTCATTCATTCTATTACTTCTTGGATGGTTATTCAGGGTATAATTAGATATTCATCTACCCCGATGACCAAGAAAATACCGCATTCACATGTCCTTACGGTAGCTTTGCATATAGGCGGATGCCTTTCGAATTATGCAATGCCCCAGTGACATTTCAAAGGTGTATGATGTCTATCTTTGCAAATATGATCGAGGACATAATGGAAGTTTTTATGCATGATTTTTCAATTTTGGAGATTCTTTTGAAATGTGCCTAACCAATTTAGACAGGGTACTCCAAAGATGTGAAGAATCAAACTTAGTGTTGAATTAGGAAAAATGTCACTTTATGGTGCAGGAGGGAATAGTGCTAGGGCACAAAATTTCTCACACTGATTCGAAGTGGATAGAGCGAAAATGGAGGTTATATAGAAACTCCCACCTTCAATCAACATTAAAGGAGTGCGAGGATTTCTAGGTCATGCTGGGTTTTACTGTCGCTTCATTCGAGATTTCTCACAGATTGTAAGACCCTTGACAGACTTGTTAATCAAGGATTTGCCCTTCCTTTTTTATGATGATTGTTCATCCGTATTTAATCAATTAAAGGAGGCATTAACATTAGCCCCAATCTTGACAACACCTAATTGGACACTCCCATTTGAGGTTATGTATTATGCAAGTGACCAAGCTATCGGTTGCATATTGGGTCAATGAAAAGACAAAAGGTTGCATGCGATATACTACTCAAACAAGACCCTCAAGGGATCCCAACTTAACTACACTACTACAGAAAAGGAATTACTCGTCGTGGTGTATGCCTGTGATAAGTTTTGATCATACCTTCTAAGGTCAAAAGTGATCGTATTCACTAATCATATTGCTTTAAAATATATTTTTAATAAAAAGGACGTGAAACTGAGGCTTATTCGATGGGTACTCCTCTTACAAGAATTTAATATCAAAGTACAAAGTAAAAAGGGAGCAGAAATTTTGGTCACAGACCATTATCACATCTGGAAGGAGGGGAATGTGAGCAAAGTGATGATATTAATGAGAAATTCCCTGATAAAATCTAAATATTACTTAACAGCCTAGTGACACTATGGTTTGTTGATATCGCAAATTATGTTGCAAGTGGTAAACTCCCCTTTGATTTACCATAACAATAGAGGAAATAGTTCTTGTGAATGCACCAGATATCTATGGAATGAACCAATCTTATATCAAACATGTGTTAATGGTTTAGTATGACGATGTGTTCTGGATGAAGAAATGTTGGATATATTAATATAGTGTCATGAAACTCAATACGCTGACCACTTTGAAGTAAACAAAACAGCGTCTTGAGTACTCAAATGTGGATTTTAATAGCCACATTTGTTCAAGGATGGTCAAGCTTTCGTGGCACGGTGTGATTGCTATCAAAGAGTAAGCAACATCTCCAAAAGAGACCAGACGCCTTTATCCAACATTTTGGAAGTTGAAATCTTCAATATATGGGACATCAACTTTATGGGCCCTTTCCAATCCTACATGGGGAACTTTTACATTCTAGTGGGGGTGGATTACATATCTCGCTGGGACGAAGTTATGGCATCTCCAACTAATGATGGGAAAGTTGTACAAAAGTTTATAAAAAAGATTATTTAACCGATTTAAGGTTCCAAGAACAATAATAAGTGATGGAGGAGCATACTTTTGCAATATATCTTTGATGCTCTCCTTAAAAGATACGGGGTCCACCATCACGTTGCCACCCTTACCACCCATAGACCAGTGGACAAGTCAAGGTTGTAAACCGATATGAGAAAGGATTGGGTATTGAAACTAGATGATGCTCTATAGGCTTATCAAATCGCTTTCAAAACTCCAATCAACACTACCCCCTTTAAACTTATCTATATTGTAAGGCGTGTCATTTGCCTATAGAATTAGACCATTGCACATTCTGGGCAACGAAGCTCTTAAACTTTGATTGGAACCAGTCAGGTGAAAAACGTCTTTTGCAAGTCAATGAACTCAATGAGTTTCGCCACAATGCTTATGAAAACGCCAAACTTTATAAAAAAAGGTGAAGAAGTGGCATGATTCTTATTTGAGGCCAAATATTTCAAGGTTGGGGATATGGTCTTGATATACAATTCAAGGCTTAGGCTATTTTCGGGAAAACTTAAATTGCGCTGGAGTGAACCTTTTACAGTAACCCAAGTGTTTTCTCATGGAGCCCTTGAATTGGAAAACTCAAACAAGGAGATCCTTAAGGTCAACGGATATTGTTGCAAACCATATCTCGGAGGAGTGATTTCCATGGAAAAGGAAGTAATTTCCTTCCTTTCGAGCAATTGAACACGCTTCCAAGGATGCAAGGTCAAACTAATGGCCCTAAATTAGCACGTTTAGTAGTTAGATTTAAATTGTTGTGCAGTTAGATTTGTTTTCAATTCTATAATGAGTTAGAATGGGTTGGATCAATAACTCTCTTACTCTCTTAAATCATTTATAAGATAGGAAAACACTCTCGGTGTCAAGAGAATTTAGTCTGAACACTATCGCCATCACCACCTCAATCACCATGACGGGTTCTATTCTATGCTCTTAACCCTTATCTTTTCATTTATGTCTTTATCTTGTCATTATGTTTCCGTATTATTTCTTTTTTATTCCCACTTTATGTGTTGTTTTTTTTCCTCTTCTCACATTGAGACAATGTGTTGTCCAAATGTGGGGAGGGTTGTGTGCATGTATGCTTTTATTTTGAATGTGAATTTTACATATCGTATGTTAGTTTGTTTAGCTTTGCATGATGTGATTCGTGTGAATGCTAGGACTTAACAGAACCAATTTAACTTTGAATATAGCCTTTTGGTTTGTGAAGGTTTATTGGCTCGTGAAATTAGTGACCTAGGTTAATTTTGGTTAAATACACATGTTAATTAGGATATGATGTTAGTTTATTCACCCTAAGAATTTGTTACATTCATTTATATTTTTAGGCCAATCGAATAAGTAGCATCGTTAGTATCTTTTCATGAGCTAGCTAAAAGCAATGAGGTAGGTAATAATAAAAAAGTTTAAATTTTAATTGAATAATTATTTCATTAGCCTTCGGATTATGAATAGAGTTAATAGCCAGTTGAGAATGTGATATAGTTGAGTAATTGGGGGACATTCATTACAAATGTTTGCCTTCACATCAAAAGGTTATGATGACATTCCAACCAAATTGCTTAATAAAAATATGACCTAGTTGAGTAACCAGATCGACATTCATCACAATGTTTATCTTCGGGTAAAACAGTTAGATTAATTTCAATCAAAATAAAAAAATAGTGTTTTATCAAATAAGCCTACTGATCTTTGTGAATAGCTTGAATTTTCATGAAAACCTACTTAGGGATAATTATAATTTTGATTGAATAAATAATTATCAATGTGTGTGTGCAAGTGATAGGGGTTAATAAACTTGACATTAAGGTCTTGATTAGTATGTATGTTTAATCCGAAGTACTTAGACACAGGTTTCATAAGTTAATAAGTTAGAACAACTTGAGAGATGGTGTTTGTAGTTATTTTTTTTTCGTGAAGTTTAATGCCATTGTCCCATTATTATGCATGTGTGTATGTTTTGTTTTGGTTTTTTGGTTTTTTGGTTTTGTTTTTGCTTGAGGACAAACAAAATTTAAATGTGGGGATGTTGATAGTGGTAGATTGCATAATGTTTTAGTGGGTAATTTAGTATGTGCTTAGTTATTAAATTGAACAATTAGGGCACGTTTAGGTTAGGATTAAGTTGGCTAGTTAGATATTTGTATTATGGGTTTTATGGGTTAGAGCACGTGATTGTGTTTCAATTTTATGTTTTTGAGATGCCTTGATGTGTTTGTTAGTGTTTCAGGGCAAACATCGAAGAACAGAAGAAATTCGGAGAAGGCCTAGATCCAAACCCAGGACCACAATTATGGGCAATAAGCCATGATCATGACAGAACCAAATAGAAGGCACCACGATCGTGGGAGACAGAAAGGAAAATCAAGTGCCACGATCGTGGCCTGCTCAAGGACAGACACGGACAACCTTTCAGATTTAAGTTTTCGAGAGACTTTTCAGACTTTTCGAACCCATACAAACGCTAAGGTTGCCCATAATAGAGAAAAGTATAAAAAGGATAAATAAGAAACCCTAATGAAGCTCTCCAATTTGCCACTTTTGGGAAAAATCCAAGAAAAGAGAAGAAGAAGAAGAGAGAAAAGAGGAAGAAGTTGAGAGATGAGTTGGCTTCTGCTGCTGCTGCTGCTGCTTTCCTGAGTCATCCCAATCCTCTTCCAAAGTATATTTCATTCATCTTTGTGTTCTTTTTCTTTAAATGTTAAGATGGATATGAATATGTTAATGAATTTGGGTTTGATCATGATGTTTTAATTTTCTTTAGGAATTTTGACTTGATTTAATGTTAATCTAGTTATTTTTGTGTTTAATCATTTGGGTGTTGTGATTAATTGATGTAACTTCATGCTTCGATAATAAATCGAGAAAGTGAATCGAATGCAAAATGATTGGGTTAGGTTAATGAGAGTTTAACGATCCAATAGACCATACAATTAATCAAATAAGTTATTATATAGAAAGAGATCTCACGTAAGACCCAGTTGTTTTTTAGAAAGCTTAAGAACTGATTAGGGTTAGAGCTGTTCGTAATTGAAAGATTATATGTTCGATATTTAACCTAATTAGATACTATTATTTAGGTTTAGTGATTATAACTTAAGAGAGAGTAATCCTCCCTTCGGTATTCTAGAACCGACACCTCATTAACACCTAAATGATTAGGTTAGCATTAATGATAGAAAAAATCCCCCTTTCTCATAATTTGGAACTTCTTGTGTGATTTCTCATTATGAATTTGCTATAGCTCAATTTAATTTCTTTTCATGTTAATTTATAAATTAATTTTCTCCCAATTATCTTCACATGTTTACTTTTCTGTCTATTTTTTATTTTCATTTTTATAATTCTTAGGGCCTTAGATAACTTAGAACTGAATTAGCTCACCACTCGTTAAGAGATTGACACCTCATATACTACACCCACGACCTGTGTGCTTGTAGTATTTTGAGGGCTTATAAATTGTAAAACTTGCTCATCACCATTTAATATAGCTGAGTAGCTACCAAGATAGGATTTACTACCATCACAGACGAGAGAAGTAACACATGAGAAGTGATAGGTGTGAGTTGCATCATATTTTAGGGCCTAGTTTGTTATGTATTAAGTGTTAATTCGAGTGATTAGTATGTGTTTAGGTTAGAATTATGTTAGTTTGTGTGTTTTAAGTGCTTTTATAGGTTAGTATAAGTCTTTGAGCTTAAATATTATGTTTTTGAGGTACCTTGATGTGTTTATTAGTGCTTCAGGGTCAAAATCGAAGAATGAAAAAGTTTCAGAGACTTTTGGGCTGAAACAACGACCCACAATCGTGACACAATAGGCCACGATCGTGATATAAACATGGGAGCCAACCTACGATCGTCACCTAAGGGACACGATCGTGATAGAAGACTCTGCCACAGCCCACGATCGTGGCATTTGGGCCATGATCTTGATAGAAAGATTTGATGCAGGCCACAAACGTGGCTTGCATCGGGTGGATGCGCAAACAGAAGAAAATATCAAGTTTTGAGAGATTTTTCGAACTTTTTGACCGTAGAAAAATCTTAGGCCTGCTCAAGACACACAAACTATTTAAAGAACATGAAGAACATAAGAGAGGGAGCTTTTGCATTAGCCACAATCCTAAAAACCTAGAGAGCTTTATCGAGAGATTAAGGAAGAAATGAAGGAAGAGAGACGTGGAAAAAAAGCCTATGCGAAGTACTTCCCGGAACAGGAGGTTTCCCACCATTGTTGTTTCCGTCATCTATTCCGAGTCTAATTCTGGTTTAATTTCAATTTTTATGATTGTATAGAATTTGAGATAGCCATAGATGATAGATTCATTGAATGTTGAGGATTTGTCTAGACTCACCTTCGGGATATTTTGTCTTTGATATTAATGAAATTTGATTGATTGCATTTTTATTGGATTTCTTATGATTTCATTTCTGCAATTACATAATTCAGTAACAAACTGAGAGGGTGAACCGAGTGAAAAATCATTAAATTGGGCTAACGAGAGTTAGGTAATTTATTAGATCAAGAATTCAATCAAACCGGTAAATTTGTGTAGCGAGAGATCTTGCATAGGTTTTCTATAGTTTATTGGACAACTTAAGATATAATTTAGGTTTTGGATAAATTGTGAATTGAGAGATTGTAATTCCCATAATCTAATTCGATTTATAAATTAGGGTTAATGATTATAAGTTGAGAGAGAGTAGTCAACCCTAGGATCGTCTGGAACCGGTAATTTAGCAAATTCATAATCAATTAGGTTTTCATTAAAGTCAGATAAAAATCTCCTTTCTCTTAATTGGTAGTTTTTAGGTTGTTTTGTGATTGGGTGTTGCATCTACTATCTTATTTATATTTTCGAATTTGATTGTTGGAATTAATTGCTTGATTGAAATACTTTCTTGCTTAATTTTATTCTTTTGATTTATTGCGAATTGTTTCGGCCTTAGATTTTAGGATTAAATTATTGACACCTTAGGTATTACACGAATGACCCGTGCGTTTGCAGATTATCAAGGTTAGTTATTAAAGCTTTTTCATATCGGAAACCTGCGATCAAGAAGAACTTAGATTTATCAGTTAATGTAGGATTGTCCAGGACGCTTACACCACCTAGACACTAGGACTAGCTAAAGATTGCTTAACTGGAGAGGTACTTGGGATAGATCGTAGGAGTCCAATGCACTATTTGTAGACTATCTAAAGCTACTGGAGTGGATAGCAAGACAAGAGGCCCATGATAGATGGATGGAGGTTATATTGCAGATGCCACGACACCTCGAGATGTCTATACCACCTCCACCATCTAGAGCGACTCCATCATCTTTGGATCCACAGTCATATGATGCCAAAAACCCAAGGATACAACAGTGACCAACACCAAACTCATTGACAAAATAATAGTTACAAAAGTAGAATGGATGTTTTATTAGGCTTTTTCTTTTGTTTCTTTTATTACTTGTATGTTTTGTCTTATTTTCATTTGTTTTCTTATTATTTTGTTTTGTTTAAACTTTATTATTGCAATTTCAGTGTTATTTTAATTTTATTATTATTTTATTATATCTTTTTATCCCCTTTTGTTTCTATTTTGCAAAGATGATTGTACATAATATTGGATGGACACTTCACCAAATTCGAAATGTGTAATTTTTATTATTCAAGGAAGTACAAAAATGTACCTTTCTCATATTTTTTAATTTTATCTTATTTTTTCTTGCTTCTATTATATACATGGGGACAATGTGCAATTTTAAGAATGGGGAAGGGGTTAATGGATATTTTTAAGAAAAATAAATTTCTTAATCTTATTATAATCTTTATTATTCATACTTATTAATTGATATCCTAATTTAGTTACAATATGTTCGAAAGACTTTAGGTTATTATTGATTATGAATTAAATTAGTATCCAAAAGGATTGATGTTAGACTAGACTTACTTTTATAAGTCGTTTTTTTATTAATCATCGAGATCGTTAATTTAAATAAAAATTGCATATTATTTACACACAAAAGCCTATTTGGGAGCTTTTAAGCCTAAAAGTAAATACATCGTTATTCTATGCTATTTTATTCTTTGGTGTGTGTTATCATACATAGTTGGATAATTTTAGAACTTGCTTTATTATTCATTTTGAGACCATATTTTTTTAAACAAAGAGAATTAAAATGATAAAGGCACTTAGATTTGACCCTTATTTTCTTTGATTATCATCCAACCTATTTTATCCTTTACAAGTAATCACTTTTGAGACTTAGCCTTTTTCTTGATTGATTATAACCATATTGATAGTCTTTGCCCTATTTTTCTTGAGAACCTTTCACTATTTTTTAACCCTAAAGGAATTTGCCTTTACTTAATTACTTGTAACTTAGGTTATATTGAGAATGTTAAAGAAAAGGTCCAATATTTCTATGATTGTTAGTACGTAGTAATTATGAAATTTGTTTCTTCTCAAGTGCTTCATTTATATAATTTTATTTTCCCTCCAAAGTTACTTGAAGAAGTTCAAAAGTTTAATATTATTTGTTATGAGCATATTGAAAAAAAAGGTAATGATATTTGATGGGAAGTGAGAAGAATTAGTATTGTACTAATGAATTTATTGTTTCAAGGACCTATGCTATGAAGAACCAAGTTCTATTCAATTTTGTTTATGTAAATTATCTTTAATGTTATTACCTTTTTCATTTATCCTTACCATACCTTTACCTAAGCCTCATTACATTGAAAGAACTTTTGAATTTTGTTTTTATTTTACTTATATGTGTAGGAGATGTGATTTAATTTCAAGCTTATGGTTAAGAATCCTTCTATGTAATGATTTGAAAGCTTGTTATATTTTCTACCCTAAACACTCTAAGTGCATTGAGTGAATCCTTAGTAAGGGTGTGGAATTTGTACATTTAATCTCAAAAATATTATCAATGTGATCGCTATTGATATTGACTTATGAAAGTTGGTTCTAATATAACTTGAATCTAATTGTATGTTAATTTGATTAATATGATTTGATGATTTAGGGTATGAATGATCGGCATGTTGAGGTTAATAAGGGGTGGATTTTTTTAAGATTGATGATTTGGATTATAATTTGCTTGAGGACAAACAAAAGTTTAAGTGTGGGGATGTTTGATAAATGATTATTATACTAGGTTTTATGCCCTTATTGAGTGTGTTTTGTTTTTATTTGAGATTTTTATGTTATTTTTGCGACTTATTTTGTTTCAAATGTATTTCCAGGTCTCAATTGCCTTTATGGATCAAAAAGAGAAGAATTCGGGAGAAATTATGAAATAAAACAAAAGAATTAGAGTTGTTTAGCACAACCCGTGTGAAGATGTACATGCCCATATGAGTAATATACACGGTGGTGTAAAGAGACCATGTAAGAGATTGTAAACAAAAAAATCTTTGAAGATGTTTTTGCTCGTGTAATTAACATACATAATTGTGTCCTTTGCTTGTTTGAGCTCCTATAAACATGTAAAATCATGATTTTGAAGTATTTTTGACATACACAGTCACTTATATCATTGTGTAACTAACTGTGTATAATTCAGAAACCTAATTTCACAATATAAAAGGCAATTATGAAGAGGAGATGAGGTAGAAGTAGCTAAAGTCAAATCTATAATCAAAATAGTTCTAAACCTAAAATGAGGAAAACATAAGTAGTACTTTAAAAGATCCGATACAGAGCAAGCATTCGTTAAGGATTTAATGGGACTTCAGAGAGAGGGGGGATATACATATCTATGGATTATTTTCTTTTTAAAACTTTGATGAAATTTTGATGTTTTTTTTTTTCTATGTTTAAGAACTAAGTTTGATTAGTGCCTAGTTAAGATGAACCCTAAGTTAGGATGGATTCTATGATTTGATCCTTGATTTAATGCAATTTGATTCATTCATTCATTCATTGTGATTCAGTTACGTGTTTCTATTATTGGATTAATATATCCAAGATATTAATTCAATGTTTGATTTCATATTCTTAAGATTGAGAAATCTTTTTATATGAATAAATCTACCATATTCGGAAGGAGTTGCATGCAGGTCTAGAGATAAATAGATATAAATCTTCTAGATAAGGGTCAAACCTAATAGAAAAATTCACAAATAGGAGTAATGCAATCTTAGAAGTTTTAACTAGAAAGAAATTTCAGCTAATCAACCAAGAATTGGTTGTTAATAGACTTAGAAAGATATTAGTAGAAGATAGAAATTTTCAGTGCATGTTAAAGGGTTGGCACTTAAGATATCTTAAAGGGATTCATTACCTAGGTGTTAGTTACTTGATATGGAATTAATGTTTATGATATATTTGTCTTGATTCATTATTGTGCTAAATTTTAGTTTAGCTTAGTTTTAAATTAAATCATCATCTAATTCGACAATTAGATAATAGAAAAGAGGCTATTGATAGTAACTGTAAATAATAAAATAAAAATTATTTTTGTTAATTTTTTAAACGAAAATCAATTATATGGGATTTTTTGGTGAATGTGAAACAAGATCAGTTTTTTTTGAGAATTCTAAACCTAAGTGTACGGGGATTTTTGTCTTCCTAGACGAGAATTCAAATAAATTTATTTGACAACGCCCGTATTTTTTATATATTTTTTCAGTAATTCCAATATTTTGTGCATTTATATTTTTTTTGGGTGAATTTTGTGCATTTATATACATATATCATAGATATGAATAACGTTTATTTACCTAATCGCCACCAGAAACCTTACAGGATAAGCAAACACGGGATTATTATCATCGTCAGATTATAAAATGAATTATGCGTTGCAACAGCTTCGTTCTTTTTATGACCGTCTCCTTTTATATTCTCTACTACCTAATACTATCTTCCCTTATTTCTCTCTTAAATTTCTGATTATTTAGGATTTTGCTGATCCGATCCCATCCCATCCTCACATTCCGAACATGTCGATGCTCGATTCTTTCTTCAATAAGGGCTTTAAAGCCGCTAAGTGGTAACTCCTCAATTTCTTTGATTTTCGATGTTTGATGGGTTGGGTGATTAGGAATTCGGATAAAGGAAATTATTGTTGTTTTTGTTTTAATTTCTGAATAGATATTCAAAGCTAAGCTTTTTTTGGGAATTTCGTGCATCGATTTGTTGTATACAGCAAAACACTGTTGAAATTAACAATACCACGCATAAAGTTGCTGAGGAACAGGAGAGAGGTTCAGATTAAGCAAATGCGTCGAGACATTGCCAAGCTTTTAGAGACTGGTCAAGAAGCTACTGCTCGTATTCGGGTATATGTTGTGTATCCACTCTTGAATTTTCGTAATTCAGGAAACGCAATTAATGATTATTTATACTGTTTTTCAGGTTGAACATATCATAAGAGAAGAGAATATGATGGCGGCCCAAGAGATTGTTGAACTCTTCTGCGAGCTTATTTCTGTGCGCCTTCCTATTATTGAAGCCCAAAGGTTTATAAGATTTATACAAAGAATAACATTTAATCAGTCATATACATCATGTTTTGATATTGAAGTAGCTTAATGAAAACTAAGGTTTATAAATTTTGTAGCACTACCCCTTGCAGTTCTTTTTTTGTCTTTGTGACACTTGTGGTAATTGCTCGTTTTATTCTACCTGCTCTGTTATGCTTGTTGATGGTGATCTCTTCATTGACTTCATGAATATCTTAATATTTGAAGCTTTTTTATTTGCGGCTTATTCTATTCAAATGTTCAATATGGCTAACCTCCATGCAAACTGAACCAAAAATGTCTAATATGAATCCTTAGCTTCAGTTTCTGGTTTATTTAGTTGCTTACATTTTAGGCCTTCCCTAATCTTCGAAAATTAGTTGGCTAAAAGGTCGAATATGTTACCAGGGAATGTCCTCTAGACTTAAAAGAAGCAATATCCAGTGTTTGTTTTGCCGCACCAAGGTGTGCCGATCTGCCAGAGTTGCTGCAGGTTCAGATGCTTTTTGCTTCTAAGTATGGAAAGGAGTTTGTATCTGCTGCAACTGAGCTTATGCCAGAATGTGGTGTTAACCGACAGGTTTTGGGAATCTATCTTGTATTTGGATTTAATTGTGGCAGACAATCTTCCGCTTTTGTTCTTCTGGTGACACAAATTCATTTTGCTTATTCTACTGCAGTTAATAGAACTCTTATCAATTCGTGCTCCATCACCTGATGTCAAATTGAAGCTTCTGAAGGAAATTGCTGGAGAGCATGAATTAGATTGGGATCCAGCTGCATCTGAATCTGAGCTTCTGAAAAAACATGAAGATTTGTTGGTAAGTAATATTACACAACTTACTTGGTTCTTGCTTTCTTCGTCTTTTACATGAGGCGTCTCTTTCAGAATGGTCCGACGGATTTTGTTTGTGGGTCTAAGTTGCCCCTTCCTGAAGAGAAGCATGATGAAGCATCTGCCAATACTAATGATGATGCTCACTGTGAACCGCTTGATTCTGATGTGGATTTTGACTCATTAGATTTACCTGAAGTTCCTAAGGTGTCATTGCGGCCAACCTCAGATGCTTCCCAAGGACCAGAAACAGCCCCTCCCATACCAGGTTCTCTACAACCTGTCAATGGTCATGAATCACTAAATCAGCCTGCAACTTCAGAAATTTTGTCACAGAAACCTACATCGGAAAATGAGAATTTTGTTGAAGAAAAGCCGGTGGTTGTCAAGGATGAAGTGCAGGCAACTTGCTCTAGTAATGTAGATGTCAAGGAAGAAAAACAATTTGTACCATTCATTTCTTCCCCATCATTTCCTGAAGATACAACCAGGACACCACCTTCATTCTCCCGGACAAAAAGTGAAGTCAATGTGGATCTGCATGATGTTTTAGCTGCTGCTCAAACTGCAGCTGAAACTGCTGAAAAAGCAGCAGCGGCAGCTCGCTCAGCAGCTGCCCTTGCACAGGCCAGGATTGGTGAACTGACCAAGAGTGTTAATGACAAGTTTCCCAGCAGCCACAGTGAGAATCCATTTCATATAGACATTCCCGACCAATCAGCTAGGAATGAAAAGCTGCATTTGTATCATCAACAATCATTTGATGATTCTGATGTTGCGGTGGGCCGTCCAACTACCCGTAGAGCTGCTGAAGACCATCAGGCTTCACAATTACAAGATCTTCCTTCCTTTGATAATCTCAAAGTGGAATGTGATTCTCCTCACAATGAACATATTACCGAACATGTATCAAGTCATTATCAGCCACAGAGATTAGCTTCAATGGAGGATGACTCATATTTCTCATACCCAAATTTGTTTTCCTCACAGAACTCAAATCTTGGATCCAATGCACAATCGCTGCCTGGTGACTCCCATTCTTCTCGTTAGTTTTTTATGTGCTTATATTTGAGCATCAGATGTGTTGAGTGAGTGTATTTCATATTATGTAAATCTACAAAATTCTCTCCCTGTTGATATGTAGATTAATGAGGTCAATAACTGATAATTTGCGAGACACTATATAATTCTAGTTTAGCATATAATCTGTGGCTCTACATGCTAGATTGTCTAATGTCAGAGTCTCGGTACCAGCGTACAAAAGTAATTTCTTGTGTACAATACCGTTTAATTTAGTAGATAATGAGCACAAGCTTCGCATCTTTGTTAAATTGTTCATGGCGAAAAATTTTAAATTAGAGCCTAATGTGTGCATTAAAATACAAGCTGAATTTTTTAAAGCATTTAAAATGAACCATAAACATTTAAAATAGATTTCTTTTTTTTTTTAATTTGACAAAAGTTGTAGAGGTTATGTGTTAAAATTAAGTTAAATTATTTTCATTTTCATTTTAAATTCATAATAAAAATTAATTAATTCTAATTAATTAATTTAGTTATATTATAATTAAACAAAATTCCTAAATTTTTAAAAATATTTTAAAGCTTTAATTTCTAATTCCTCCGTCATCTTTCAATTTACACTAATCAAAGAGTATAAAATCTTAAGTTCGTATTTTAAACTAATAATTAAACTGAGGACCCATATGTCGATCTTTCCAATTTCTCCATAAGGAAGATTAAGAGGATTGCAAGGTCTGGCAGCATCTTTGTTCTCTCCCATGCCAGGTCTCCGTTCTGGGTTAGTTCTTATGTCTGAACTCCTCTGTCAGATCTGGTTGTTAGTCTCACAATCTCAGACCGTTTGCTTTCTTCATTTGGGTTAAGAGATCGGTGTTTTTTTATTTCAATTCGTAGATCTATGATTCTTTGATGGTGTTGTTCTATTATATTGATCTGATTGACTTCTAGATCTGTCATCTGTTATATGTTGTTTTGATCTGTTCTAGTTTTCTTCCCATATTGGTTAGGTGTGTTTTCTTTGGATCTTTGATCGTCTTCCCCCTTTGAAGGAAAGTGAGTCTGGGCTTGCTTGACCATCTTCCCAATTTTTTGCTTGTTTTTTGCATTTTGGCTTTTTATTCTCTGTTGTGTTTTACTCCCACCTTTGCTTTGCGTTTTGCTTCTGTTGGTGTTGCGTTTTCCTCTTGTCTTATTTCATAACGTATCTCCTTAGATCTGGGTTTTGGTTGTCTTGCGAATTCCTTTGTGGGTGTTCCTTAAATCTAATGAGTATCAAGATTTGATCTTTTAATGTATTTGTTCTTGATTTTACCAAGATGTAAGCTTGTTGTTTTGGCATATAGATGTTCTTGATCTTCTCCCTGTTAGTCCCTTTTTGTGTAGTGATTCATGTTCTAAAAATTAGAGTTCGGAGTTCCCTGTGCTTAACAGCTTCATGACTTCTTCTGTTCATGATCTTTCTGGTACTTTTCTTAAAGAACTAGATTAAGTTTGAGTTGTTTATTGTTTCTGTTTGATTGAGCTAGGACATATGTGGGTCTGTTTTCTTCATGACATGCTTTTTGGTTTTTAGCTTAAAGAAGCAAACTAGCCTTTAGTTATTAGGATACAACAATTACTGGTTGTCACTTTGGGGGACACCCAATAAAATCATAATGAGCAGATTAGCAGGCCCTTGCCCAAGGATGACAAGCACATCTCTAGAAGTGGTGAGAAGAGCTTTGCCAAATATCAGGTATAAGCAAAATTTTGCAGCATATCAGGTATATATATCCTGCTATTTTCTTAATAATTTTGTCTTTTAAACTTGCATCTCCTAAATAAAGTTTGGTAGCTTTTCTTTAAGTGATATTATTCTATTTTCCTTATTTATTATTACTTTATTCTATATATTTATTTATTTATTATGTATTCTAGTTATTTTATCACATTTTTATTTTATTTTATTTTATTTATTTATTCTTAAAATCTTCTTGTCACATTTGCATATCATTTTTACGTTTTTAATCTTTTGACCTGCATCATTTGTTCATTGTCACATTTGCATGTGAGTTTACTGAAAATAACCTCTCTACTATGTAGGGGTAAGGTTGTGTACTATCAGACCTCCCCAGACCCTACTTTATTGTGGGATTTCAAATTGGGTGATAATGCTGCTGATGATGATGAATTAAGCTGAGGAGAAATGAAGTTATTATGTACCAACAAAATAGTATCATAAGTACATTAAAGGTAAACAATTTGGGCAATAATTAGCCATAGAATCCACACTATTGTAACATAGAACATGACTAATCCTAAACCTAACGCTAACCCTAATAAAATTCTTGAAATCACCAACCATCCAAACAAAATTTTTTATTTATTAAAAATTGCATTTACTATTATTAGAACAAATAATAAAACAATCATAAAAGGAAGAATTGATCAGTGATAAGCCTAAGAGTTCTCCGAGAGTCCTAAAAAAGAATCCATGTTATGTGAACTAGGTGGGAGAACAAAATTATGAGTCATGCAAGCCACAATGGGATAACTATTATATTATATTTATTTTTTGTTATTTTGATTGATTCTTTTACTGCCGGGGTAAGTCAAATAGTTATTGCAAATAATATTATAGTAGGATTATTGTGATAGGAGTCTATTTTAGGTATCATGAGTCTTATGAGTTGTTGCTATAACTTAGTTAAGTTTGTTATGATTGTTTATTTAAATTCAAGTATTTTGCATTAAAAGAAAATGGTTAATTTCAAACACAAATTCATATTGTCTAATTCTCACCTTAAGTAAAATCACCTAAAAAATTATTAGCATTGTTTATTAGGACCTATCACTAGTATCAGAGCCTGGTCTATTTCAACTAACAAAGAGAGAATTAAGAACCTAGAAGCAAGTCTAGGAGGGATTAAGAAAAACTAACAAATAAAGAGAGAACTAAGAACCTAGAAGCAAGTCTAGGAGGGATTTAAGAAAAACTAAACAACATGGAGTTGAGTTTCAATGACAAGCTACAATAGTTTGAGATCGCCATTGACAAACTCTATGGAATCTTGCTCACCACGTCATCTACTAGTAATATCAATGCCTTTTATTGGACATTTTAACACTGAAGGGGTACAACAATTATTTTAATCTAAGCTAGCTAAGCTAGAATTTCCAAAATTTTTAGGAGATGATCCAAAAAATTGACTTAGCAAGATGCAATAATTGTTCATATTCCCAGGAACTGTTGAATCTCAAAGGGTGATCTTAGCTTCCTTTTATCTTACAGGAGAGGTCAACCAATGGTAGTAATGGTTAAGTTATGGCTACAAAGAAGAAAGGAGGGAAATCATATAGACAGTTTTTGAAAAGGAGTTGTGGGCTCAATTTGGATCTACAAAGCGTGAAGGTTTTGACAAGGCATTATCCAAACAAGTAAGTCCATTACAAGACTATTAAAAGGAATTTGAGAATCTCAAAAATCGTCTACATAGCTGGACACAAAAAGGCATTGGTGGGAACGTTTATGGGGGGAACTCAATCTAGAAATTTCTAAAGATTTGAATGTTCAAACCCAAGACATCGAAAAAAGCCATCAACCTAGCTCAGAAGAAGGATGAGCAATTAGCTCGTCAACAAAAATATGTAGAAGCACCACTTACCAATTGCATTCAAAGTAATCTTATTTCACCTACAAAAGCCAATTAGGCTTCTCATATGAAGTGACTGACTTGGGACGAGATGCAGTAATGGTGAATGCAAGGATTATGCTTCAACTGTGACCCTAAGTTTACTCCAGACCATAAATGTGGCAAACCACAACTCTTATTGTTAGAAAGTGAGAGCAATTCTAAAGATGAAGCAGAGGAAGCCATGACCATGATACAAGATGAATCTGCAATCTTTTCACATACTATATTAGGGTGGTCCACTCCATAAACTATGAGAATTACTGAGAAGATAAGGCATCATTAATTAATTATTATCACTGATAGCGAATCTATTCATAACTTCACCAGTAATAAAATAGCCACAAAATTACAACTTCCAGTTATACCAACTGAACCATTTATGGTTAAGGTGGCTAATAGAGTACACTTAAAATGCCAAGGGAGGTTTGAGCATAGGGATATACAGGTCTAAGGTATTCCTTTCTCCTTTACTCTTTACTCTTTACCATTAGTGGAGCCTGATTTGGTACTAGGAATTCAATGGTTAGAGCAATCGGGCTCAGTGGTGTGCAATTGGAAGAAGATGACAATAGAATTTCTATAGGAAAATCAAACTTATAAATTTTAAGAGACATATGTTTAGTCTATCCAAAAGACATCCATATGGGCTATCTCCATGGTATTTCATCAAAGAAATGCAATAATTACTATTTGTTTTGAAAATGAAGTAATAATGTCATAAGATAGAGTTCATCTAGAAATGCAGCAGTTTTTATGTGCCTTTGGAAACATCTTTCAATAGCTAAAGTAACTTCCTCTAACCAAAGAAATTGAGCATCAGATCACTCTCAAAGAAGGAACTAAGCTTGTCAACATGAGACCATACAAATATGCATATTTTTAAAAGATTGAAATTGATAAACAAGTATAAGATATATTACGACTAGGGCTAATTAGATCAAGCACTAGTCCTTTCTCATCTCTTGTTTTATTGGTTAAAAGGAAAGATTGTGGATGACATGTTAGATGAGCTCCATGGGGCAACCTACCTAACTAAATTAAACCTTAGAGTAGGTTAACAGCAGGTAAGAGCCCGTTTAATGTCATTATAAATATTTTTCATGCCTTTTGGATTATGTAATGTGCCCTCTACCTTCCAAACCATTTTGAAATCCAGTTTTTGCCCTTATCTTCATAAATTCATCTTGGTATTTTTTGAAGATATATTGGTCTATAGCACAAATTGGATTTTGACACCTTGTATATGTTCAAAAAGCTTTTGAAATATTACGACAACACAAATTCTTTGTCAAAATTAGGAAATGCACATTTAGCCAACAAGAATTAGAGTATTTGGGACATATTATCACTCCTCAAGGAGGAAAAATGGACCCCAAAAAAATTACAGATGTATTAAAATTAGTCAAAGCCTACTAATATTTCTAAGTTGCATGATTTTATAGGCTTAACAGAATATTACAAAAAATGTGTTCATAACTATAAGCTCCTAGCTTGATCACTCACCAATTTGTTCAAGAATGGTCAATTTCATTAGAGTGGAGAAGCTGATGTTGTCTTTGAAACTCTCACGCACGCTATGATGACCACCTTGATGTTGGCCATGCCTAATTTCAATATTCCATTTACTATTGAGACTGGTGCATCTAGAGATGGAATTGGTGCAGTTCTTACTTAATAAGGCAAGCCTATTGCTTTCATAAGTTAAGCTTTAGGACCTTCCAAAGGTCTTGGTTCACATATTCTTGGGAAATGTTGGAGAAACAAAAGTGTTTGTGTAAGTTACAAGGATATGATTATGAGATTATCTGCATGCCAGGCAAAGGTAATTTAGCAGTTGATGCCCTATTTTGAAACCTACCTTATTACCATCTCTATTGCACAAGCTTAGATTTAGGAAGATATCAAAGCAGCAATCAACAACCCTCCATATATGTAACAAATTAGGAAGATAGCTACAAAAAATCGAAGAGCTCCATACATATGGAGAAATGGTTTTATATGCTACAAAAATCATATCGCAATGCCACCTAATTTGCCTATCATCAAACTACTTCTATAAGAATTCCATGATTCACCCATTGGTGTCCATTTATGTGTGTTAAAAACCTGTAGGTGTCTTTCACAATATTTCTATTGGCCATCTAAACATTAAATAGTACAAGAATATGTTATTATTTGTTAGACATGTCAGAAACCTAAGTCATCAACTTTTTCACCAGTTGTTTCAAGTGTGGGATGACATTGTCATGGACTTCATTGAAGGACGACCTAAGTTTAGTGGTAAGAACACATATTTTTTTTAATGGATCGCTTAAGCAAATATGCTCATTTCATTGCTTTTGCTCATCCCTTTACTGCCAAAATTGTAGCTGAAACATATGTAGAAATAATTATCAAGTTACATGGGATACCCTATACAATCATTAATGATTGAGATCAATTATTCCTTAGTCAATTTTGGCATAAATTTTTCAAAATTTCAGGGATCTAACTAAAGATGAGCTCTTCATATCACCTAGATCAACGGTCAATCTAAAATAGTGAACAAATGCCTATGACAGTATTCGAGATGCTTTGTCCATCATCAACCTTACAATTGGAGTCAATTCTTTAGGCTAAGTTTTGGCATAACACCACTCATCATGTGTACATCAGTATGACATCCTTTCAGGCCTTATATGGGCGCTAATCTCTAACATTTTCACGCTACGAAGTTAGTAAGCCTGAAATACAAGAAGTTAATTAGCAACTTCTTACTAGGGATGAAATATTGAGGCAACTAAAAACTAACCTTAATGCTACTAACAATCACATATAGCAGATGACCAATTCTAAAAGGTAAGATATTGAATTCGAAATGAGAGACTTGAGTTTTCCTCAAGTTATATCCTTGTCATCAGCATTCAATGTTTGCTCAAGCTTGTCAAAAACTAACCAACTATTTTTATGGGCCAGGTTGAGTAGAAGATTAGTCCAGTAGCATATAACTCAAGCTGCCTGAAGGTTCTTGCATGTCGTCATATTTTTCATGTTTCTTTACTTAAGAAAAAGATAGGTGATACCAACATGGCTAATATAGAAATTCCACCAATTATTGATGGGGAATTCATTATAGAACCTAAAGGCATTTTGGACACTAGGTGGGCCAAAAAGGGGTCGTTTCTTGAAGAAGAAAGCCTAGAATAACTTGCCATCTGCGGATGCTACTTGGGAAAACACCCATATGTTGTGTAATAAATTCCTGAATTTGAACCTTGATGATAAGGTTCCACTATGAGGGGAGGGTATTAATAAGTCTAGAAAGTCTCTAAGAGTGCTTGATAAGAATCCAAGTTGTGCAAACTAAGTGAGACATCAAAATTATAAGTCATGCAAGTCATGATGGGATACTTTTTTTATTATTATTATTATTATTATTATTATTATTATTATTATTATTATTATTATTATTTACACCTTGTATTTCTTAGTATTTGTTCATTATATTTATTAAGTATTTATTCATTTTATTTTATTTTATTTTTAATATTATTGTTTGTTTTTTTGTTTTTATTGTTTATTTTATTATCTTTATTATTTTTATAGTTATTATTTTCTCTTTTATGTGTTATTATTATTTATTTTCTTTTCTTTTCTTTTATTTTTATTTTTATTTTTATTTTTATTTTTATTTTTATTTTTATTTTTATTTTTCTTTTTCTTTCTTGTGGGTTATCCAGAAACAATCTTTAGTAGTTAAGGGGTAAGACTGTGTACTATTAGACCTCTTTAGACCTCACGTTTTAACGAAATTTTTATTAAGCTATTGCTATTGTTGTTGTACTTAAGGGATAAGTCAAATAGTTGTTGCAATATAATATGGTAGTAGTATCAATGTGATAGGTGTCTATTTTAGGTGGCATGAGTTTTATGAGTTGTTGCCTAAAGTTTGGAAAGTTTATTATGCTTGTGTATTTAAATTCAAGTATTCTACGATAAAGCAAAATAAATACTTTCAAATATAAATCTTGTGGTCTAATTCTCTCCCTAAGCAAAATCATTTAAAATATTTATCAGCAACTTTGATTGGGACATGTCAATCAAAATAAAAATTGAATTGGAACGAAAATTTCAGAAATGGATTTGAGAGAGAAAATTCAGTAAAGAATCAAACAAATGAAAGAAACCAAAAGGATTTAAATTTCATAAGGAAGCTAGAAGGACATAATGAGTAAAGTGATTGCCTGCCTTGCCTTTAGTTGAGGGACTTATTTTTAAACCAAACAATAACCCACTTAAACTCAATTAAAATTTCAAGCTTTTACTTAAATTTAACAAAAAAATGACTTAAATAAATAAAAAGAATAACCCATTTTAAAAGACCTTTGTAAAACAATTCTTGAATTGAAAAAGCAAGAACAGCAAATTTATAAGTGGAGAAGTTCGAGAAATATGTTGTGTTCAAGTTTAGTCTAATTCGCCGTCGACTTATTAATGATATAAGATTTCAAAATTTTTTAGACAAATCTAGGAAATTTGATCAGGGTTGATTGAGAGATGGTGAAAATTTAAAAATATAAAATTTATGCCATATTACTAACGTGACATATAATGAATAAAAAATTAATTTTGTTTACATTTTCATTCAATTAAGATTTTTTTTGAACATTTTGTAAATTTTAAATTTTTTAAACACTTCAAAATATTAAGGTTCATCTTATATTTTACTAAAAACATTATGATTTAATTTACACTTTTTGATAATTTCTCTCTTTTCAAATTTAATAAATTGGTAGCTTGTGCTGATATAAAAGTTCTAACTTTTTTGAATCTAACGATTTACTAGTAAAAAATCAATAACTTATGGCCATTTGATTTTACTTCTGTTTTTTGTTGAAGTTTTTAGTTTTAGTTATTAATTTTTTTTCTATTTTTCTTTCAAATAAAAACAAAATTGTGTTTGGTTATTAATATTAATGTAGTTATATTTTTATCACTAATAATAATTACATATTAGATAAAATTTAAAGATAAATTATTTTTAATTAAATAAATTTATTTAATCTCTTATATA
>JAOQMS010000003.1:21926066-21952693 GCA_027563885.1 Erythroxylum longipes
ATTAAATCAAATTTTATTTGAATATTTATATATTTTAAATTTAATTATATTTATTAATAATTATTATAATTTAATTATAAATAATTTAATTATAAAAATTAAATTAAATAAAATTATTCATAATTTTATTGATAATTAATTTTAATTTATTAAATATATAATGTTGAATTAAATTAATCATAATTTTTATTAAAATTTAAATAATTAAATAATATATTAAATGATAGTATTATGGGAAAAATAGAAACAAGAAAAAAAAACAAAAAACAAAAAACATTTTTTATAGTTTTCATAATTTTTGAAAACTAAAAGAAACCAAAACTAAAAATTCAAAAAAACAGGTTTTTTTTACTAAATTTGAAAATAAAAAACAAAAAATAAAAATAGAAACACACACACCCTTAGTGTTTGTTACTTTGTTTAACTCTAAGATAATTTTATTGGATAAGTTACACCACTTTTTAAAAAGTTTTATGGAGTCTGTAGTCAGATTTAAGAATTTTTGTGAATAACTAGAAAATTTGTGTCAAATTAAACTTTCATATTTGTATTACAAAATTATTTTGGATTATGATATTAAAATTATGAATTTATAAAATCAGGAATGAAGATTAAGAATATGTAGATGTCAATTGTTAAATTGAGATAAAATATGAATTTCAAGAAATAAATGCTTAAGTTTTTTTTTTCATGATCTTAAGCTTCATTAGTTCTTCTCCAAAGAATTCGTATGATTAAAAGACATAAAACCTTTATTAATAATAATATACACCTTTAACAATTATATGGAATTTTTATAGAAAGAATGATATTATGATCTTAGTGTAACTAGCTGATCAATATATAACATCTTGATTAATATTTTATCAACTATAAATTTCATCGACTTTGATCAATTATATAATCTGTATTCTATAAATTTGTTAATGTTTCGTAATTTGGTTCTTCTGTTTAATTCTATTTCAATCCTTATATTATCAAATAAGGCATTTGTACAGTCCCATTATAAATTAAGTGTAAAAGAAGAAGACTATTGTTAAAATAATCGAGTTGAGGCTTATCTAATAATATTAGCTTATTTGTCTGTATGGATATTGTTGGCTTATCATCTATTTTCGCTTTGCCTTTTTCTTTACTTGTGGAATTTTTCTATTTTATATGATCTTCTCATATCACCGATCCCTATTTTCCTTCACCCTTCTTTCCCCCACACATCTTGGGAGCAAAATGGGTTGCTTCTCATTAGAAAACACGAGCTTATGGATCCCTCAAATGACAATTACGATATGTTCATCTAAGGTTTATCTGCAGAAATGGTTCAAGGAGACATCAAACATGAAATTACCTAGCAAAAGTTAGGCAGATGATGTGTTTATTGTTCCACAAATTAGGCCTACATCTTCTGACTTTAAGATATCTAGGTCGTATTGAACACAACTAGAATTAGATTTCCTTTACAACGAGAAACTATTTTGAAGTATAAATAATGATAAATATAGTACAGGCTTTCCATCATGAATAAGAGAGAAAGAGAAACTTTTAAAAAAAAATTTGGACTCTACTTACCATGTAAGATACACATATGGTGGTAATTAAGGAGCTCATAAAATAAATATCATATAAAATTTTTGTAATGAAAGATTTAACGGATAAGTTAAGTTAGAGTTTAAATTAAATGTTTGTGAAATGTTAAGATTCTTCTCTTCCTGAAACGATAAGGTCCCATTTGACCCTTTTGTCTAATAAGATCCTAAACTGTGACATGAAAATGTTTTGAAATAAAGCTGTTATGTTTTATTGACTGAAATGGCTATGTTTAGGACTACAGAAAATAGTAATGGGACACTTATAAATAAGAGGACGAATGAGTTATTGAATGAAAAGGGTGTCCTTTTCTATAGTATTTAAATGAGATCATCAAAAAAATGAAATCACATCATATAAATGAATTCGATTTTGTGTTTGAAGGTCTCCTTCGGTGTTCTGGGCCTTAGGATTTCACTTCGTAAGTTTACATGTGGGCGAAATCTGCAGCTATGGATTTGGCGTACATTTGAATTGTCCTTCCTTGTGTGAAGATGAGCAGCATTTGGATGACAAAGTCACCTTTTGAATTTTGTTATTAGGATTCATTTCTCTTCTCTGGTAATTGAAACTTTGTTTTAGAGCACATTAGCATTAGTTTGATTCACGTAACAGTGCTCAGAAGTCAAAATTATTAAACTTGTGGCCTTAACCGTATTTTGGAGCAGCCGGAAGAGCTTCTCGTAGAGAGGAAGAATGAGAAAAAAAAAACAGTTGAATTAAAATATGGGCTAAGCCTACTCATTGGCTAGTTTCACCCGCAAAGCAACCAATCACCATATCAGTTCCTTAGGACCCTCCATTAATAACGCAGTAGCTAAAAGCCAGCCGATGCCTTTACTATTGCAATGGCGCTCCAAGTATGATTGAGCATAAAGAATCAACACTAAAATGCAACTATAATTGGAAGCAAATGCATACGTTAGATATTTTACTTCCAACACGAAAATATTTGACAATGAGTTAATATCACAATAATTCCCGAGGCTTTTCATTAGAAAATTCCCACTCAGGCAGACCATGTATAGTGGGCGTACAGAGACTCAGCATAAAGTTGCAATGCACAAAAAGACTGGTATGCATGCCAGGTTGCAGATGAAACAATTTTAACTCGTATGCACATATGTAATGAATACAATACACAACGGACTTACATGAGATATGAATTGGATAGTCATAAAATAAAGGGCAAAGGCTTAAGACAGTGACAAATAGAGGGGGGAAAAAATAGTAAGTATATCCTCTCTTCTGTTGTTGTTGAACCAAGATCACCTGGGACCAGATAACTCGACTGCATGCAGATTTTCTGTTGAGTCAACAATCCAATCAGAATTAGGATGAGGGGAGAGCTCCACCTCCTGGCGAAGAACTTCCACCTTTTGCCACTCATCCCATCTCTCAGCCAAACCGTCACCTTCAAGCATTCTTACCACTTCTGACATCTTAGGCCGGTCCATAGGGGAGCCTTGTGTGCACAGAAGTGCAACCTGGATTAGCTGCTCTACTTCAGCTTCTACATAGTTATTTTGGAGATCAGGATCTACCAGCATTTCCAACTTTTTCTCCTTCAGAAGTCCCTTCACCTGAGACGACATTTGATGCATCATATACATGGACATTTCATGAATCCAAAACCAATACAAACTCAAGAGAAAATGAGGAAGCATTAACAATGGTATGATTCGAAGACACTTAGGCTGTGATACAAAGAGAAGCCACAACTTTCCAGAACATGTCAATCATTTCTGCAACTGAACCTCTGGATTTTAGATCCTCATTAAACACAAAACCCTTCTTTAGTTATTCTTTATCCTATGAAAATGAAAGGTAAATTAAATAAAAGGTTTCTTGCCAAGTCCTAAATTTACTTTGACATGTAAGTGGCATTACCATATAGTAAAGCAGGGACTTCATTTGCAACACACAAGAAATGACTACAGACTTTCTTCATGTATGCTGCCAAAGGTTTTTTCTTTTTTTTTTTGGAAAATTTATGCTGCCAAAGTTCTTGTGGCTTTACGACTATGAGGCGGAATGTTTCACCAAGAAGAGACGCCATAACGGTTAAACAATGGATATCTCTCCTTCAATTCTTTATCGGCCAAATAAGCAGGCTTAATCTTATATGTTTTAATATATTCCACACCAATGTCAAATCATATTCCCAACATTAGTCATCTAGGGTAAAACTGAAAAGAAGGTTAATGCTACACTTCAGATAAACATGTTCAGTTAGGAAGAGTAATGCACCCCTACAAGCAACTCCAAACCATTATAATAATATGTTTCCAAAGAAGCATAAATTCTTTTCCCTACACAAAAAAAAGATACAAAGTCAATAATACATTGTAGCAATCAGGAGTCAAATCAAGCAAATATGGCTAAACTCTAGTAAAATGCTTACCCAATCAAGTAACATGACATCATCATCATTCGCAAGCCGAGCCAGATCAAACGCCCTCTGTCCTGTAATTAGCTCCAGAAGCATTATTCCATAACCAAAAACGTCAGTTTTCTCAGATGATTTACCAGTGGAGAGGTACTCAGGAGCTATATGTCCTATTGTACCACGGACAGCAGTTGTGACATGAGTATCCTTGTAGTCCATCAACTTAGCCAAACCAAAATCCCCAACAACAGCCTCAAATTCCTCATCCAACAAAATGTTTGCAGCTTTAACATCACGATGAATGATTTTTGGGTCACAATGATCGTGCAAGTACGACAGACCCCTAGCAGAACCCAATGCAATCTGCTTCCTTATTGGCCAATCCAGAGGAGGTTGTGAAGGAGGACGTTCTAAAAAGCATCCATCAATAAGATCATGTGAGTCTGATACATGATAACACGTAAAGGACTGATGCAACAAGTCCGCAAAGAAAACACTAAAAAAAAAACAGAAAAATAATTGATAGGAAATGTGTAAACAGATACAAGCATACCTCGTAAACATGATGCTACACTTCCATTAGCCATGTAGGGATAGACGAGCAGTCGTTCAGTTGGTGTCATGCAGAATCCTCGCAATCTAAGAAGATTTCGATGCACAGCCATGCTTATCATCTCCACTTCTGTCTGAAACTGCAACTCTCCACCAGGTGTGCGCTCTTCTTTCAGTCGTTTAACTGCTACCAATGTGCCATCAGCTAGACGCCCTTTATAAACCTTTCCAAATCCTCCTCTACCCAGAATATTTTTGTTGCTGAAACTATCTGTCGCTACCTGTAATTCCCGAAGTGAAAACCTTTTGAGTTGCCCCAGATGAACCTCAGGATCTTCTTCAGCTGCATGGAAATAAAGGCATATGTTAAGAAATCAGGGCCAGTAGTTTGAATTCATTCCTTAATGCAATAGAATACAAACCAGGTACATCAAAGAAGAATTCTTGAGGTTTCCTCCGGCGCCACCATGCAAATGCTATCGCAGGAGCAGCAAACAGTAATGCTGCACCAGCAGCAACTCCTCCTGCAATTGCTCCGGTAGCACTATTCCCTCCTAAGTTTTTAATGAATTGAACAATATAACAATCAGCAAACTAGATATCACCATTCTCTAAGACTGATTATTTTGCTAATCCCTACAGACAAACTACATATCACATCTCGTTGCAAATTTCAAATAAGTAACAGATGTTTTTTTATCCATAATTACAAGATACATTGTGATCTATAAAAATAATTGCTATTTCTTTCCTATTTCGAATGTTTGCTAACCCAGTCAACTATAAAAATAAATAATTTTCATAAAACATTTTGAAAACCAATCAGTTGGTAATATAAGGATCAACAAGTTCAACTTATAATCTATCACACACATGCACAATCATAATCACATGTAACAACTTGTTTATTAAATGAAACAAAGTACCACAAAGTAAAAAGAAAGCAGTAAAGAAATCTACTCTGCCCAAATTTATGTTCACCTTACATAGCAAGTTTAATTGGATCACAACTAATTACACAGAGGTAAAAGAGTTCAGGCATCAAAATATCAAGTTTAATCATATATGACTGTCAAGTGCAACCATGCAAGAAATGCCAATCTAAGCAAGTAAAATATAAGAATCATATGCGTATGCAAGTCAAATATTAACAAATGATGGTTACCAGGCAAAGACATTGGAGGCGGCGGAATGAAAGGAGGAGGGGGAGAAAATGGAGGAGACCCTGGGCAGGGATGCCCAGTAACCGGTCCACATAAGTTCAAGTTGTTAGCAAAACTGCAATTTGAAAAGGACATAATTATTAAGACAAGATTGGATCAGTTGGCAAATGCAGATCACTCTATGTAGTTGGCAAACCTAATTGGAGTGAACAAGGAGAAGGAACCATTATCTGGAACAACGCCAGAGAGTCGGTTATTTGAGAGGTCCCTGCAGTTCAAATCCAACAGAACTCATTGTGATTTCTCTATCGTCTGAACAGTATCTACTCTGCAGTGTTCCTTATTAAACATGATGCTTTTACAGATTTAATTGAATTAAGTTGGCACTCACAATACTTGAAGGGCTGTAATATTAATCAATGACATAGGGATGGGACCTGTCAAACTGTTGTTGTTAAGCCGGCTATCCTTGCACCAATGTGGCAAGAATACAAAGAATGTTAACATATAGATAAAAATCAATAAATGCATTTCAAATTAACATCACAAAGAGGAACCAGCATAGGAACAGATTAAGATCAAATATCAAGTCATTTAGTGGAAAGAAGTAGCTAAAGAATTATCTTCCAAACGTTGGTGTCAGGTATATGCACTAACAACATGTGTGCTTAACTGTTACTGCCCCTATGTTTGGGGAAACCAGTCCAACGAATGATTTATCACTCTTTATCTCTGCTTCTAGTATATGCTACATCAACTGACAAAGTATACAACTATAGCTTGTTCAATAAATATGAAGAGCACACAAAAAAACATGATTTTATATTTGGAAGTTCAGTAAAATCATCAGTTGTTGGATTTTCTTCTTCATGTTATGATAGTGTGTTGCATAAAGAAATAAAATGAAATACTACATGAAAAGTCAATATTCCCATTTAACTATCATAATAACTTCTCAGCCATAGCAAACGAAGGTTAAGCTTTTCTAGAATAAGTGTACTTACAGAAATCTTAACCTTGACAACTTGCCCAAAGTTTCTGGAATCGGACCAGTAAAATTATTCAAGTAAAGATCCAAGCTCACAAGGTTAGACAAGTTCCCAAGATCACTAGGTATTGGCCCACTTATGTTATTACTGTAGAGTTCCCTGTCACCATTTGGTTTTATTGCTGGTCAAAGAACAGGTCATAATGGAATAATGTGATACGATAAGAACGGATCCAGAAAAAGATTCACTGTCAACAAATTCCAAAAAGAATGTTTTTGAGAATGGAAAAACCATGATGTTTGTGATCTTTGAAGACTAAAACATTTCAGGAAGCATTCAAGTTGTAGCAAATACTGTTCTGGGAGTGTAAGTGGAACTAAACCCACAGAAGATCTTGTCCAACCAGCAAATTAAGATTAACAATATAGTATCGTTCACATAAAACAGGATAGACCACACAAGATTGCGAACAAGAACAGGTATCAACATAAACATCATATGCAAACACAATAGTAAGAAAGTGAACAGTCAATGGAAAACAACCTTTTCAGAAGCAAGTTGATAAACAACCCCCAATATATAAATGTCAACTTACATAGCATAACTTACAAGTATTGCAAATTCTTGAGTAATCCAAGCTGGGGAACAAGCTGACCGGACAAGGCAGCATTTCCAAGATCACTGACAAGAGAAGAAATTCATATCAGCTGTTCATGCAGAGATTTCATAAGCTCAAGATTAATCATTATAATCATGCTACACTTTTGCACTTAAGAAACATAAATGAGAAAGAACTTACACTCTTATAACACTATTATCATTGTTGCATGTGACATGAAACCATGTGCATGGGTTGACAAGAGTAGGATCCCAGCTCTGCAGGACATTATTTGGATCATTCAAATTGGTCCTCAGGCTGTGCAAAGCATCTCCTGTATCAATGAACAGAACGTTAACAAAATGTGTGAGCAGCAAGTTCACATCGATATAGTAGAAATGACTTGAAAGAGAAATACGCCAGTAATAAACAGTTCATAGAAGCATCATTTGATGTCACATAGTATGACAGTTTCTTAAGATGAAGATAGCCAGATAAGAAAAGGCGGTATCAAGCATTGGATAAAACTTAGAATATCGCCCACTAATTTTGCACATGAATCATAGCGTACGCATCCAGAGCCCAAAGAATCCACATGTACAAAGCATATTAGCTGCATCACAACATATAGTTAGAAACATCAAAAGGTAAAGATACAATGGTTGAGATAAAATAATCAAGAGAAGAAACAAAGCTGCGATTAGAAAGACATTGTAAATTACTCCTTGTTGACATTTCAACTGAAATTCCTGTTTCAGAACCATAAATGGGAAACAATATCATTATTTGTCCTGCTTCCATCAATTAAAAAAACCTTTCCATTAAATAACACAATTCCCCTACAACTTAAAGACTAAGAGGAATAGAAGCGCATAGCTGTTGAACAATTCAATAAATCCAAGATACCAATCTAACGCAAGACCAATTTTATAGAGTAACGAACACAGCCTCCAGCAACGCCAAACAATCACTGGAAAGAATAACAAAAACCCCGCTTTTGCCAATTAACAGAAGAAGAAGAAAAAATGAACGTACAAACCAAGATCAAGCTCTTAACTTTGTAACCAAAGATAGCGGTAGAACACAAACCTTCCATGTTTCCCAACACTAGCCATAATGGATGCAGCACCAAGATCAAACACACCATAAAAAAGGCCCCAACTTTCCTCTTCATTATCACCCCAAACACACACCCACAGCCACACAGCCACACAACCACACTTAACTCCTCGACCTCCTCAGATCCAAACAACGACATACCAAAACCCAGCTCACCATCACAAAGAAAAGCCACAAAAACCTAGCCTTTTCCACTCAGTTCACACATTAACGCTCACCATATTATCTCTTAATCACATCCATAAACATCAAAACACCAAAAACTAAAAAAGTAAGCCACCACCCTGGTATCTCTAAGTGTAGTTTCTCTCTCAATCTATCTCACTTACCTTTTGCTCACATTCTCATCAACTTAATCTCATAAAGCTAACATCAAAAACCAAAAAAAGAAAGGAGCAAGGAAAAAATTCAAAAACATTTTCACAAGGGCTTTCGGTATTGTCCGAAATAAGTAAAAAGATCTAAACTTGCCCTTTTTGGATTCACTTTTTAGTGAAGTGTGTTTTTTGACAGAGACACAGAGGTGCTTGTGTGTTTTTTGATATCTACAATTGAGGAGAGAGAGAGAGGATGTACTGCCCGAACGGGGCTGACCGATGCCCAGCGCAGTCAAAAAACACGTATTCGCGCTATATCGTGACCCTAAAAAACACCGTTTTATATAAAAAAGAATGGGGCCGCAGCCTCAGTTTTGCCACGTCAGATTTGGTCCTTCGCTCAGTTAGGAAGAACTAAGAAGGTGATGTAGATGGTAATGGTTGCTTTAAATTGATTAATTAACAATTCTTTAATTGTTCATTAATTAGGAACACAAAAAAGTTAAAAGACTCCCCCATTTATAGAATCAGAAATTTTAATAGAAGTGAGGAGGAGTATAAAGAGAATTGTGTGATGGCGACGTTAATGCGTATCAAATGTCTATTACCTCTCTATTCCTTCCCTTTACAATGTTTTTGACTTACCCCTTAAGATAGAATAATTATTTTCTTAACTATAATCCTGTAAGTGATCATTCACAAATCATTATAATATTTTTTATTTCCTATTGATTATAATATAATCTACGAAGGGGTGCTTGATTAGTTGATATAGGAAGAAAAGAATCAGCAAGGAGTGAAAAAAAATAATTGATAATATATTATGATTGAATGAACAATATTTTTATATCCCTTTTGAGGTAATACTTCATTCTCTAATATGGTGAGAAATAGAAGTCGAATATATTTCTATTTTTCACTATATTCTTTATAATTTTTATTACCATTCTCACGAGTAAACCTAACTAAGCACACTTAAATTTTCCGTGGTACTTTCTTGCTGTTAGTACTACATACAAAAACTTTAAATTATCAGTGGTAGTCACAAATATGATTGAAGTTCTTTGATAAATACTTGTATGAAGCTCTAAATTTTAATTTTAAGATTATCTAATTTAACTATGAACTCAATTTGACATTTTTTAAATATTCTTAAAATTATATAGCATCTTAAAAGTGATTCAAGAATTAACAGTGAATGTAACTCTATATTAAATAATTATAAGGGTAAAATACCTAGACTCCTTTACCAGTTTAGAAAATTTCAAAAAATCTCCGAATATTTAAAATTCTTGAAAAAAAAATCTTTATAGTTTTTTGATTTTCTAGAAAACCTCTTCTCTTAGACGTTGCTTAAAAAATAACAAGAAAACATACATAATATAAACATTACTAGTGGATTAATCAAATGTTGCTAATATGATAACTTAACTAAACTTTTAAATACGACTTAAACAAATTAAATTCAACTTAAATTAATAATTAATATAATATAATAAATTATTTATTTTTGTCAAATTTAATTATTTCGATTTGAGCTAAGAACTAAGTTGAATCATCATATAAATAACATTTACTTAGTCCGCATATATTGTTTATACTATATGTGTTTCGTTGTTATTTTTTAAAATGAGAGGTTTTTCTTGAAAATTGAAAACTAAAAGAAGTTTCTTTTGAAAATTTTAAAGATCAAGGTTTTTTTTAATTTCTTAAACTACATAAGAGATTTATGTCTTTTACCCTAATTATAATTTTATGTTTATGATGTTTAATGAGAATTATCTTATACAGTTTAAATATGACATTATTATCAAATTATCTATGGATAATTATTTAATTGTATTTGGTATTGTGTATCTATATTCTTTCACATTATAATAATATTTTATTTTTTAAAAGTAGTGTTTAAAGTCATAATTATAATTTAAGAGTTAAATTCAAGGATTCTCTTTCCTTTCACTTACTATAAGACAATCCTCTATAATTTATAGAAGAAAATACATATACATTTCCTTATGATTTTTCTCATTTCTTCAAAACTCATATGACCATTATACTTATTTTAATAGTCCGCAGCACCTAGTATACTACTTTTTATGTCAAATATTTTTTAAAAACTAATATTTCATATGGTTTTAACAATGTCTTGTGAAAATTCTATCGTATTTAAATAAAAAAACTAACATGGAGTGTTATGAGAGGATATTATATCTTAAGGAGTTCTTAAAGAATGAGAATTTTATATTAATGAAAACTTTGTTGTAAATATTTTGAATTTTCCCTATTCTTTCCTTTTTTAAATATAAATAAAAGATTTTAGTAATAAAGAAAATGAAGGACAAGTTACAAAAATAACCTAGGGAGGTACCCTATACATACACATTATATCTAGTTACCTATTCAGTGTACATGAAAAAAAAAAATATAAACAGGCAAGTTGAAGTACAGAGAAAGTGTTTGAGCTTTACACAATACCTCTCAAAGTTAAGAGTTCAGTGATGCTGGCCACAGTCTCAAAGATAAGAAATGAGATAGGATTTTGCTTTGTTTCAAACCTTCTAACATTTCGCTCTTTCCAAATGGTTTTAACGCGCATGCTAATAGTTATAATGTGTATCATCTTCAGATCACGTTGAGAAGATAGCCATTGTATAGCACCAGAAAAAGAATAGTAGTTATTGACCAGTTACATCGCAATGTAACTGCTTCCTATAAACCGCTGTGATCTCACACTTGAAGAATAAATGATCATGTGTTTCCCTCCTCTGTTGAACAAAAAGGGCATGAAAGATCAATGCTTAAATACCTAAGTCTGTTAAGAGTATTTAGACAGTTTTAAATAGCTAGCCATAGAAGGAAAGGTATCTTAGGACGTATGAACTTGTTCCATATGATTCTACACCAATCCATTATTGGTTTCTTCAACCTTACGAGCTCCCTTGTGAGTCTAGTGGAAAGTTGGTGAATAGGTCAATTATGCCAGAAGAAAGTATCTTGAGTGAAAGGACTAAGGGAGTATTGAGGTTGCAAATGCTGAATACTTGCAGGGAAATTCTAGTTGCATTGATGAGTGACTCCATTTTTGTGTGAAGTGGGAGATTAATAGAAATCCTTTGATCATCGGGTAAGTTTATAAGAGCTTCTTGTCCCGACCAATTATCAAACCACAAGGATATTTGCTTTCCATTGTCGATGGAGCATGACAAATTATCTTGGAAAATATCTTTCAGTTAGAGAAGTTTGATAAAAAAAAAGGAGTTGGATGCTTTCTTATGCACTACCCAAATGCTCTTACCTCTGAGAAAATATGAATGGATCTATCTGATCCATAAGGATGTTCTATCTTCAAGGATCCACCAAAACCTTTTCAAGATGAGTGTTTGATTGGTAATTTTCACTGGAATAATATTAAGTCCTCTATCTTCCTTAGGGTAACAAATGTATGACCATTTTACTTTAGCACTACACTTTGCACTAGTAGAGTGGTTCCGTAAGAAATCTTTGAAGATACTATCAATATACTTAGTAACACTCTTTGATAGAAAGATGTGTGAGCTTCAATATATGTGCAGAGAGTTAATAATCGATTTTATGAGTTGTAATTTTCCTGTGAAGGATAGAAACTTGTTTACCCAGGATATTGTTCCTTCATTCCAATTTAGGAATCAATATGTGAGGCCATCCGAGAGGCTCCTTTTTAAAGTATGAAGTGACTTTTGTTGAGGTTGATCTGTAGGCCAGACAAGTCTCTGAATTTGTAGAGGGCCTATACATAGCTATGGATAGAGCCTCCATTTATTCTGCAAAAAAGAAGCAAATCATCAGCAAAAGCAAGGTTAGTTACTCCAATCATCTTACACTTCGAGTGGTGTTTGAATTTTGCATTAGAGGTGACTTCAAGTTTGATTATAGAGTTAAGAACCTCTATACATATGATGAACAAGTAGGGGGAGATTGGTTCCTCTGCCTTAACCATTTCCCAGCTTTGAAGTACTTGGAAGGATTTCCATTGATAAGGATTGAATAGCTTGCCGGGGAGAGTTCCCTATTCTTTCTTGTTTTTATGGATTGAAGCATAATTTCTTATTCTACAAACTTCTGGGAAGCTCCACCGTTATATTAACTTTTTGGCCAACATTTGATTCCATCATTCTTAGTATTGTGTTTAAGTAATTAATGTGCAAGTCATCTAATTTTTTTCGTCAACATGAAATGATGAACCCAATATCCAGTATGATACTTGACTTAACATGAAATAAAAGAACAAGCTAGCATTTTGACCAATATTTTTTATGAAATTAATGAATAGGATTTGGTTAGCCATTCTTTTTTTATTTACTTATTATTCTTGTTTGGTTGGTAGATTAGTTGGAATCACTTCTTATTCTTCAATAAAATTGCATTAGGTAAGATTTTACTGAAACTTTAAACAAATTGTTAGTGTAATATGGCATGGTAATTATAATGTTAAAGATATTTTAAATCAGTGATGTTATAAAAAATCATTTGTTATGATAAAGATTAATTTATTATGCATTTATAAGATGTGTTTCCTATTAGAAATCAGTTGTTGTAGTTGAGAAGAAATTATTAAACAAATCTTAATTTAAAAATCCAATTGATGTTACTAAAATAAGATTATTATAATATAAGCAAATAATTTTGATGTCTAGTCATTTTGTCAATCCTCCATTATTCAAAATGAGAACAAGAGACTAAAAAACATATCAGAGTATAAGGAGGAAGAAAAGTTTAATATATGTATAAGAAGATGAAGGTGAAATGCAATATCTTTAATTAATATGAATACTATGTAACTAACTTTATCGTATCACCTTTGGAACATTTTAATTCATATATGATAATCTTTGGAATTATTATATTTTATTGAAATAAAACTTATAAATATCTTATTTTTAATTCTGTTATATATGGGATGGAATCTTAAACTACATCCTCCTTCTAATGTAATCAAATATTAATGCCAATTTCTTCGATTGTAAATTAAGTTATATGAATCATGTTTTACTTACTGTATAGGTAATATGTTATGTAGGTTATTGATTCCGAACTTTTGAAACTAATAACAAAATAAATTTATTGATGTCCGGAAACAAATATAAACAAAAAATTAGGAATATAAATAAAGAATAAACAAAAAGAATAAACAAAGAAGTAGTGGGAGGAAAGTTAAATAAAGAATAGAGAGCACCAGTCAAAGTAACATGATTTAATAGTATAAACTAAAAGTAATCATTTCAAAGTTTTTGACTAATAGTAAGATCAAGGACATATAAAAGTAATGGACTAGTAAAGAGAACATGTATCAATGAAAAATTACATAATTTTAATCTCAATGAAAAACTAGATAACATGAGTTTGGGAGTTATGAACTAGTTATAATTCTAAAGTTAATATTAGTCATATTATCTTATTTTTATATTTATTATTGTTATATATTATGTGTTAGGCCCTACCTCTTTTTTATTACTTTGATTGCTCACATTGGAGTTTTACTTATTCAATACATACATAGGTGATGCAAATGTAATTGCTTGAACATAAAAATAGTTTATTTGAATACTTGCTTTAAGTGCAAACATAAGTTTTTTTATTGCTAATTGTTTTGAATACATATCAAATTTTTTGTCACTTATTTAATATAGAAGCAACTAATTGTAAGAAAGTTACTTTTGAATATAATTATGTAAAAACACCTCGTTTATGTAATAATTATGTATACAAAACTTTAGATCTCCTCTATCTAAAATGATTGTTGAAATAGCATGGCTATAAAGGTTCCCAATTAACTATATTCTCCTACATATGTAATTACTTTTTTTAACATCCACTATATGATGTCATCAAATAGTGTTCAATTTTAATTTGTTCCACCATTTTCAAAAATTATTTAAGTTATTCATTTGTTAATTAATTAAGTAACATATAATGTTCAAAGCTAGAATATGTCATAACCTGTAAAATAAGCCAAATTATTAGTAGTCTCCTTTTTGCTTTTCTTTAATTTTAACATTATGTTAGGACACATATTACCATTTTATATAGCCCTCCCTTGTTTCTCTTGATACTATACATGATTTCTCTTCTCATCACCTTTAAGTAAGTCAAAATTAATTTATTGATTATGTTTCTCAACTTTGCATTAAAAAATATAATTTTATTGGATATTAAATCACTTTTGCATCTTCTATCAAAGGTATGTCTAAACCATCTTTTATCAGGAATATACGTCAACTTAATCATGTATCTTCTTGTTTATGTTCCTTAATTTACTCATTTTACTATCATATCTTTGCCGAGTACAATTAGAAGCTATAGTCTACATCTAATCTTTATAACCATCAAACATTATAATAATTGATCCACATACCTAAAATAATAATGGAAATTGAAGAAAATAATAATGGAAATTGAATTTTATGTACTTATGCTAAAAATTTTCTTAGAGACCCTTCCTTAAATGATTTAAGAAAATTCATCATCAAATTTGGTGATATTTCTTTTGACAATATCATTTTGAATTTTATTTTATTACTTTGTCTTTGTCACTCATGAACATCCAAGAGGGATGGCTACCAATGTCACAGACAAGACATCTTAAAAACTATTTCCTACTTTCTTTGTTCTTAACTTTAACAATTGTAAAAGCTAATGAAAAAATTTTATCATTTGGACCATTGAAATGACTTTCAACAGTTGTTCACCATAGCTTGCTTTTAAATGATAACCATCAATGCATGTAATTAGTATATAAGATTGAGGAGACCATATTTTACTTATTCAAGATAATTGTAGTGTGATATAAATACACCTTTAAGAGATCTGATGAACAAAGAGTTACCCATTTTGCTTTCTATTATAATACCCTGTTAACATCTTATACTGCACCATTTTATCTCTAAGTAGTCAATGTAAGGTATGCCTCTTAGCTCTATGATCTTTAATGTTTGTATATCTTATTGATAATCTCGTAAAAGCAATTACTTTTAACCCTAAATTATGTCAACTAAGAATATACCTAAAGTGTGCTACATACTTTTAACATCTATTAGTAATCAATTATCTTATTATCAAATGTTCTACCATAAGAATGGGTGTTATAAAATATCTTAATATGAAATTCATGCCCATTTTATTTAAAGGTTACATATATTCTCCACCTATATTTTATTTTGCACTTAATAGTAATTCTTGGCGTTTCATTTTTAATATAGACATAATTTTATCCCAACAGGATACTTATGTTCTTTAAAGCCTTTCTAAAAGTGATAATAGAATAAAAAATTATTCCCTACTTTAAAACAAATTTGCTATTATCCAAACTAGAAAAGCTAAAATGAGGATATTTTGGTTTCTTCTTCTCATCATTTAAACTTCCTTCTAGGATACTAATTTCTTTGTCATCAACTTCAACCTCATTATCCCCTAAATCAATATTCTAAAAACTCATGCATCACTCTCTCATGTTAAGTATTATTTTTCTATACCACATTCAAATATATCATATGAAATTTCTTCACTTGAATACCCAAAACCACTAAAATGTGTTGACCAACTACCATTAAATTTTAGTTCATATGATTCATTTAGGACTTATGGTCTACTTTATTAGATGTTCTAATTAGTGCCTCCAAGGTTGAATTTTGGTGCCTCAATGAGTTCCTTAGTGGTTACTTTAGTGGTTGCTATATTAGCTTTCCAATACCTATTTGAGTACACAATAGGCCATCATCATCCCCAATTACCTTAATAATAGGGATATCCACTTAAAGTTGTTAAGTTTGCATAATTTGGGTTATTTCTCTCCATTTAAGTAGATGTCAACTATCTTTTATTTTCTTTCTTCAATTATTTGTATCTACTTTTTAACATTATTATCATTATGTAATAGCTTCAATCCATCTTCAAATGACTTATATGGAAACGTATAATTAAAATTTCAGGCTTATCTATATCCTAACCTCTTAATAATGAATATGAAATTAACTAAGATAATCTTATCTACCTTAGAACTAAAACAATATGTTTCCCTACCTTGTCATTTCTAGTTTGAATTTGAAACATCCACCTTAAAGACACTCAATCCCAATTTTAAGTTCAGAAGTAACAATCATTTCTTAAATGGACCTATGGTAAAAAGAAAACATAAAGAAAAGAAAAAAAAAGAGATAATCAGATATTGTAGTGATAAAAATGTAGAGATAACAATATATAGTGATAACAGGATATCATAAATTGGTTTGATAATCCATTTTTATTCTCATGTTTATCATAATTAATCATAAGTGACAATATGATTATGTAAACATATAATTAGGTAGATAAATCATAAAAATTGCTGAGTTTTTCCCAGTAGCTACACTACTAAAATGTTTATGATTAAATGCTTTATTTCAAAAGCCAAACTTGATTTATGTTAATACATCATAGTCATTAGCATAATAGTCACACGATGCATATTATTGGTTTACTCATATTTTTTGACTAAGAAGTTAATCAAAATATCTTCTATACATTCGTAAAGCAATGCATGCAAGGGCTTTCATATCCTATATAACACAATATGCAATCCTACTACCAAATAAACTTCACTGTAAGTAAGTTAGTGATATATAAATTTGTTTATACAATAAAGATGTATTACAGACCTAGAACAAGAACCATAAGAAATACAACCTACTAGGATTCTCATATTAATAAGCATAAAAGATATGCTAAATATGATTCATGAAAATAGCATTTACCTCTTCAATGACCTAATAGTTAAGTGGATTTTCCATAGAGAAACTTTACTCTAATATATACCTCAACAATGATTCTAGACTGTTGTCACGGTGAAGAGAATTCTAGCTTACATAAACCAACAAAAACTTTCTCCAAATATAAATATCAACAATTACCAACTAATATTACCAAATTTTCAAACCTCAGATATCATAAAGAACTAAAAGAAAGCAAGGCCTCTTTAAAACCAATACGAACATTGAATGTTATATCAAAAAATTGAAACCCTAATAAAATTCCAAAATTGGAATCCAAATTAAAATCCCTAAACTCAAACCCTGGTCTAATTGAAACACCAAATTACAAACCCAATTAAAAACCTTTACTAAAAACACATATTTTGTACACACTAATTGTCACTCCTTTTAGGTTTTTGAACTTCAAACAAATTCAGACTTACAGTTAGACTTGCATTATATTTGAAATCCCAGAATCATGATTGTCAACTTAACCCAGATGTAAAAGAATGATTGTAATCTTCCTTTCTCTTTAGTAGTTGTGATTTTTCAATAATGATCACATGTCACATCTTCAACCTCCTCCTTTGA
This sequence comes from Erythroxylum longipes, assembly GCA_027563885.1. Lineage (NCBI taxonomy): Eukaryota > Viridiplantae > Streptophyta > Magnoliopsida > Malpighiales > Erythroxylaceae > Erythroxylum > Erythroxylum longipes. Next base: position 21,944,131 of record JAOQMS010000003.1, read on the forward strand.
CTTTGATTTATGGTTCCATCCATAAAAACTTTGTATAGTGTCATATGGATTAAATACTGATGTTGCATAAAAAATGAAGTCTTATATTACCCAGCACTATTATGCCACATGTTGTGCCATGCAAAAGGATATGACATCGTTATTATCTTCTTTATTTGGTTTTTTAGTTATAAGCGATCAATGATAAATTTTAAACGTCAAGGACTGAATTGAAAAAGGTCCAAACATTTAACCTAAAAGAGAATTTAGTTTAGTTATAAAGAAGGTCACATATCTTTGAATGATAGTTTGACATTTTTCAAAAACATTATTAAAAATGCCCGTCAGTTAATTAATATAATATCAAATACTAAAGTAATTGAAAAGTTTTTTCTTAAAAGGGGCTTAAACAATCATTAAGAAGTCTCTCGTTTTATAAATTATTTTAGACTTGACAGAATACATTTAAAGCTCTTTATAAAGAACCTTATTTTTTGATACATCTATAGTACATTTTGGTATAAAAAATTACTCAAAATTAGTGTTTGTTTAGTTTTAATGATCTCAATCAACTTTTTATGTTGAGGAAGTTATTTATACCATATTATATTACATAATAGGCCCCAATTGATTACATGTTTCAACTGTAGTTATATTGCCAAAACAAATAGTACTGAATTTATTTCGTTTAATCCTTAGTTAGTTTATGAATCAAAATTAAATGCATATTTAAATGATATGTTATTTGCAAATGGTTGAAGAATGCAATCCCAGGATTGAACCCCTACGAGGGCATATATATATATATGTATATATATCAGACAAATACGGGGAAGAGCAATAAGGTAGTAAGACTTAAGTTTTAACAACATTCTTAATTTCATTAATAATAAAGGTATCAACAAAATCTTAAAACAAATAAATGGATGCAAAAGGGTGACAAATAAATATGGGTTAATTACTTAAAAAAGCCTAAATCTTCGTCAATTTTTTAACTATAGTCCAAACTTTAAAAAATAGCAATAAAATGTTCAATGTTTCAATTTGTTTCAATTATAGCCCGATGTTATTCTCACCGTTATCTTTGTTGACGTGGCACTGCCACATATTAATGAACCTTCATTAATCAGACATGTCAGCAAAATTAGCAAGTCTAAGTTTGATTATTGAAATGACGTAGTTTTAAATATAAATCCCTAATTTCCTCTCACTCACTCTCACTCTCAGTCTCACACCTCGTTTGCAATCTAAAACCTAAGTTTGTCACTTCGTTCTCATGTAGATAGGCTTGCCAATCGGCCGGACTAGGGCCGGGTTGTCGATGGTTCGACTCATCCCAACCAAAAGCAATTTCGGGGGGGCCGGAATGGCCCAACTCGTGGGCAAGCCCGTCGTTGGTCAAAACGGCCTGTGGCCAAGCCGAGGCCAGCCAACCAATGGACAAGCCCGTGGCCCAGCCTAGCTAGCCAGCTCGGGCCACGGGGCAGCTCGTCGGGCCTCAATCGGCCCGATCGTTTAATATATTTTTTAAATTTTTTATTTTAACACAATTTCAAAAAGTTGTAGTTGTATTTTTTAAAATTCATAAATTATAAATTATAGCATAATCATTTATAGTAAAATGTAAGATGAAATTACCTATAAATTATACAAAAATATTTATATAAAATAAAAGATATGAAATGCGAACCAATTTATATTTATTAAAAATATGTAGCAATGATAATGTCGTCATAATTATTTCTTGTACAAACAAGTCAATTTAATTTTAAATTTGTAATTTTATTATAAAAACTAATTATAATGAAAATGTAAAAAAGTTATTATCTAAGTACAATGAATTTATTTCAAATATTATTTTTATTTGTTTAATAAATTGTTATATTTCTTTTTAATATGATTTTTAAGATACGTTTATTAAATATTATTGTCTTTTCATATTATATCTATTATTAAAAAATCATTGTAAATTTTTTATTTTTATTACACATATTAAAAGAAATTAATTAATATGATAGTTAATCTTAACACATTTAAACTTTTTATTTTATTTTTCATGTTTAGACAATATATACATTATGCACATATGTATTTATATTAATCTTAAAATGAATTAATCACTTTATTAATCCTAATGTATCAATTCCAAAATAATATATAAGTAATTGAGTTATGAAAACAAATAAGCACATTATATTATATTGAAAATAACTATTATTTTATTAAAACTAGAATACATTTTATAAATACTTTTGATATGTTTTTATAAATTATTTATTTTATTACTTTCAAAAATAGTTCTTTTACTTTTTTTTTTTCTAAAATCATTGTATTCTAATTAATCTAAAATTTAATATTAGAAGATTCATTCCTAAGTCACTTTAATTAAAAGTTTGTTAAGAGTAATTCCTTACTTGAAACCTTAATATAAGTTTTATTTTAAATCCTTCTCATCCTTAGAGTGTTATAAGCATATCATATTTCTTAAAATTTATAAAATTTTCACTTTTTTTCTTTTTAATATATATATTATGTCACAACTTTAAATTATAACAACATATAATTATGATATAATAAAGTTATTACTTTATTGAATATAAAATTACAAAATATTTATATCTTTTTATTTAAACCACTTAATATTTCATTTGAATAAAACTATAAGTCATCAAATGAAAGTGTAACATCACTAACTTCTTAATGTTTTAATTAATATTTTAGGTATAATGACTAGTGAGCTAAATTTTAACACAATTTGTGTTAAAAGTCATTAAGTCGGGTTTATATTGAAGGGTACTACATACATTTGCATATCATTATTGAGAAAATATATTTTAAAATTAAAATCTTGAGATGTATGTAATGGTATGATTAATTAGGAAATTTAATTCAATTAATGAATTCATTAAGTTAATAGTTATAGTTAAGAATTTCAATTCAATTAATTACGAATTTTTAATTTACTTAAATTATTTATTAATTATTATAAGAGAGAATTGATAAAACTGAATTCATTAACTATAGAAAATTTTGCTGTACGCGAACGATTGTCTAAATCATTTTACAACAAAAAAATATAATTTACAAAATAAGCAGCTGGATAAACTAGAGAGTGGAGATTGAGAGAGCATCATCTAATTCTAATTGATTAATTGTAATTGTTGGTAAGATCGTCAACAGTTTGGATCAAATCATCTGTATGTAAAAATATTATATTTAGTAACATAATATTAAAATAAAAACAATATTTAGTAATGTAATATTATATAAAAAGAAAATTAAAAATACCTTCATCTTTATATATTTGATCAAAATAACCTTCAATTGGTCGATTAATTTCACTAGTCCCCTCTGCAATAATACCTGTGGCTGTAGGAAAATAAAAAACACAATAGATAAAATAAATATATTAAAAAAAAAAGAATTTACCATCAGTATCTTCATTATTTAACCAACTTTAAGCACACATAAGCTCTTCTACAGTGCGATAATGAAGTCGAACACGATAAGGAGTAATGACCCGACCACTAGTACTAAATGCAGACTCTGATGCACCAGTTGATGATGGAATAGCTAACAAGTCCCGTGCAATGGCTTACAAGATCGGATAATTATGTGCAGACGTCTTCCACCATAACAATATATCGAATGACACACCTTCAGTTTCAGGAACACAATCTTCAAAAACATATTTATCTAACTCTATCGTATTCTAAGATATCTTAGCTCTTTTCTCTTTCAAAAAATTTGAAAGAGAATCTGTCAATAATGGATCAGAAGAAAAGGTTGAACTTGAAACTGAAGTTTGAGTTGAACTGCCTGCATCCTGATCATGAATTTGTTGCATTTTGACTTCATAATCATGAAACAATTAATAATATAATTGTTTCATGGTATGTAGATGCTCTTTAGCTTCACTACTGTATAATGCATTATAACTATATTCAACCATGTCCATCTTGTATCTCGGGTCTAACACATATAATACTCCAACAATATCTCCAACCTTAGACCAATAAGAATTAAACTTTTCTGTGATCCGCTCCGCCATAGTACAAATCACTGCATTGGAGTCAAACATCCATAATGATAAAACATGCTTTATGTTGAACATAGTGCTAAAGATATAGTGTGAAGTTGGATATTTTATTCCTGAGAATAATTCAGTCCAATTATTGAATAATTTCAACTTCATAAAAAGTTCTCTAGCCAAGTCCCATTGATCCTCTGATGGTACGAAGGTATACTGAGAATCCCTTTAGGCTAGTCTAATTAATAGCCGAGCATTTAGGATTGCTGACTTCGACATCTTAACGGTTGAGTTCCACCTGGTAGGACAATCCAAAACTAACTTCTTTGTGCAAGGAATGTATAAAATTTGTGCAACATCTTTAAAATTTTTAACTCTTTTAGGAGTTTTACTTTAATATAAAACACTACTTCAAATACACTCTATTACTTCCTTTATCTTCTCCAACCCAACCTTGACAATCAAGTTAAGAATATGCGCAAAACAACGCATATAAAATAACTTACCTTCAGCCAATAAGCTTCTAACCCGCATCTTACCCTTCAACTTCTCAATCATAGCATCATTTGTGCTACAATTATCGACTATGATGGAGGATACTTTATTGTAGATGTCCAAATTCATCAAACAGTCTTTCAGCACTTTTGCCAATTTTTTACTTGTATGCGGTGTCAGCACATAAATGAACCTATCATGAAAAGCATACCAATATGAATAATAAATTCATAAAATAATAAAAAGTAAATGATAATAATATTAAAGAATATAAATTATCTCAAAAGTCAATTGCATAACTTCTAATCATTATTAATATAATATACTGTCACCGCCATGTAACCCTTCTGTTGGTTATCAGCTGTCCATATGTCCGTTGTTATAGCAATTCTTCCTTGAACTCTTGATAATGATCTTAATGTTTCTCTCTTCTTATCCTCATAAAATTTGAAAATATCATTCCTCAATGTACTCCAACTTGGAACCTTGAAATTTGGTTGGAGTGAATTAAGAAATATCCTGAATCTTTTACTTTCAACCATAGCCAATGGTTGTTCATCTCCAATAACCATATTAGCCATCAAAATGCTTGATCTGCTGTTGTCAAAAGTTGTTACGATCATTTAATTCTTTCCTTTCATAAGGTTAAGGGTCAAAAATGTTTGACCTCTTAAATCTATCTTCCTTCTAGTACATGATTCCGTATATCTCCTTAAATGAGACGTTGCACCTTTTGAATCACTTGAATACAATTTATGACAATAATTGTACTCTGCTTTTTCAATTATGTCAAATGATATAGTCTTATCAAAGTGATTCCAAACTTCACTTTTATATCAACTAACTTGAGTTCTATTTGAACTTCTATCTTCAATTGGTGTCAGAATAGAAGTTTCTACTTCTACCTCCAGTAGTAGATTAGAACTCTCAACTGAAAGAATATGTTTATCCACCTGACAAAAAACATATAAATACTTAAGGTTATAAATAAAATATTGCAATTCAGTTTTGTATTTGATTTGTAATGTTTTATCCCCTCTTTTTGGGTTGGGTTTATTGAAATTGAAAGATATTCATTCTGTAAATCATTACTCAGGCATGAACAAAAAGAGGTAAATTACTAAGATGCAGCATCTTAAGGGAAAGGAAAATAAATGGCATTAAAAAACAACATATTGAAAACAAATCAGATCCTTCAAATACAAAACATCAATAAATGAAATTAGCTAATTTAAGAAAACAAAAAACCATGATGATGACTAATAATGTATTAGTATAGGAGAGAAGTCGCGACCCAGTTTTAGATGGTGAATTCACCTTTAGCCATCATTTTGTTGCCCAGGTACATTTTTTGATTGTTCATATCCTAACTACAACTGATAGTCACAAAGAGAGATAGATAAGAAGCTGGTCAATAGTCCAAGTTCTGTTTCAAGGTTGAAAACTATGATGCACCTGTAACTAAGAATTGTTAAACCACTTTGAACAGCCAGTATAGCCTTATTAAACGTGGAAAAGGAACATAAATAGACCATGATGCAAATTTCACTAATGCAAATTAATTCATGCAAAAAATGTTTGCATCTTAGATCTGGATTGTTTTTGTCTTTTAACTATTGCGACCACAATACATCAATAAGAATAAGAAATAAGAGTAAAAAGAAAAAGAGAAAGAAAACAACCCCTTGAACAAAAGATAAGAATAAGATTATTTGGTTGTATTTAGCTTCCATCCCAAATTATGACCCTTTTCATTTTGTAAAAACTAAAAACAAATTATATTCTAAATGGCCTTGATAACAAGTGTAAATGCGAAGTGTAATGGCCTCAATATCAAGTGTAAAAACTTCCCTGTGAGGACAGAAGGTTTTTGGTTCAAGCAATCTTATAAAGTTACATCATCATTATGGTGACTAAAGATACAACAAGGAGTTCTTAGCTTTAGTTAGTTCACCAAGATCATTCAACTTTATAATGGGCAAAGCATCAGGAAACTCTTCATCTTCGTCAGAAAGGGGCTACCAGAGATGAAGTGATAACCTTAGTTGAGCTCTAAGGGGTGGGACTTTTCCCCATGAGACAAAGACCTTCAAGTGGGAGAAGAGAAGTGCTCTCCCAACAAAAGAATCTTTACCAAAAATTGTAATCTCCTATTATATTGGTTCCACACAAACAAACTTTTTTATAAAGGAAAAAATTGTTTAAACCATGTTTTGCTCTTTATCGTACACATTCAGTTTTGATTTAATTTATAATGGAATAATTATCATTAAGTTGATCATTGGTAATAAATCCAATTATATGTTCGAATACACAAATCATTCCAGTCATTTTCTATAAGCACTCTTACCTTTAATTTTTCTTTTCGTTGTTTCCACCATTTTCTTGCTTTAAAACCAAGCATGTAACAAGAAACAATAAATCATTACCTTTTCAAATTAAGGAGTAACAGGCTTCCAATGACCTTAAAATTAGCAAATTAAGCTGTAAGTAGTAAAGATTCACCTCACCTTGCTTCTCTTTTTGTTAAATTTGCTAACCTATGCCTTAAAGAGCCTCCTTTCATATATCTTAGCATACTAATCACTGCAACTAGGGTCACACGTAGAGATGCTCCACACAAGAAAATGAGATCATCACAAATGATATTTGAAAATTTTTCTACCTAGAGCACTTATAATGATATTTAAATCTAGTTTCTCTTGTTATCATTGCTCTTGACTTTCCAGAGAACACCTCTAAATTGATGGAAAGTAGCAGTGGGGACAAGGGGTCACCTTGCCTAGTCCCTTGACAGCTTTAAAAATCCATGTAGGTTCACCATTAATGATGACTGAATAAGATACTATTGTAATATAGACCTATATCTATTGTAAAAATCTATTGAGGTAACTAAGAGTAATAAAAGTGTTAAGTATAAAACTCCAAATTAGTGAGTCAAGTGCAAATGAGGGTGTGAGAGTGAGTGTGAGTGAGAAGCAATTAGGGATTTAGTCTTGAGAGAACGACTGTCTGTATAATTATCTAAAAAATGAAAAAACTGAGACGATGTCGTTTCAATAATCAAACTCAGACATGCTAATTTCACTGACATGTCTGATTAATGAGGGTTCATTGACACGTGACAGTGTCATATTAACAAAGATAACGGTGAGACTAACGTTAGGCTAGAATTGAAACAAATTAGAAGTTTGAGTATTTTATTACTACTTTTTAAAGTTCGGGCTATAATTAAAAAATGGAAAAAAATTAAGTTTTTTTAGTAATTAACCCAGTAAATATTATTATATTTCTCTGATATATATGATGGATCAGACTAGATCTATGAATAACGTCATTCATTCTTCAAATTCATAGAGTACAACTTTAACTTTTATGGTTCTGTTCTTTTTTTTCAGAAATCAACATTTACTTGTAAGATCTAAGAGGAAGAGAAACAAGAAGGGTAGCCTTTTTTTGTTTTTCTTTAACAAAACATAAAAGAGAAAGTAATCAAATGGAAGAAAGAATGATTAGAAACAAATGGCTGAACACGTGCAACGATATGGGGTTGCATGTGCACTCGTCCATGTTTTTGTCTTTTACATTCCATGTCTAAGTCATAATATAGACTATAATATAGAGACAAGAGAAGAAAAGGTTGTGACCTTTTTCTTAGGGACCCTCCACTCATCGTTTGAGATTGAGATTGAGATTGTGAATTGCTTGGTTGGTTTTTACGTGACATTTGAGTCACTTGCCAATCAAATTTGTAGTGCTATATATATATATATATATATGAATCGTTACGGACTAAATAGTTGTGTTGGCATTGGCATTGGCCGTTCAACAAAAATATCTGCAAATTCCCACTACAAAGTCAACACCCCCTTGTTAGCCATTTATGTTGTGTTAGATACTATCTCTTGTTGCTATCCAACATGTGCCCTGGGCTTCCAATTGTACAAGTGTTTTTGTGCTAGGATAAGAAGATTTATTATTTTTATTATTATTTTTATTATTATTATTATTATTATTATTATTATTATTATTATTATTATTATTATTATTATTATTATT
>JAOQMS010000003.1:21962696-22007716 GCA_027563885.1 Erythroxylum longipes
TATTTATATATCGAATCACTAGAAATAATTAAGATTTAACCACTCACCTACTCCTTCAAAATTACTGTAGAATTCTAAAAGTTAATTTTATTTCCATTATTTGACCTAACTTTTTATTTTTTGTATAACTCCAAGTATTATACGTAATTTTTGAAGGACAACATATATAAGGAGCTTAATAAAAATGCTTTTAACTTGATAAAGATTCTTAAAAAAATTTTAGTTAATTTTCTTCTTAGCAATACATTTTTTGAATAAAATAAAATCGTGTGTCAATATTTCCTATCATGAAACATTGGATTCTTTAGTAAATCTTAGGCAAACTTATTGTCAATTATGATCTTTGCTATTTCATTTACTTTAATTATAACTCTTTCAACATCATTCTTAACCAAATAGCACGACAAGTATAATAAGTAGCTACAACATATTACGATTCACATGTGGAGAGTTTGACCATAAGTTATTTCTTTGAATACTATGATATTGCATTACTTCTAAAGCAAAGACAATAGTATTTTTTTTCTACCTTTAAAATCTCTAGTAAAATTATCATCACAAAAATTCATTAAATTAAAGTCTTTAGAAGATGAGCAAAATATATCATAGTCAATAACACCTTTGAGATACTAATGAATTCTTTGGTTGTTTTCGAGTAAAATTTGGAAGGCGCCTTTATAAATAGCTAACAAGTCCAATAGTAAATAAGATATTTAGCTTTATGCAAGTCAAATACCTCAAAATTTCTACAATTCTTTTGACTTAAGTTAAATTTACATTATCTTCCTCTTAAAACTGTGATAGCTTTATTCCACACTATTGAGGAGTTTTAACTAACATACTATCCAACGTAATAAATTTCTTAAGCACTTACTTTACAAAACCTTCTTAAGTGATAAAATTTTCTTCCTCTTTTTACTTTACTTATTCTTAAATAGTAAAAAATTATCTGTCACTCATCTTAAACTTTACACGAAATTTTTGTACCTTTCAACATCTTTGAATTGTTTCTTGTTAAGATAATATCATATATATAGAAACAAACAAACAATAGATCATCTTTACTAAGACCAAAGATGTGATTTGCATTTTCATATTTAATAAAATGTCTACTATCATCCTTAGTATAACTCTTCTTCCTGTTGTTAATATAATGGTACTTATTGCACTCTTGATAATGTGTAAAAGTGATACCAAAAATAACAGTATAGATTTACTTAGACCTTTTTGGAAACATTGAGATGCAAATCGAATATTAGATTAATATTTAAAGAAATTATTTTAAAAGCTACATTAGTGTTTGGTGGATTGAGGTGACTCAACTGTGACACCATATGACTAAATTGATGTCAATTACTAAGAATTGACATAAGCCTAATTCTATTAGAGTTTAGAGTACTACTAGTACCTTTTTGAAAACATTAAGGTACAAAGTGATACTATAAATAAAGAAATATGCTTACTTAGATATTTTAAGAGATATTAAAGTACAATTGAGATGTTTGGAGTCTATTATTTTTAATATAAAGATCATATTTGTGTAAGCGTTTAGTAAAACCATTATCTTAGAAATAATTATCGATTCAGTTATTTCAAACTCTTGGAACTTGTTTTAGTTGATATAATGTCGTCTTTAAATTGAATAGTTTTTCTTCTTGCATTTCAACCACATATCTCATTGGTTTCTTAAATAGACTTCTCAAGTTTTTGCTATCCTAAACTTCTCACACTTGTTGGTGAAGATGTGGATGATCAAGCTTGAGATGATGAAGTGGTGAAGTTCACGAAGAGTAATTATTTTTGAATTCTTAAATGACCCCTTTTTATTCTTTATATTCAAAATATGGAAGGAAATTGTAGGATCCCTCCATTTAAGAGCTTCAAACATATGATGCTTCTTTATCAAATTCCACATCACTATTGTTAACATTCTTTCCTTTGCTTAAATTGAATATCTTATAGCCTTTTGAGTTTTTATCCAAAGAAACATAACTTCTTACTTTGACCATTAAGTTTGCAACTTTGTTATCATAGAACATGCATATGCGATAAAACCAATTTAGGTTTCTTATAGAGTGACATTTTTAAGTTCCTTATTGAATTATAATTTGAAAGATAAGCCCCATACAACATGATTATTTAGTTTTTTTCTCTACAACTCTATTTTTTATAGAGATCTACAAATTATAGAAGAATGATGAATCCTATGGAACTTATAAAAGATCTAAAATTCAGAAATAGATTCTCCATTTTTATCAGTTCTCAAAGATTATTTTCAAAACAACTCTTTTTTTAATCAGAGCTTTGAAATTGTTAAATGCATAAAAAGCTTTAAACTTATACTTCATAATTTTACTCATATTTTATTATAATCATCAATGAAGAGAATAAAGTACTAGATTTAACCAGAAAAATAGAGGATTGATGGAACCACAATCATCTATATGAATAAGTTGGCATGGTTTGGTGGATTTTGAAAATATTTTTTTTAAAGCTTTTCTTTGAATGCTTTCCAAGCAACTATGCCTAATATAATTATTCAGAATGATCTATACTTGAAATGCCTTTAACTATCTTTGTCCCTCCTAAAACCTTGAGTGCATTAATAATCAAATGCTTATACTTCATATGCTATACTGTTAAAGGATCACTGACCCCAATACTAAAACATATGGCATTCATAGTGTTCAAGTTCAACAAAAAATCATATTGCTAGTCATAGTCATTATAAATAAGATTAGCATCATAAAATAGTATGATCCATCATAGAAATTTGAAAACCTTTCTCCAAAATTTGAGCGATGCTTAAAATGTTATATTTTAGTAGTGAAAAAATGTAAATATTAGAAAGAAGCTTATATTATGAACACATGCTTTCTCTTAAGTAAAACCACACATTTGACTTTAATCTTCATCATTATGTTATCACTAAAGAGTATGGTCCTTATCACTTTGATATCTAATTCTATAAATTTTCCTTTACAACTTGTCATGTGATTACTAGTTGTATTATCAAGGTACCTTATGCCCTTTTGGCTCATCCTTTACTATAAGTACTAATGTTTCACCCATTTGAGCTTTATTAACTTCTTCTAAGTTTGTATTATCTTTATAAAAAAATTCCTAAGAATAATAACTAAGCTTTCCATATGAATAATATTCAATTTGTGATTTCTCATTTCTCCTTATGTTATTTTTATCACAATCGTTAATGGATATCAGCTTGCACTGGTAGTTGTTTTCAACCACTCTTATAATCCTTTTCAAATAATTGGGTGTCTAATGATTAGGGAAATACTAAATGTAAGAAAATATTTTGACAAGGATTAATCATAAATATGCATAAAATGATGTTGTCCAGGATGAATTAGATGCATTGCCAAGATTAATCACTTCTTTACATGTTAATGAAAATGAAATTGGCTTAATATAAGAAGAACAAGGCTTAGAGAATGTCTAAGAAACTGTTCTACTTGTTTTGAGTTCAATCGAGCCCAATTCACATAATTAAGATGTATTTAAGGGCTTTATTTCCTTTTTTTAAATTATTGATCAACATGTATTATTATAATTAGGCATAAGCCCAAACCGTGTTAGTGTTGCTTTATATTTGTCTTCTAGTTTCCTATTTTGGTTAGGACTTATTGTGGGGTTCACTCTAATCTAATTAGGATTACTTAAATTTCTAATTTGATTAGGATTCCTTATGACATTAAGGATATGAACTAAAATAGGATTCTTAGAGTCCTAGTTAAAGTAGTTAGTAGCTAATGTTTTGAATCCTTGTTACGGTTGATAAGGAATGTTCCTTTAGGACTCTAGCTTTCTATTATTTTTAAGATTCTAGTCATTAAGGATTTAATGCTTATAAAAGGTTGTCTTATTTATGTAATTCCTAAATCATTAATAGAGCAATTAAATTGAGAGTTTTTTTTAATCACTTTTTGTTAGAATTCCCTCTTAGTTCTTTGATAAGGACTTGATATCATCTTATCAGAGTAACTTGTTGCGATTAAAATTCTTTTATCTTTGGTTCTAATCAGTATGTATGGTTAAACTCAAGTTTGCTTACTAGATTTGAAGACGAACTTAAGCTTTTTTAATTCCTTATGATTCGAGTTTTAAGTGATTTTTAACCTAAGGTTCACATTATTTGTGCAAAGCTTTGGCTCTTGAAATAAAGTTCTACTTATCCTTTTATTGTTTATTTACTTTCTTATTATTTGTGATTTTGTCATTCATCATCTATCTATCCAATTCTTTCTATCCTCAACTTATTTTCAATTCAGCATTCACTTTGTGCATTCTTCTTCAATCAAAGTTATTCCATTTTCTATTGTGTTTTTGAGTTGGTTCACATTATATATACATAAAATCAAAAAAGAGAATTAGAGGAGAAAATGTAAAAATAAAAAGAAAATAAAATAAAAGAAAAGAATGAAAAAGAAAGAACAAAAAATCAAATTAAAAAATGCGCATTAAATACAAGATTCTAATCCCTTATCTAGTTTAGAAAAATATTTTTAGTTTTTGTCATCCTTGTTACGTTCTTGTTGATTTTTTAAAAGTATTCTTAGTGGCAATTCATCCTTGTTACCTTCTTGTTAATTTCATTTCTTTTTTTCTTTCTTATTACTCCTAATTTTTGCAACCAAAGTTATAAACCCTATTGTTGCTTGCTATTTTGGTAGGACCATAAATATAGTTCTTTTTAAAGGGCTTGCAAGCGGAAATTGAGTGGTAAAAGGCAAGAGTAATGAAAACATCATTGTGAAAAGCCAAAATTGAGCAAATAAGTAAACAATCTTTTAGTGAAACATAAGCCAATCTTTGTTACTAATGTTTTCTTAGTAGATTTAAATATGAGTGGTGGTGGAGATAATGGACAACTTGATCTTAAGTTGTTTATGAAGGCTATATAAGATCAATTCAAGGAATTTACATATCTATTTTCCAAGTAAATACCACATGGTTTACCTCTTTAAGTGGTGATTCAAGGACGAATCCTTTTGTGGAGGGAAGGAGTGATGGAGATCAGTTTGCACTAGCATATATTTCTAACCATTCTCGTAATCTTTTCTAAGGAATTTGATATCCAATGATTAGAGCAAAGAACAAACAAATGAAGATAGTTTTGCAAGGATTAATCATAGATAGGTAATAAAAAGAGGTTGTTCAATATGAATCAAATGCATTGCTAAGAATAGTCACTTTTTTTACATATTGTTAAAGATGAAATATGCTTAATACAGAAAGAATAAGGCTAAAAAATTTCTAGCAACTTAGTCCACTTGCTTTAAGTTAAATAGAGCCTAATTCACATAATTAAGATTATTTAAGGACTTTAGTTCATTTTTTGTTATTGGTCAACATTTTTTTATTGTAATCAGGCTATAACTTAACTTTAAACCCCAAATAGTGTTGGTATTATTCTATAGTTGTTTTCTAGTTTCCTGTTTTGGTTAGGACTTGTTTTAGGGTTAATTTCTAATCTAATTAGGATTACTTATTCTAATATGATTAGGATTCCTTATAACATTAAGGATATGAATTGAAATAGTATTCCTAGAGTCCTATTCAAAGTAGTATTAGTAGTTAGTGCTTGAATCTTTATTACACTTACAAGGAATTTTACTTTAACACTCTAGTTTTATATTCTTTTTTAAGATTCTAGTTATTAGGGATTTTATGATTATAAAAGGCTGTCTTAGTAATGTAATTAGTGTATCTTTAACATAAAAATCAAATTGGGAGTTTTTTTTATAAGAACTTAATCTGAGCTTGTCAAGGAAACTTAAGGCAATCAAAATTCTTAGAACTTTAGTTTTAGTTAGCGGGCTTGGTTAGGGTTTTAGATGGTTTTTAGCCTAAAATTCACATCAATTATCTCTTCCTCTTTCTTGACCATGTTGAGGATTTTGAGATGGGTTTTCACTAGAAGAGTTTTAATCACCTCTTCCTCTCACTTAGCTGTATACAAATTTATGACCTCATTTCTACCACATCTACTTTTGCATACAAATTGTCTTCTTCTACTTTAATGACTAAGGAAAAATTTTCTACTAAGGCTTGTTATATTACATCCTTCCTATCTTAATTCAACCTTTCTTCATAAGCTAGTAAGGATTTACTTAGCTTAGTTCGGTCACACTACTCTCAACTTTAAATTCATTAGGACCTAGTACAACATAATTAAATTTCAAGTTAATTAACCACTCTTATAACTTTTGTGAAGTGCTATGAAATTATAGACTCATCATCTTTTATTAAGAGTTTCTTAAACTCATCCCTTAGTGTTTGAAGTCACATCCTTTTCAATTTGTTAACTCCCAAAACTAAATTTTAAAAACTTTTCCATGCCTTCTTTGATGTGATTTTATTAGCTATTTTCTCAAATATTCTTTCGTCCAAACCTTGATGGATGATGGTAATTGCACTTACATCATTCTTCCTTTCCTTCTTTAAGGATTCCTTTTCAAATTGAGTCAAACTTGTCTCACTTTAAGGCTTTGTGTACCTTTTGTTGACTAAATTTCATACTCCTTTTAAACTAAAAATGGTTTCATCTTAAGTTCATAATGCTCATAATTGAGTCTAATGAGTTAAGGAATTCCCTTCATAAATTCTTTGACACTCATATCAATAATGAAGGAAGATTACTATTGCAATTGAAATTATGTTCTTACGTCTCTTGTATAAACTAAAATATTATACAATTTTTATAGAGCCAATAGAGAAATCTAGACTTACCAACTTAAGTCCACTGAATGCTAGAATATAAAGAAGAAAAATGCTTTCAATAACCTAATAAATTTTTCATAATAGAAAAAAATGAGTAATATATTTTAATTTATTATAACTCTCTCTTAGTAACTCTAAATATCTCAATATTAGGTTTAGAAATTATTTGATTTTCTTACGCTTGAAGTAGAGTTGTTATTGGCTGATTATGGATTTAAACAGTTACAATTATTTTATAAGAAATAAATATAATATGCACTAGTACTAAATTTCTTATCATTGTCTAGTCTTAATAGTAAATGACTAGAAAAATAATTAAATCTAACAATTGTGATCTTTTCAAAAATTTTAGTTACAAATTATGCTTATCCTAAACAATATGTAATATAACAAATATACAATCAACTAATTGAATGGAAATTATAAACCAATGCTAAGGAGTTGGATTGAAAAAGAATTTCTTTTCTAGTTCACTCTCCTCCTTGGTTATCCATTGAAACATTGCTCATGACTGATGTCACTATTTTCCATCTTAAATTTTCGCAAGATTTCTCTTTAAAGCTGGCACTTTAGTGTTAGCTTGTTTCATGTTTTCAATCTCTTTTATTTGATCATAAATGAATATTACAAATTTTTTTTATAGAGCCAATAGAGAAATCTAGACTTACCAACTTAAGTCCACTTGATACTAGAATCTAAAGAAGAAAAATAGTTCAATAACCCAATAAAATTTACATAATAGAGAAATTGACCAATATATTTTTATTTCATTATAACTGTCTCTTGGTAACTCTAAATATCTCAATGTTAGATTTAGAAAAGAGAAAAAAAGTGAAAAACTTTATAAGCTTATAAAAAATATTAATAAGCTTTTATCTAGTTATTTTTATTTGATTTTCTCAAGCTTGAAGTAGAGTTAATATTGGCTCATTATGGATTTAAACAATTACAAATATTTTAAAAGAAAGAAATATAATATGTGCTAGTACTAATTTTCTTATCAATATCTAGTCATAATAGTAAATGACTAGAAAAATAAAAAAATAATATACTAATTTAACATAGATCTAATAATTATGATCTTTTTAAAATTTTAGTTACAAATTATACTTATCCTAAACAATACGTAATATAACAAATATACAATTAACTAATTGAATGGAAACTATAAACCAATACTAAGGAATGGGATTGAAAAAGAATTTCTTTTTTAGTTCGAAAAAGAATTTCTTTTCTAGTTCACTCTCCTCCTTGGTTATCCATCCAAATATTGGTCATGACAGAATTCACTATTTTCCAACTTAAATTTCAGTAAAATTTCCTTTAAGGCTGACAGTTCAGTGTTAGCTTGTTTCATGTTTTCAATCTCTATTATTTGATCATTAACTTTAGAACTTTTTTTTCTTTTTCTTTTTTTACTTCCTTAACTTTTGGAACTCTACAGTGTTTCTCCTAAACAAAGCACCTTGTTGAGTTGTTTCAATCTCTCTCTCGTTTTTTTTATTCCCAAGGAATGAACTAATTAGATTCATAAATTAAGGTGTTAGGCTCACCTTACGATATTTAGAGACTTAACAAGGAATGAACTAATTAGTGATCGTCATTCAGTATATATGGAACTTAACCAGAAGTGCCTTTGCCATCATTCGGTAAAGAATGGGTTTTGTTGGAACCTCAAATATGGGAAAAAAAATTACGGGTTTATTTTTCCCATCGATAATTGAAGGGTTCACTGTTTTATTGATTGTGAATTGGATTATAAGTGTCACCTCACTTCTGATGAATCATGTAAGCTCCACACAATATTTGGACCATTGTACTCTGCGGAGTGCAAGCTCAAGAACCATTTCATCTAACTTGCTTTAGAAGCTAATTGTAGATTTGATGAGAGTTTAGGACTGAAAAATCGTTATCCCAAAGTTAAATAAAAGAAAGGTAAGTTTGTGGCCCTCCGGGTACATTACAAACACTCCTTATCAAGCTGCTGTAGTTTTTTTTTTTTTTTGGTTTCTTATGCAAGTTTTTATTGTAGGCCCATGCAGCCTATATCATAGCTAACACCAAACGCTATCTCACCAAAGGAAGAGGGGGACAAAGGTTACATTTTTTTTAAAGTTTCCATGTGCGTAACTAAAATTCAACACAAACCGTGTTAAGGATGGCAGAACCAACCTTCCACTATAAAATGCAAGGATATATAGACAGCTGATAGAACCATAAAGTAAAGCGAGAAGCTCTAAGAGATTAAGGGAACGATGGGGTTGATCTCATTGCTTATGGGATATATTTTTCTTAGTAGTCTGATATTTGGCACAGCTATGGGTGCCGTCCACCACTATGATTTCGTGGTACGTATTTCTGCTCTGTCTGCTGATCATAATAAGCCTGGTTACTGTTGATTAATTTCACTTAAAGTCTGAGTGTGGGTTGCTTATATATCAGTAGAAATGACTGGTCATGCTAATGCGTGGATGCTGTCGCTTCCTAGTCCAAATAATTTAAGTGCTGTTTAAGGAAATTGTATCTACGAAGCTAATCGGTTTGTTGTTTCATCTGAACTGCATGGATGTTGCAGCTGAAAGAAACAAATTTTACAAAGTTGTGTAGCAGCAAGAGCATCCTAACTGTAAACGACAGCTTTCCAGGCCCGGAAATTCGTGTTCGAAAGGGGGACACCGTGTTCGTTAATGTCCACAATCAAGGAACATATGGTGTCACCATCCACTGGTACTATTTATAAATATCACCAGACCTTGCTGTAAATGAGATATTGGCATTCATTTAGAGATCATTGGCTCAAAATCTACCAGGGTTGACATCCGGCTTACAATGAACTTCATTAACATTATACGATACGTGCAGGCATGGAGTGAAGCAACCAAGAAATCCGTGGTCAGACGGACCTGAAAACATAACTCAGTGCCCTATTCCAGCAGGAACAAATTTCACTCAAGAGATAGCTTTGAGCACAGAAGAAGGCACTCTCTGGTGGCATGCTCATAGCGACTGGACCCGGGCTACTGTTCATGGAGCCATTATCATTCACCCTGCTAATGGAACCGGATATCCATATTCCAAACCTTTTGCAGAGAAGACAATTGTGCTTGGTATATATATATATATATATATACTTGGAAATTAAGAATCTCCGAGTTTAACTTTTTTTGTGATTAATTTACGCGTATAATTTGTATGCAGCATCATGGTACAAGAGCGATGTGATGGAGGTAATAAACACAGCGCTTGCCACAGGTGGGGAACCTAACTCGTCGGATGCCTTTACTATCAACGGCCAACCTGGAGATTTATATGCTTGCTCAAACGGTAAATCGAAAGATTCTTCTGATATTGACGAATTGCTTCTATTTTCAATCTATTATGAGACATGACGTGTAGTAGGCACTAATCCTAATTTCAGGATGTGTATAAGATATACCGCAACTTTTCAACTAATACAGCTGCACTTGCATTATTTTACGTGCTATCAAAAACAGTGATGACAGTTATAATAAAATTTTTGTGGGCGGTGAAAAGCTGGATGTGAGGATTTGGTGAAATGGAATTGAAATTTTAAGATATTATTATTAAGAAAAGGACATCTTATC
The DNA here is from genome assembly GCA_027563885.1 of Erythroxylum longipes. NCBI lineage: Eukaryota > Viridiplantae > Streptophyta > Magnoliopsida > Malpighiales > Erythroxylaceae > Erythroxylum > Erythroxylum longipes. The sequence continues at coordinate 21,973,043 of JAOQMS010000003.1, forward strand.
AAAGTCGCGCAAATTATTTAATTATGTTAAACTCTTCTCTTGCTTGATTTACTCCTTTAACTTCTGATTATGTAACAATTGATCTATTCCCTACAACTGTCAAACCAATCCGATGAAAAGCTCAAAAATATGAGGGAGTACTAAGTTCTATAAAATTTAAAACTAGAAACAGTATAACTTTTGATCCTATAATATATACATATAGTCATCATGTGGATCAATAGAAACTACATATAAAAAAAAAGATGTTATATAAAAGTATGCAAGTACAGTGTAAATCTTTGTTGTCCGAGAAGATTGAATTCTTCTCATGATTATCTTCAATTGTACTTGAGCTGAATTGTGTCTTTCCAACACTTAAATCTAACTTTTGATATGACTGAAATCAAATATTTGGTTACCCAATAAATAATATTAATTTATATGCTATTTTGGCATCGCAGAAACAACACATAGGATACTAGTCCGACAGGGCAAGACATATCTCCTACGCATCGTCAATGCAGTTCTGAACGAAGAAATGTTCTTTGGTATCGCAAAACATAACCTCACAGTTGTTGGCCAAGACGGCGCATACCTGAAGCCAAACACTGTAGAATACATTACTATAACCCCAGGGCAAACCATGGACGTGCTGGTCACAGCAAATCAATCTGCCGGCAGCTACTACATTGCTGCTTCTGCTTTCGCCGAGTCTGGTGTTCCATTCGATAACACCACTACCACTGCAATTCTGCAATATGAAGGAAACCATACAACATCCTCTATTCCATTTCCAAACCTTCCTGCTTACAACGATACTGACGCTGCCGCGAGGTTCTTTGCTAGTGTCAAAGCCTTGGCCAGCAAAGAGCATCCCGTTAATGTTCCCAAGAACATAACTCGAAGAATCTATATGACAGCTTCGATAAATTCATTGCCTTGTCCTTCTAATCGGAATTGTAGTGGGGCAAATGGAAATATTCAAGCTGCAAGCCTCAATAACATAAGTTTTACTACTCCTTCAGTGGATATACTACAAGCATACTACAGGTATCATATTCAAATCCTCTCTACCGAGAGTGTAAAAAATTACACGTTACAATTGTTCTCGTAGATCATCAATTCAGAATCTAGGATTGAATATATTAAGAAGTTGACTAAAAGTGATGACGAAATTAATCTGTCTTACGCAGCAACATTAGTGGTATTTTCACTACTGATTTCCCCGACCAGCCACCAATCTACTTCAATTTCACGGGAAATGTTGACAATGTTACGTGGTTCACAAAGGAAGGGACAAGGGTGATACTATTGGATTATGGGGAAGCAGTTGAAATGGTTTACCAAGGAACAAATCTAGTGGCAGCAGAAAATCATCCAATGCATCTTCATGGTTTCAGTTTCTATTTGGTTGGCATGAACACGGGGAATTTCAATGAAACAACCGACCCCTTGAGGTATAACCTTATTGATCCACCAGAAGTAAACACTATAGGTCTTCCCATGAATGGATGGGCTGCTGTCAGATTTACAGCAGATAATCCAGGTGAAGTCTTTGCACTTCTATATCATCAGAATGGTATTTTGTATATTAATTCTGCTTATTCCAAATCACCAAAATATATAAAATTGCAGGAGTCTGGTTCATGCACTGTCATTTGGAGAGGCATACAACTTGGGGCATGAGCTCTGTGGTGATAGTGAAGGATGGAGGCACCAATGAAACAAGCATGCGCCCACCTCCATCTTATATGCCTCCATGTTCTACATCCTAGCTACCTGCAACTCGTCAGAATAACAAATAATTTCAGTGGACTCTGTCAGCTTGGTTTTCAATGACCAAGTCTCCGATCAGGGAAAACTTAAGATTGAATTGTTTGGAGTTAAATTGTGTGCCTATAAGAAAGAACAAGTGCCTTGAGAAGTATTCTAAGGAAGCTTTCGATTTACTACATTGAGTGGAAGTATGATAAATTTGCAAAAAAAGTCTCTATTATTTAAATTTGTGCTAACGGGTTTTGAAACTATATCTCCCATTCATTAGTTTTTCGTTAACGATGAACAAGCATAGGATGTTATTTCTTTATAGCGCTATTGCACATCTTAAATATTGTCTTCCGTCTCTGATAAAAGGGGAAAGGTCAAAGAGTAACTACCATGCAAATTGGCAGTGCCGGAAATGCATTACGTGGACACTTATCATTTCATTAGTAATTTTAATATAAGAGTGACATGGGGAATTTAGATTATAAAATTTACTAACACTAGGTTCTCGTGATCTAAATTAAATTTATATCATAACAACCACCCAATAATAATCCAAACTACGGCTTAATAGTATAATACATGAAAATTTTTTTTTGGATAAAGCCGGTAGATTCGTATATTTTAGTGGCATCACACATGATTTCTATAAATTAGATCACCTTTACTTATTAGCTATGATTAAAAATCCAAATTGATTGGACCGGTTTAATCATAAAAATCTTGAATAGACTCTTTTTTTTCCCGATTTTTAACTCTTTGGTTTGATTTATTTTAGTATCCTTATTCTAAAAAATTAACCAATTAAAACAAACCAATTAATTTTTATTTAACAATCTCCCATTTCAATTAAACTTTAAATTAAAGATAGGCTCCTTCAACCATATTACAAATTCTTCAATTTTATTTAATCTTTAACCGATTTATGAGGGTCTAATATCAGTTGAACTTTTTAAACCTTAAACTTGTTATTTTATTAGTTTAATTTCGGTTCGATTTTTAAAACATTACTGATATTAGATGCATGATAAAGAAAAATCATCTTAATTGTACTTGTTTAATAAATTGGATCAATTTTGTGTACTAGAATGATAAAGAAAAACCATCCTAAATCAAAATTGCTTTTTATATTAAAAAAAAATATTAATTACAAGTATTGAAAGGAAAATTTTAAAATCAAGCTTAAAATGGTGCCAAGTTAGTTAAATGCTAATTTTAACTTTCAAAATTTGTTTGAATAAAATTCATACATTTAAAAAGCTTTTGATTGTCTAACTCCAATTCTGGAGATTAAGATATCCAACAAACTTTAGAAACAATAAAAGATTATGCAATTGAGAGGAGAGTGTGATATTATAGTAACTAGGAATGGTATCGGGCTTAGCTGAGTTTAGATTATCCTAAAATTTTAAGTAGGGGTTTGAGTTCTACTAGTGGCCCAATAAGGCTTAGAGCTTGCTGTCTAAGTCGAATTGGGTTTAATCAACCTGAAAGTAGTTTCGGTTAGGTTAGACTTAAAAATATTATTTTAACTATAAATTGGAACTCAAAATAGAACAAAGTTTTTTTTTGAAAGATGGATGAAAGATTTTATTAACACTACAAATTATCTATTGTTTAGTACATTATTCCTTGAGAATAAAGTTTAAGTTTTTAAAGATTCCATCTAAGCTTCATGACTGATGTGATCTTGCTTTGTGCATTTCCTGCTATGATGATTTCTCTAATCCAATTTAGAGTGCCGTAAGCTAATTTAATTGAGTTTCTTTATAATACAGTTTTCAAATTTATACTGAGCAAAAGCACTGAATAAAGAAAAATATTGATGATAGTTATAGGTTGCGTTATGTTTTTGTGGGTAATTTATTATGTTTTTTAGTTGTCAATTAGATGATTTGGGCATGTTTAGGTTTAGAATTGTGTTATGTGATTATGTGTTTCTGTTTTTAAGTGTTATCTGGTTTAAAGCATGATATTGGGCTTTAATTTTGTGTGTTTAAGGTGTTTTGATGAGTTTGTTAGTGTTTGAGATCAGGTAAGATCAGAGAAGATTTAGAGAAAGCTTGGAGGAGGAGTTAAGGCCACGATCATGACATACTAGTTATGATCGTGACAGAAACAACCGAGTACAGGCCACGATCGTGACAGGTGCGATGACAAGTGTGGGGAATGCTTTCAAACTCAACTTTTCCAGGATTATTTTAAACATTTGGGCCTGGGTAAAACCTAGTCTTTACCCTAAAAAGCCCTAGGACTATAAAAGACAAAAGAACAACCTAATCTAAGAGAGCCTCCATTTGCTAAATTTGGAAATAAGCTAAGGAAGAGGAGAGAAAAAGGGAGAAGAGGAGAGAGGAGAAGGAGTTGTTGGTGCTGTTATCATTCCCAGTCCACTCTAAGTTATCTTTCTTATTCCATCTTATTATTTCTTTCATTTGATGTATAAGATGGATATGATGATGATGAATTTGTGTTTAAGTATGTTCTAAACTCTTTTAGGGATTGTTTTTGAATCGATGTTAATATGATTGCTTTTGATGTTAATGAGTAAGGTACTGTGATTGTTTGTTGTATTTGCATGCTTTGGTAATAAATTGAGAGAGTGAACTGATAGCAAATTGATTATATTGGGTAATGAGAGTTAATTAATCTAATAGATCACACAAACAATCAAATAAGCAATTTATACGAAGAGAGATTTCGTGTGAGAACCGGGTTATCTATTAGAGTGCTTAAGATCTAATTGGATATGTGGGTTGTTTACTAATAAGAGTGAATTGCAACATTTTTTAGGGTTTAGTTTGTTATGTATTTAAGTGTTAATTTAATCGTTTAGTATGTGTTTACGTTAGAATTAATGTGCTTAAGTGTTTTTATGGGTTAGTCAAGTCTTTGAGCTTAATTATTATGTCTTTGAGGTACCTTGATGTATTTGTTAGTATTTCAGGGTCAACATCGAAGAATAAAAAAATTTAGGAGACACTTAGGCCACGATCGTGACATAAGCACTGGAGTCAGCCCACGATCGTGGCCCATATGCCATGATTGTGATAGAAGCCCAGGATACGACACACAATTGTGGCTTGATTGCCACGATCATGACAGAAGGCTTAGATGTAGGTCACGATCGTGGCCTTCATCGGGCAGAAGCACAAACAATAAAAACATCAAGTTTCAAGGGATTTTTCAAACCTTTTTGATCTTGAAAAACCCCTAGGGATGCTCAAAACACAAAAGGTATTTAACGAATAAGACAAAGGAGTAGAGGGAGCTTTTGCATCAGCCACCGTTGAGAAACCTTAAAGAGAGTTCATTGAGAGATTGAGAAAAAGAAGAAGGAAGAGAGACGTGGAGAAGAAGCCAATGCGAAGTACTTCCCAAAATAGGAGGTTTCCAGCTGTTGCTACCTCCATCATCCATTCTGATCTTGTTTTTAGTGTATTTTCAATTTTATTAATGTATATAATCGTTTATGATAGGATTGTATGAATGTTGAGAATGTCTAAACTCCCCTTCGAGTTGTCTTATCATTGATTTAATGAAATTTGATTGTTTGTGTTTTTACTAGATTTATTGTGATTTAATTTTTACAATTGCATAACTCAGTGATAAACTGAGAGGGTGAATCGAGTGAAAAATAATTAAATTAGGATAACAAGAGTTAGAAAGAACGAGAATTAAATCAAATCAGTAAATTGTGTAAAGAGAGATCTTACAAAAGTTCCCGATACTTTTTGGACAACTTCAGATCTAATTAGGGCTTTGGATAGATTGTTAATCGAGAGATTGTAATTCTCATAATTGATTAGGGTTTATAAATTAGGGTTAATGGTTATAACTCAAGAGACAGTAATCAACCTAGGATTGTCTAGAACCAATGATCTAGTAATTTATATTCGATTAGGTTAGCATTAAAGATAGATAAAATTCCCTTTTCTCTCAATTGATAGTTCCTTTAGGTTGATTCATAAATGTGTGTGTTGCAACTACTATTTTGTTAATATTTTTGTAATTGATTCTTGGATTTGAATTACGTGATTGAATTAAATTCTTACATTAGTTTTCTTACATTTTAAATTACTACGCATTGTTTTGGCCTTAGATTTTAGGATTAAATTAACCCTCTTCATGGGGTCAACATTTTAGTTACTATGTGAATGACCCGTATGCTTGCGGATTATCAAGATTAAATATTAAAACGTACACATATCGAAAAACTGTGATCATTTGCTAATTGAGAGATTTCAAATTCCTTAATTCAATTCAATTAGGATTTATGATTTAGGGTTTAATTATTATAACTTTAGAGAGAGTAATCCACCCTTCGAAAGTCTAGGACTGATACTGAATTGACTCAAAAGTGATTAAGTTAGTGTTAGATGATAGGATAAATCCCCTTCTCTCATAATTGGATAATCTTCCTTATGTGAATTTTCAATTATTAATTGGTTTTGCTCAATTTTGATTTCTTTATGTTAATTTTACAATTTCACTTTCAATCAATCCATATTCAGTTGCTTAATTTTTTGTTCATTCTTATTTTCATTTTAATTACACTTTTAGTCCTTAGACAAATTAGGATTCGAATAGTTCACTAATTCCTCGCAGGATCGACACCTTATATACAACGCGACCCGTGTGCTTGTGGAATATTGGGGGTTTTATAAGATTAAAACTTGCTTAATAAGTTTTTGACGCTGTTATCAGGGAATTAGTTAGGATTAGTTAAATTATTTTAGTTTAAGGAATTTTCACCTCTCTTGTGTCTATGCAGTTGCATGAACACAAGAGTTACTCAAAGTTCAAGTAGGATCACCAAAACATCAGAACTTGACATCATCCGTTTAGAGCGAGCAATCCGAAGAGCAAGACGTGAAGAAGAAATAAAAGAACCAATGGCGGACGAATTCAATCAAGGAGGAAATTAAGGAAACCAGTCGCGAACTCTTATGAATTTCATGAGATTGGGGTTCAACTCTGCGAATTAAGGCATAACTTGACCACGGTTACACACACCCTCATTTGAGATTAAACCAACCTTACTAAATATACTGGAAACAAATGTGCAATTCTACGGATTGATTAATGAGGATCCTAACGCTCATATAGTTAACTTTCTAGAAATATGGGATACTTTCCGATATCATGGGATGTCAGAAGATGCTGTTAGGATAAGGCTTTTTTCTCTCACACTAAGTGTTGGACCCCAATTTTTATTATTTATTATTTATTTTATTTTATTTATTCATCTATTTATCCATTGATTGATTGATTTATTTTCTTAGAATTTAGTCATTAATTTAGCAAGCATGAATAGAAACTATGGTTATTAATTAGAGATGTTGGGATTAAATTAGAGTAATGGTTATAAGAGACAAAAGAAGGGCAAAATTGGAAGAACAATACAAATGAAGGGTAAAATTGGAAAATTAAGACAAAATGTAGTCTTGAATAAGAAATAAGAAGAAGAAAATCATGAAAAGAGAGAAAGAAGAGAGAAAAACATGGGAAAGAAGAGAAAAGAAGAAGAATCGTGGAAGCTAAGAGAAAGAATAAGAAGGAAGAGAAACCAACTTGTTTAGGTAAGTTTCATCTTTTCTTCTTGTTTAGGTAGGAAAAAAAGGGATTAGAGAGAGAAATGGTTTAGTGTTGCAAGAAAGAAGAGAAGAAGAGAAACCCATCCAATTGTTCATGGATTTCTAAACTAGGTCTTAATTATCTAGCCTAGATATACTATGGGTAACTTAAGTCTAGGCACAATTTTTATTTATTCTTGATTATTGAAGCTTTATGAATTTCCATTTGAATGTGGATTGAATGAGAAATTGGTTTGTTTTAGATAACCAAGAAAACCCTATCCAAGAGCAAGAGGAAAGGCACAATTGAGTTGGATTTTCCAAACGAATTAGGTGGGTAATATGTTTATTGTCATTGTTGAGATAAGAAAATTGCTTACTTGTGTGTATGTATGCTTAATTGCTTGAATTTGACTTACTGTGAATGTGGTAAAATGTATTATGATGCATTCTCATGTCATACCTTGAAAGATGTTATGACATTTTGCATAATCGAAAAAAAAAGAAAAAAGCATAAGATGCATGAAAGTATGAACATGTGATGAGATGAATTGAGCATAAGAATTTGCTTGTATTTGGGCAAGAGAGAAACCATTTCGTTTGTCACGTGCACGTTGATCTTAAGCCTTCTCCCAGCTGCCCACTTGTGGCATATGAGATCCTAATAAACGGACTCATTTTGTTTATAGTGTAAACTTAGGTTTCTCCATTTCAACCCATGGGACTCTTAAGCCATTTGTTTGTGCATTCCATTTGAATTGTCAAGTATGATACGCATTTGAGTGATTATGTTTGATGGTTAATTATACATGTTATGTATTATGTGATAACTTCCTTAACTATGAGTTTTGAGCTAGAACGGTTGATGGTTGAATTGTTAGATAAAATGAGATATGGATATATAAATATATATGTACTTGAATTTTGTGTGGCTCGTTACCAATGGCCATAAACATATTAGCCACTGAGCTGTGTAGCTCAACCCATTATTTTACTCCTCAAGTGCAGAATGAGAAGGTTAGTGATCCTTGCAAGGCATTTGGGCAAACTATAAGATCATTCTTTTGTAACTAAGTTAGTTTGGCTATTTTTGGGTAGATTTATAAGCATATCAAACATGAGCATCCATTTTTATTTTGTATTAAGTTATTGATGTACTTGTTAATATATAACTAAATCTATGTTGAAACTCTGTTTTGATTTAGTAATAAGATTAAGATTTGAAGAAGTTTCTGTCATTCATATACATATCTATCTTTTTGGTTGAGATTGTTAATTTTTAATAGTGATGGAATTTGTGTTGTGTTGAAAGGATGTATGTACATTTAGTCTTGGATGGTTCGGGTCTATCTGAAGGTTTCACCACGACAAAGCCAAACCTTGGCAGCGGTGAACCTTTCCCAAGAGGCACTCTCCCCTGATTCTGTGACTTTGCTGCGGCGAAGCCAAAAGTTTGCCACGGCAAACTCCTTTAAAGTTTATCGTGGTGAAGCCAAAAGTTTGCCGCAGCGAACACGTTCAATGTTTGCCGCGGTGAAGTCAACAGTTAGCCGCGACGAACTTTTCTGATGGGTTTTAGAAAAGTTGGCCATGAAGAACTTGTCCAGAAAGGTTTTAGAGAAGTTTGCCACGATGAAGCCAAAAGTTGGTCGCGACAAACTTTTTCAGAAAGGTCTTCTGCTTGACCCTTACCTGATTTTCTCGTAAAGTAGCTTTGTAATAAGTACCGAGACTTAGGCACCAACATCTTGTGGTATCAGAGTTTAGGTTTTTCCTAGGCTTAGAATGCATAGGGGTATGAATTTTTATGTTGTGTGATAAATTGTTTGCTTTGTAAATTGATTGATTGCATTGAGTGACATGAATATCATGCATACATGTAGGAAATAAAATTAAAATGAAGTGTAAGCTAAACGATTATTGTTTTAATTGAAGGAGTAAGATGTCAACTCATAGAAGAACACGAGGAGTTTTGTAAGGATATGTTGCACTTGGCCCTCCACTAAGAGAGGAGGGCACTGATGAGTCTAGAGACTCAGGAAATGCTGAGGCCTCAGTAGGGCAGGGTAGTGAGCCCTCTCGATTACAGACGCATGAGTCTCCTCTTTCGTAGGAGCAAGTGCCTACTCCCTTAGATCCAAGGTTATTCCAAGCCTTTGCTCAGGCTTTTGTCCAGGACATGGGCCAAATGCCATAGACTTATGCTCCGGCCTCAGCTAAGAAAGGAAAGCAGTTTGATAAGCTCAGGAAGTATGGGGCAGTGGACTTTTATTTGACTACTAATCCAGAAGAAGCTAAAACATGGTTGAGGAAGACAAAAAGGGTGTTAGAGCAAATGGACTGTAAGGATGATGAAAAAGTTGAATATGCTGCAAGCTTGCTACAGGGGAATGCTCTGTATTGGTGGGAAAGTGTGTCAGGGAGTCAGATGAAACTGCCAGTATTGACATGGAAGGACTTCCTAGTTACTTATAAGAAGAAGTATTTGTCTGAGGTGTATGTTTAGCAGAAGCAGAGGGAATTTCTGAGTCTCACCTAGAGGGAGATGACAGTGAGTTAATATGAGCGCAGATTTACTCAACTGTCTCGATATGCAGCTGAGACGATGATGAGTGAGGCAGCTAAGTGCCGTAGGTTTGAATCAGGATTGTACTTAGCCATCAGGGAAAAAGTGGTAGCACAGAATTTCTATGATTTTCAAAAGTTGGTTGAAGCAGCATTAAGGGTTGAGAATGTGGAGAACTTAAAGAGCACCGTGAAGAGAAAGAGGAAAGGGAGAGAACAATTCGGAAGGGGAGGTGGTACTCATATGTCATAGAGGAGTGCCAGGACTTTCCCTGTGCAATCTGAGGAGAGGAGTAGTGGTGCAAGTAGGTCTAGACAGATGATGACCGTTTCTCATCAAGCCTCAACAGCGGGAGGCAGTAGAAGGGGAGAAGGGGATAAGCCACCTATTCCCAAGTGTGAGCATTGAGATAAATTCTATAAGGGGGAGTGCTATAAATTGACTGGAGTTTGTTTTAACTGTGGGGAAAAAGGGCACATGGCTAAGGAGTGCTCGTAGTATGCAAGACAAGAGAGGAATCAGATGCAAACTTCAAAAAGGGCTGAGACTGTGGGATACAAGACTGCAACTGAAGTGAGAAGTTTTGAGGTAGCTAAGACAGTGAATCATCCAGGAAAACTGAGGGGCAAGCACCAATTAAAGTGTTTGCAATGACAAGGGAGGGCACAGAGACAACTCCGGAGGTTGTGACTGGTACAGTTAAATTATTTGATGATGATATTATTGTTTTGATTGATTCGGGGTCTACCCATTAATTTATTTCATCAAGTAGAACTGTGCATGGTAGAGAACTGAGCCCATTGGATACTCCTTTGATGGTTAGTACTCCAATCGACCAGTATATTATTATTAGTCAAGTCTATAGAGATTGTGAAGTACGTATTAGTGGGGAACACTTAGTGGTGGATCTACTGCCATTGAAGATGGGGGGATTAGATGTGATACTGGGCATAAATATGTTAGAAAAGTATAATGCCCATTTGGATTGCAAATAGAAGACAGTGAAGTTCGAATTGGATGAAGGTAGAATGGTAGTGTTTATGGGGGACAGGAAAGCAAGCCCACCTAAAATTGTTTTGGCTCTGATAGCAGAGAAGATGATAAGGAAATGGTGTGAAGCATTTTTGGCCTATGTGGTAGACACGAAGGCAGATAGAGGAAAGTTAGAAGATATTCCTGTGGTTATGGAATTCCCGAATGTCTTTCTTGAGGAATTACCAGGACTACCATCCCCTAGGGAAATTGAGTTTCCCATTGAGCTTTTTCCAAGTACTACACCAATATCGATTCTGCCTTATAGAATGGCTCCGACGAAATTAAAGGAGCTTAAGAAGTAATTGGAAGAGTTGTTGGAGAAGGGGTACATTAGGCCTAGTTCTTAGCCTTAGGGAGCTTCGGTCCTTTTTGTGAAGAAGAAAGACAGATCGTTAAGAATGTGTGTGGACTACCGGAATCTCAATCATATCACTATCAAGAATAGATATCTGCTTCCATGCATAGATGATTTGTTTGACCAATTGCACGGGGCAAGGGTCTTTTCTAAGATAAATTTGAGATCAGGTTATCACTAGTTGAGGATAAAGGAGTCTGATGTGTCAAAGACTGCTTTTAGAACACGGTATGGGAGCTTTGAGTTCTTAGTTATGCCCTTTGGATTAACAAATGCCCCTGCAGCCTTTATGAACTTAATGAATAGAGTCTTCAAGCCTTTCTTAGACCTATTTATCATAGTCTTCATTGATGACATATTGGTTTATTCCAAGAGTGACAAGGAGCATGAGGAACATTTGAGAATTGCCTTGAAGACGTTGAGGAAGGAAGAGTTATAAGCCAAATTTAGCAAATGTGAATTTTGGCTAAAGAAAGTGGCATTTCTTGGACACGTGATTTAGGAGCAAGGAGTACATGTGGATCCGACGAAGATAGAAGCGATTGTGAAATGGGAAGAACCTAAAAATGTAGCTAAAGTGAGAAGTTTCTTGGGCTTAACCAGGTATCACCGAAGGTTTGTGGAGGGCTTTTCTATGATAGCAGCTCCACTTTCCAAATTTACAAAGAAGAATCAGAAGTTTGTGTGGATAGAGGTGTGCCAGAATAGTTTTGAGGAATTGAATAATAAACTCACAACTGCACCAATATTGACTTTGCCTTCCAGTAGTGATGGATACATAGTGTATAGTGATGCCTCGAGAAAGGGATTAGGGTGTGTGTTGATGCAAGGAGATAAAATGATTGCCTATGTTCTAGGCAATCGAAACCTAATGAGATGAATTATCCTACGAATGACTTAGAGTTAGCTGCTATAATTTTTGCGTTGAAAATATGGAGACACTATTTATATGGAGTCACCACCAGGGTGTTTATAGACAACAAGAGTCTTAAGTATCTGATGAGCCAGAAAAGTTGAATTTGAGACAGAGAAGATGGTTAGAGTTACTTAAGGATTATGACTTGATGATAGAATATCATCCAGGGAAAGCTAATGTAGTAGCGGATGCACTGAGCAGAAAATCGACTATAGCACATGTGGAGATAGTGTATCTTCCTTTGATAAAGGAATTATCCAAACTCAGAGTGACATTGAGACAAGCTGAATCTAGTTGTGTATTGGCTAATTTTAGAGTAAGGCCAATGTTGAATGAGAAGATTAACGAACTGCAGAAGCAAGATGAGAATTTGACAAGCTTAGAGAAGAGATTAAAAATGGTAAACCTTCTGAAATAGAGATTAGGGAAGATGGATTGATGGTGGTGGGTAACAGATTATGTATTCCTGACATGCAAGTTTAAAGACGAGATTGTTGATGAGACACACAATGCACCTTATGAAATGCACCCAGGAAGTACGAAAATGTATAGAGATTTAAAAGGGCACTTCTGGTGGAGAGGAATGAAGAAAGATGTTATAGAGTATGTTAAAAGATGCTTAGTGTGTCAGCAAGATAAAGCACAACACTAAGCACCTATCGGTAAGCTTAAACCTTTGTCGATTCCTGAATAGAAATGGGAGAAGATTACGATGGATTTCTTGATGAGATTGCCAAGAACTAGCAGGAAGCATGATGAGATATGGGTGATTGTTAATAGGTTAATTGAGTCAGCACATTTTTTGCTAATTAAACAGACAAATTCTTTGAACGCTTTGGCCAAGAAATATATAGATGAGATAATTAGGCTCCACGGGATTCTGAGTTCTATAGTCTCGGATAGAGATCCTAGGTTCATATCCAGATTTTGAGAAAGCTTACAGGAGGCTTTGGGAACTAAGTTGCACTTTAGTACAGCTTTCCATCCATAGACTAATGGACAATCGGAGAGATCAATCTGGACTTTGGAGGCAATGTTGAGAGCTTGTGTTATGGATTTCAAAGGCTCATAGGATGATCATCTGCCGTTAATTGAATTCGCCTATAATAATTCCTATCACTCGACAATCCAAATGATACCTTATGAAGCTTTGTACGATAGGAGGTGTAGAACTCTTATTTTTTGGGATGAGGAAGGTGAAAGGAGGCTTTAGGGCCTAAATTGGTGCAAGTCACAGTTGATAAGATTAAATTGGTGAAAGAGAGACTTAAAGTAGCTCAAGATAGGATGGAAAGTTATACGAATGCACATAGAAAGGAGATGGAATATGAAGTGGGAGACAAAGTATTTTTTAGAGCCTCTCCATGGAAAGGAGTCTTGAGATTTAGCAAGAAGGGCAAGCTTAGTCCAAGATACACAGGCCTTTATAAGATCATTGAGAAGATTGGGCCTTTAGCCTACAAGTTAGCCTTGCCATCGGAATTGTCTAAGATTCATAATATCTTCCATGTATCGATGTTAAGGAAGTACCGATCAGATCCTTCACATATAGTTCAACCATCAGAGGTCCAATTAAGGGAGGATTTGACGTATGAGGAGAAACCAGTGGAGATCTTAGATTTGAAGGAAAAGATTTTGACAAATAAGGTTGTAAAGCTGGTTAAAGTCTTATGGAAGAACCATTCGACGGAAGAGGCAATTGGGAGCCTTTGGAAGCAATGAAGGAGAAATGTTGGACCACATTTTTTTATTATTTTATTTTATTTATTTATCTATTTATTCATTGATTGATTGATTTATTTTCTTATAATTTAGTTATTAATTTAGCAAGAATGAATAGAAACTAGGGTTATTAATTAGAGATGTTGGGATTAAATTAGTGTAATGGTTGTAAGAGACAAAAGAAGGGCAAAATTGGAAAAACAAGACAAATGAAGGGTAAAATTGGAAAATCAAGACAAAATGTAGTCTTGAATAAGAAAGAAGAAGAAGAAAATCGTGAGAAGAGAGAAAGAACAAAGAAAACTATGGGAAAGAAGAGAAAAGAAGAAGAAGAATCGTGGAAGCTAGGAGAAAGAATAAGAAGGAAGAGAAACCAACTTGTTTAGGTAAGTTTCATCTTTTCTTCTTGTTTGGGTAGAAAAACAAAGGGATTAGAGAGAGAAATGGGTTAGTTTTGGAAGAAAGAAGAGAAGAAGAGAAACCCATTCGATTTTTCATGGATTTCTAAACTAGGTCTTAATTTTCTAGCCTAGATATACTATGGGTAACTTAAGTCTAGGCTCAATTTTTATTTATTCTTGATTATTGAAGCTTTATGAATTTCCATTTGAATGTGGATTGAATGAGAAATTGGTTTGTTTTAGGGAACTAATAAAACCCTATCCAAAAGCAAGAGAAAAGGCACAATTGAGTTGGATTTTCCAAACGAATTAGGTGGGTAATATGCTTATTGTCATTGTTGAGATAAGAAAATTGCTTACTTGTGTGTATGTATGCTTAATTGCTTGAATTTGACTTATTGTGAATGTGGGAAAATGTATTATGATGCATTCTCATGTCATACCTTGAAAAATGCTATGACATTTTGCATAATCAAAAAAAAAAGAAAAAACATAAGATGCATGAAAGTATGAACATGTGATGAGATGAATTGAGTATAAGAATTTGCTTGTGTTTGGGCAAGAGAGAAACCATTACGTTTGTCACGTGCACGTTGATCTTAAGTCTTCTCCCGACTGCCCGCTTGTGGCATATAAGATCCTAAGAAACGGACTCATTTTGTTTATGGTGTAAACTTCGGTTTCTCCTTTTCAACCCATAGGGCTCTCAAGCCATTTGTTTGTGCATTCCATTTGATTTGTCAAGTATGATACGCATTTGAGTGATTATGTTTGATGGTTAATTATACATGTTTTATGTTATGTGATAACTTCCTTAACTATGAGTTTTGAGCTAGAACGGTTATTGAATTGTTAGATAAAATGAGATATGGATATATACATATATGTGAACTTGAATTTTGTATGGCTCGTTACCAATGGCCATAAACATATTAGCCACTGATCTGTATAGCTCAACCCATTATTTTACTCCTCAGGTGCATAACGAGAAGGTTAGCGATCTTTGCAAGGCATTTGGGCAAACTACAAGATCGTTCTTTTGTAACTAAGTTAGTTCGGCTATTTTTGGGTAGCTTTATAAGCATATCAAACATGAGCATACATTTGTATTTTGTATTAAGTTATTGATGTAATTGTTGATATGTAACTAAAGCTATGTTCAAACTCTGTTTTGATTTAGTAATGAGATTAAGATTTGAAGAAGTTTTTGTCATTCATGTACATATCTATCTTTTTGGTTGAGATTGTTAATTATTGATAGTGACAGAATTTGTGTTGTGTTGAAAGGATGTATGTACATTTAGTGTTGGATGGTTTGAGTCTATCTGAAGTTTTACCGCGGCAAAGCCAGACCTTGGCTGTGGCGAACCTTTCCCGAGAGGCGCTCTCACTTGATTCTGTGACTTTGCCGCGACGAAGCCAAAAGTTCACCACGGCGAACTCCTTCAAAGTTTGCCGCAGCGAATACCTTCGAAGTTTGCTGCGGCGAAGTCAACAATTAGCCGCAGCGAACTTACCTGATGGGTTTTAGAAAAGTTGGCCGCTACGAACTTATATAGAAAGGTTTTAGGGAAGTTTGCCACGGCGAAGCCAAAAGTTGGCCATGACGAACTTTTCTAGAAAGGTCTTCTGCTTGACCCTTACCCGATTCTCTCCTAAAGTAGCTTTGTAATAAGTACTGAGACCCGGGCGCCAACACTAAGGGGTAGAGCCAAGGCAAGCAAAGATTGACAACTTAACTCGAAAGCTGAATAACATGAAAGCTTCCTTTTTAGATACTGTTAAAACAATTTAACAAAGATGTGAGTTGTGTGGACAAGACAACTATAATATCATCGACTGCTTTCTAATGCAAAACAATAAATTGGAGCAGCTTAATTACATGGGAGTACAATTTGGTCGAGGAGGAGGAAACAATCCCTACTGAAACACGTATAATTTGGGACGGAAGAACCACCCAAACTTCTCCTGATCAAACAATGCAAGAGGTCAATTTCGACCCCAAGGGCCACCTAGATTCTAACAGGAAAAATCCAATTCCATGAACGCTAAGTTAGATAATATCTTGGAAAAGATTAGGAGCATGGAGGACGCTCACAAAAGGTTGGAGGAAGATTTGAGCAAGTAAGAAAGAACCACCCCTTGTTCATCCACAATTTAAAGGTTTAAATAAGCCAAGTGGCAGATAAATTATCGACACGAAATGCGGGAAGTCTTTCAAGCAACACCTAAACAAATCTTAAGGAAAGACTACTATAGAAGCAAGAAGATCCAAAAGATTTCCAACGAAGTGGCAAGACTACCACGGAAGCAAGAAGATCTAATAGATTTTTACATTCCATGCATTATTGGTAGTGTCAAAGTGGATAAGGCTTTTACGGACTTAAGAGCTGGTATAAGTATGATGCCTTACACTTTATACAAAAGGATGGAGTTAGATGAAATAACACCCATCAAGATGTATATGCAGATGGCTGATAGATCAATCCACCGTCCTAAATGTGCAGTTAAAGATGTTTTTGTTAAGGTTGATAAGTTCACCTTTCCCATAGACTTCATCATATTAGACATTGAGGAAGATCTGGAGACACCCATTATCTTTGGAAGACCATTTTTATCCATTGCCAGATCTCTTATACATGACGATGGGGGCGAATTAACTTTAAGACTGGGGGATTAGAATGTGTCATTTAAAGTGCCTAATAGTAAAAGGAATTCTTTCAAATATGTGGATGCTATCAAGAGAAATGAGTCATGTGAAAAGGTTAAGCAAATTCATACTCAGAAGGACTCACTACAACAACCACAATTTCAAAAGAATGATCGAAAAAAGAAAAAGAGGAAGAAAGGTGGTAAAAAGCATAGCTCAGTAGCTCGTTTACAGTTCATGAAATCTATAGTAAAGCTACCATTACTGACCCATTTCAACCACCATAAGCAAAATAGGTACATCGAGCTAGCAATAGTAAATGAAGCACTACATGGGAGGAGACCTATGATTTTTAGTTTTGAGTGTTTCGTCCTTTATATTAGATTAGGTTTCCAATTCTGTAGTTGAACACTTTGAAGAAATCAAGCATAAGTATGAATTAGGTTTTCTTTGTTCTTCTCTTTTTCATAATGGATGGGAATGGTGTAGAAGGGAAAACAATGAGGCAATGGTGTAAAATATAAGGTGGAGGAGTTCGGGAGTGACATGAGGAAAAGAATCAAAAGAGGAAAGAGGTATTGTTGTTTCTAGTTTAGATTACTTTTAATTGCTTTCATATCTTGATTTTGATTATAAATCTTTGCGCTTTGATCCAAATGCAAAATAGATTGAGTGAAATTGGTGTGGATGTTGCATGAATCTTAATTTTGTGAATGTGGCATGAACTGTATGCATGTCACAACCCGTGACTTACATGCACAGCTGTGACTTACACAATCCCTTCATTTCCTTCATTTTCTCTTAAGTTTATGTGGTAGCTATAGAGTTTGAGGGCACAAAACCCCAGACCTAGAAGCATACTACAAATAGAAGGAGAGGGTGGCAGCAAAGGGGACATCTTTCATTTACTCTTCGTTTAACACCAGAGATAGAACCCAGGGAGAACAATAGGGAGATAGAGAGGTAGAGAAAAGAAACAGAGCTTTGGCTGAGAGAAGTAAGGAGAGAAAGTAGAGAGTTGGGCGAGAAGAGAGAAACACAGTAGAGAGGTGGAAGTTTGGGACAGAGGCAGAAAGCAAGAGATGAAGCTAAATCTCAATGAACTTAAGCAATCATTCATTTGGGTGAGAAGAGATCAGAGGCAGAAGGTGGGAGCCAACGCCAGAAGGCTTGAGTTTGGCAGGATACCCACTACCAACTTCTGCGTCTGAGAGTCTTCATTTTGTTTGCTCATCTTTATTTCATCTTTTGCTAATAATGTTGAGCTCATTTATCTTTTGTCTATTAACTTACTTTCTCTGTTATTGTTCTGTTGCTTATTAGTCCATCTTTAGTTTATTCATTATGTTCATTGCTTTTACATTTTTCTATTTACATTTAACATGGGATTGAATTGTATGGAGATGATGAACTGTGTTTATGCTATGATTGGCTGATTCCTTTTTCTTGAGAATTAATGTAGCTATTTTGATCAACTATGCATGATTGAGTTATGGTTTTGTTGTCTTATATATTGTTGTGATTTCTTAGCTGAATAGGTATAATAGCAGGATCAAACTTTGCATCATGTTGGTATTAAACGAAGGATCGAGAAGAGAAAAATATGGAACTAGAAATTGTAGACACTTAGGTTATGAATTAGAAATATATTAACTTAATTGGTAATTAGTAGTCAGGTTTCCATAATTAATTTGGATGATAACTTGTCGAATGTGAAACCTAGATTTAGTCTATTATTTAAGTTGATCTTAGAGTTCGACTGTTAATTTTAGTAAGACAATTAACCAATCATTTCCCTTAATTATGCATAGGAGATTAAATTAGTGAATTAATTTTCAAGAGTTTTCCACTTCGATTTCTACTTGTTTTTGCTTTCAGTCGATTAAGCTTACTTTATGATTTTTTAAAATCTTTCACTCAACATTCAGGATAGAGTGTTTAGGACTACATTTATTTTTGTTTTTGTTCAAAATTAATTTAAGTAAACCAATTTTAACTCCGTGGGAGACGACCCTGGTTAATCGCTATAACTACCTCGTATAGTTGCAAGTAGGATGGCCTAGCTAATTTTTAAAACTTTTTGGGCACAACAAGTTTTTGACGCCGTTGCCAGGGAGTTGTTTAGTGTTTTGAACTTGAATTAATTTTGATTTTTTCATTTGCTTAAGTGATTTTGATTGTTTGTGTTTGTTTATGTATGCATGTTTTATTGTGTTATTTTGTTAGAATGTTTTGTAATTTTTGTTATTAATTTAGTGCTTTCTATAGTTAGTTTGTGCTAGGTAGGAGCACTGTAAGTAGTGAATTCACTTAGTTTATGCTAGGAAGGAGATCTTTGTATAGTGAACTCGTCCCTTTATTGATTACATACATCGAAGACAAAGACCTCAAGGGGACTTTAAAGATAATCACAAGGAACCCAAGCGTGAAGATCAAGTGAATGACCATAAGATGGGTGAAAAGTAGTTAGTAATGAAGGAGTATGCTAGACCGGTGATTGGTACTGCCACTTCATACATACATTTGGGAGAGGTAGCTAAGAACTATGAATTAAAGAACATCCATTATAATATGCTGCCATCGTTCTAAGGGTCCCAGTGATATCATTTGGGAATTCTATAACACTCTCCAAACCTTTCTGTTGGAT
Source organism: Erythroxylum longipes (assembly GCA_027563885.1). NCBI lineage: Eukaryota > Viridiplantae > Streptophyta > Magnoliopsida > Malpighiales > Erythroxylaceae > Erythroxylum > Erythroxylum longipes. The sequence continues at coordinate 21,992,657 of JAOQMS010000003.1, forward strand.
GGATTAAATGAAGATCAACTGAGAATGAGAAGCTTCCCATACACAATGAAGGATCGGGCTAAGGCATGGTTGATCCCTTCCTTCAGAATCTTTGACTACATAGGAGGAGGTGTACAAAAAATTCATGGGAAAGTTTTATTCCTATCAAAAAACACCTGAGTTACGCACCACGATATCTACCTTCACTCAGATGGAGTGAGAGCCATTCCACAAGGCGTGGGAATGCTTTAAGCTCTTGTTGACACATTTTCCACACCATCATTTTCTGCTTCACATGCTAAACTGGTTCTTTTATAATAGGTCGACACAGCAGTGCCAGTACACGGTGGACAATGTAGCAGGAGGAGCTATACGAGAGAGGACGACAGAAGAAAGTTATGAAATCTTCGAAATTTTTGGGGATAATTCTCAACAAAAGAGCATGAGGGGAAGAAGAGCTGGAATTTATGAAGTGAGCTCGAATAAAAAATTGGTTATGCAGTTAGTTGAGTTGACAAGGCATGTGAAGATGCTAACTACAAGGCTACTCCAAAACATTCCAAATCAAGAGGTGTGTGATATCTGTGAAATTTTTAGTCATGGAGCTAATATTTTTTCGTATTCTTATGAACCTTTGGTATATGAGGAAGAACAAGTTAACTCACTTAACAGTTTTTAACCAATGGAGTGAAATGATCCATACGCGAACACCTATAATCCTGGTTGGAGAAACCACCCTAATTTCTCTTCGAAGACTAACAATCCACCGATGTAACCCCATCCACAATATCAGAATCCTCAGAGGCCAAGGCTTTTCTAAGGGCAATCCTTAAATGACAACCTTTTGAGAAAACCTTCTTTGGAGGAAAGCCTGAATGCATTCATTCAAGTGACAACTCAGAATCAAGAAATGAACAACAAGAGATTCGACTCCTTATAAGCATTTGTTAAGAGGATTGAGATTCAAGTGGGGCAACCTGTAGCTCAAATGCATAATAATTGAAAGGAAAGGTTACCCGGTCAACCCTAACAAACCCAAGCTATCACCATTCTGAGAAGTGGTAAAGTGATTGACAATCATGTTGAGTTTCCTTCTGAGCTGCCTCACACTAATGATCAAAAGAAGGAAAGCCTCACCCAAGAAGAAGATGAGTGGAATGAAAAAAGCAATGGGAGAAACTCTTCAAGTCATATTCAAAAGGGTGAGCAACTTAGGCATGACCTCAAAGATAATGAAATACAAAAACTGCCCAAGGCAACAGATCCTTATCGACCACCAATTCCATATCCAAGTCACCTTAAGGAATTGAAACAAGATGAGCAGTTGTCCTATCTATATTGCATTCTTTCTAAGGTCAATGTTAATTTGCCTTTATTAGACGTGATTAGGAAAATTTCGGCTTATGTCCAGTTCCTCAAGGAACTAAGCACCAAGAAATGAAAGTTTGAGCCTAACAAAAAGGTGCTAGTTTTGGAAGTAGCAAGTGCAATTCTACAACCGAATTTACCCCCCAAATTGAAAGATATAGGTCATTTTATCGTGTAAGTATCAATGGGTAATGGTGATGAGGTTAAGGGTATGCTTGATCTTGGAGCAAGTATAAATCTTATGCCTCACTCTATTTATTAGAAACTGGAACTAGGATAGTTAAGAACAACCAATATATGCCTACAATCAGCTGATAGGTCAATCTGTTATCCGAAAGGAATAATGGAAGATTTGTTAGTGAAGGTTGGCGTATTGATTGTTCCTGTAGACTTTGTAGTCTTAGATAAGAGGGAGGTTAAACTGCAAGGGAAGGAGCACACTATACTCCTAGGGAAGCCTTTTATGGCCACTACTAATACCTTGATTGATGTAAAGAGCGGAAAGCTGAGCATGACTGTTTTGGGAGAAATAGTAGATTTTCAATTTTTAATGTTGAATGTTTTTAGTACTACTGTTTTTGAAGACTGTTCTTTTGTCGATCAAGTTATATTATGATTTTGCCTTGAAGGAAGAAGGAAAGAAACTGGATTAGGTTAAGGAGAGTGATGAATGCTGCCAATTGCTAGTGGATGCAAAGTATTTGGGAGATTCTTGGAGACAGATTGGAATGAAAAGGAGGAAATGGTGGAACCAATCACTTTGACTAACCCACCTTGAGCATGATGTCCAGCTATAAGACGTTAAAGAAATAACCCATTTAATTTCTATTTTTTCACCTATCTGTTAGTTGTTATTTTTCTTAATGAACCTTGTTTTCTTTGTGAGCATAGGCCTACTCTCTCGTCTCTTCTATCTATTTCCCTTGTATTTGTTCTTCATTCCTCGATGTAGTACACCACGTTCCACACCAAATCAACGTAGTGATCACCCCCACATTCGTATCATATTTCTATCCCTTTCTTTGTTGCTTGTTCGTTTAATGTCTTTTAGTTTTAATGCTTATCCTTGCTTGTACTATTTTGTGTCTTAGATCCCTCTTTTACTTTTTTTTTATCACATAAGGAACAATGTGATGTTTAAGTTGGGGCGTATTAGTAAAAAAAAGTTATTCTTTGTGTGTTGTGTGCTTTTTTCCCATTTAGTAGTTAGAGATACATGGTTATGACATAAACTCGATCTGGATTAGAAATGCATAATATGAGTGAATGGTTATACTTGCATGCTTAGACTAATTGACTTGGATTTTGGTTAAAAGGACATTAGCTTGTTGTGATAAATGAATGACACTTTTCACTTAGTAAGAATTTATGCTTTTTTGAAATATTAAATACCAAATTCAAGTATTCTTTGTTAAGAGTGTAATACTAGTTGAGATCATATAATCTTTTGCAAATGTTGAAATGATGAAGGCAATTAGGATTTACCTATTTTGCTTAAAGGACACCATGGTGTTACCTTTGGTGAACCCCCTTTGAGCTTAACATGAAACCTTTTCTTTCTTTAAACCCAAAAATGAGCATTGAACTTGATTATTTATCCTCTTTGTTGTAGCTATCGTAAGGCAAGTTGAGCATTTGAAGGGTATAATTGGGTTTCAGGAATAAGTGTGGGGGAATCATAGCATATAGTTAGCTATTACATTAGGGATGGGTATGGTTGTAGAAATGAATGAATAAGTAAGAAAATGAATGAATGAAAAAAGAAAAAAGAAAAAAGAAAAGAGAAAAAGAAATAGTAAAGAAAGGGAAAGAAGAGAAGAGAAGATTAAAAAAATGAAAGGAAAGAGGAGAGACATAAAAAGGGGAGTGTTAATCTTGTTAACTTGAAAGGAAAGAATTGAGTGTTTTAGGGTTCATTGTTTATATTACTTTAAATGCTCAATTTGTTTTGTGGTTTTAAACTGTAATATTCCTTTTTTACCCTTAGCCCGACTGAAATAAAGATCTTCGGATTGATATTTGTGTTTAATATGAGTGGTAGAGATTGGATTAGTAAGCAAGCCTATGGTAGATGCTTTACATGAAATGAATGATGAGAAAATATACTTTATCTCTGAATGCTTGAGAGGATAGAGAGTGGAGTGAGTTTCTATCACACTTATTGATGGTTATTTGAATTAAAGTGCTTATTGATTTTGTCTAAATATGCAAAGAATAGCTTGGTCATGGAATATTATAAGCTTCAAGTTCTTAGGTTGGGTTTATTGAATTGATCGTTGATATCTTTGACTATTATTTGGGAAAATTGTTGTTTCCATTGTTTTTTTTGTATAGTCTAGTGTTTTTAATTTTGTGTGAGGAAAAACATAGCTAAGTGTGGGAGAATTGTTGTGTCCAGTTTCTATTGCTTTTAATTGCTTTCATATCATGATTTTGGTTATAAATCCTTGTGTTTTGTTCCAAATGTGAGATAGATTGAGTGAAATTGGTGTGGATGTTGCATGATTCTTAATTTTGTGAATGTGGCATGAACTACATACTGTGCATGTGTAAGTAACAACCATGACTTAGATGCACAACCACAACTTACACAACCCTTCATTTCCTTCATTTTCCCTTAATGTTTACATGGCAGCTGCAAAGGTTGAGGGCACGAAACCCTATACCTAGGAGCATATTACAATTAGAAGGAGAGGGTGGCGGCGAATGGTACATCTTTCATTCACTCTTCATTTAACACTAGAGACAGAACCGAGGGAGAACAATAGGGAGATAGTGAGGGAGATAGAGAAAAGAAACAGAGCTTTGGCTGAAAGAAGAAAGCAGAGAAAGCAGAGAAAGCAGAGAGTTGGGTGAGAAGAGAGAAACACAACAAAGAGGTGGAAGCTTGGGGCAGAGGAAAAAAGTGAGAGCTAATGCTAAATCTCGGTGAAATTGAGCAATCATTCATCGGGGTAAGAAGAGAGCAGAGGCAGAAGGCGAGAGCCAACACTAGAAAGCTTGAGTTTGGCAGTATACCCACCACCAACTTTTACGTTTGAGAGTCATCATTTTGTTTTCTCATCTTTATTTCATCTTTTGTTGATAATATTGAGCTCATTTATCTCCTGTCTGTTAACTTACTTCCTCTGTTGTTGTTCTATTATTTGTTAGTCCATCTTTAGTTTATTCGTTATGTTCATTTCTTTTACTTTTTCTGTTTACATTTAACAGGAGATTGAACTATATGGAGATGAAGAACTGTGTTTATTCTATAATGGGTTGATTCTTTTCTCTTGAGAATTAATGTAGCTATTTTGGTCAACTGTGCATGATTGAGTTACGGTTTTGTTGTCTTATTTATTATTGTTGTTTCTAAGCTGAATGGGGGTAATAACATGTTCAAACTTTGCATCATATTGGTATTAAACGAAGGACCGAGAGGAGAAGTTTAATATGGAAATAGAAACTGTAGACGCTTAGGTTATGAATTAGAAATATATTAACTGAAGTGGTAATTAGTAGTCAGCTTTCCATAATTAATTTAGATGATAACTTGTCGAATGCAAACCTAGATTTAGTCTATTATTTAAGTTGATCTCAGAATCTGACTGTTAATTTTAGTAAGACAATTAACCAATTCATTTCCCTTAATCATACATAGAAGATTAGATTAGTGAAATTAATTCTTAAAGAGTTTTCCACTTTGATTTCTACTCGTTTTTGCTTCTGGTCAATTCAGTTTACTTTTTAGACAAATTTGTGATTTTCTCTAAATATTTCACTCAATATTTAGGATAGAGTGTTTAGGATGGCAATTATTTTGTTTTTGTTCAAAATTAATTTAAGTGAACAAATTTCACCTTCGTGAGAGACGACACTGGGTAATCAGTACAACTATCTCGTATACTTACAAGTAGGAATGGCCTAGGTAATTTTTAGATTTTTTTGGGCACAATAGGTATTAAATTTCCCAGTGCCATAGTCATGACTCATTAGTTACGATCGTGACCCTTTTTTAAACTCTCTGTCATGATGGGCTACAATCGTGGCCTACGACGGGGCGAAATAGGAACATATATTTTTCGAGCCCCTTTTTCCAATTTTACTCCTCCTTTCTCCCCCCTAACCTATATATTCACCCTTACTATCATGCTTCTTACCCACACCACTCTTTCCACTCTGCCTCTAACAACCAAACTCTCAAATCCTCTCCCTTCTCTCTACAAAAGTCTTCATCTCTCTCTATTCTTCACACCTCTCATTCCAATGGGATCAGAAATTAAGCAAACGACTAAGCACGTTTAAGGAAAAGACAAAGTATAAGTGTCAGACCGTGGACAAAGAAATTGGTCGGTAGATTACGAAGCGCCTTTTTTGATTTACTCGGAAGAAAAAAGTAACCAATTCCAAACCCTTAGTTTGAAAAAAATTATTGTTCCTTGATATTTGGATTTTGAAATATTAGAAACTATTGGATTGAGAGAAAGAGTTGAAAAATTAGGGGGAAGAATTCCCTAGAAAAAATTTATGCTCTTAACTTTGTCATTTGTGAAGAACTCACCCTATAATTCTTCACTTCCCTCCAATTTGAGCTTAGTAACCTTAAGGATCTATGGTTTTGGATTTGGGGTCAATCATATGAACTAAACTATGAGACGTATGAAATCGGTGGATTACTGGAGTCAAACATAGTGTACCAGCACAATGACTTTCGTGCCATACGCTATTAGACTGAACTGACTGGGTTGGAGAATTTTGACTTTAAAAATTCCCATAATAACATAATACGTAGTTCTAAAAAATTGCTACTACAGAAGTTCATGTGTCAAACATTGTTTGAAAAAATCCAAAGTAATAAGTTTTCGGTTAAGGAACTTTTCATGTTGTGGTGCATGGACCATAACGTCTAAGTTTACAACTCCACCCAGATCTTTAACGCTATTATTGCTACTCCGAAAAAGAGAAGCAATAATCTGGGCATAGGGTACTTGGTTGTGGCTATTGCAGAGTATTATGGTTTTAATTATGATGGAATAACTATATATTTTCCTGAGTTCCTTAACATTCTTCACTTGACGAGATTTGAGATCTTGAAATCCCACAGTATGGAAATTTGAGATATGAACACAAAATCTCATGTTAAGAATAGGGTAGGACAGGCTAGTTCAAGGTTGGCGTTACTGCAATAAGAGAAGGAATCAACTAGTGAAGAGTCTGGAGAGGAAGAGATAGCTGGATGGGAGAAGGTACTTGAAGCAATTTCAAACACTAACAAAGCTATTGCAAATAATGCCAAGGTGTTGAAGGAGATAGCAAAGGAGTAGAGAAGACAACACCGAGACATCAGAAGCATTCACAAATACTTCGTTGCTCAAGGTATGGAGATTCTACCTCCGACACCGTCTCCATCACCACCTTAATCACCATGATGGGTTCTTATACTCTAAACCTTGTCTTTTCACTATTGTTTTATTTTTATGTTTGTTCCTCTCTTTTTGTTTTATTCCCACCTTATGTTATTATTCTTCTCACATTGAGGACAACATGTTGTTCAAGTGTGGGGAGGGTTATGTGCATTGTATGTTTTTTTTAGTGTGAATTTTGCATAATGTATATTAGTATTCTTTAGGTTTTCATGATGTGACTCATGTGAATGTGTCAATGGCTAGGATTTAGCGAAATTAGTTTAGTTTTGAACATAGTCTTTTAGGTTGTAAAGATTTGTTAGCTTGTGAAATTAGTATCTTAAGTCACTTTGGTTAAATATGCATGTTAATTAAGAAATGATGTTAGTTCATTCACCTTAGGAATTTTCCACATACATTTATAATTTTAGGTCAATCAAATAAATAACATCGTTAGTATCCTTTCATGAGAATGATTAGCTAAAGAAATGAGAAAGGCAATAAAATATGATAAAAGTGTATTTCTTAAATAAATAAATATTCTGTTGGCCTTTGGGTTATGAATAGAGCTAGTAGCTAGTTGAAAATGCGATCTAGCTAAGTAACCGGGGGACATTCATCACAAATGTTTGCCTTCATGTCAAAAGGCTAAAATGACATTCTCACCAAGCTTATGAATAAAAACATGACCTAATTGAGTAACTGGGAGACATTCATCATAAATGTTTGCCATCATGTCAAAAAACTGGTCAATGTCAATGAAAATTAACAAAAATATGTCTTGATAAATAAAACCTAATGATCTTTGTCAATAACTTGAATTTTCATAAAAAGCTACTTAGGGATAACTATAATTTTGATTGACTAAATAATTATTAATGTGTGTTTGTAAGTGATGGGTGTGAATGAATTTGATATTAAGGTCTTGATTAGTATGTATAGTTAGTTCGAAGGGCTTAGCCACAAATTTCATAAGTTAATAAGTTATAACAACTCAATGATTTGTGTTTGAAGTTAAATTAGTTTCGTGAAATTCAATGCCATTGTACCATTATTGCATATGCGTGCTTATATATGTTATTGTTTGGTGTGTTTGCGTTTGCGTTTGCGTTTGTGTTTTGTTTTTGTTTTTGCTTGAGGACAAGCAAAAGTTTAAGTGTGGGGATGTTGATAGTTATAGGATGCATTATGTTTTAATGGGTAATTTAGTATGTTTTTAGTTGTCAATTAGATGATCTGTGCATGTTTAGGTTTAGAATTATGTTAGTATGATTATGTGTTTTTGTTTTTTAGTGTTATGCAGTTAAGATATGATATCGGGCTTTAATTTTATATATTTAAGGTGTTTTGATGATTTTGTTAGTGTTTCATATCAGGTAAAGAAGACTAGAGAAGATTTGGAGAAAACTCGGAGGAGGAGCCAAGGCCACGATGGTGACATACCAATCACGATAGTGAGAAAAGCAACCTAACACAGGCCACGATCATGATTCATTGCCCATGTTCGTGACAAAAGCCAAATTTTAAGTGTCACGATCGTAACTTATTAGCCATGATCATGACATATTGGCCATGATCATGATAAACGCAATGACAGACACAGAGACTGCTTCCAAACTCAACTTTTTGAGAGTTAATTCGGACATTTGGGCTCAGGTAAAACCTTTTCTTTTCCCTAAAAAGCCCTAGGACTATAAAAGACAAAAGAATGACATAATTTAAGAGAGCCTCCATTTTCTACATTTTGAAAGAAGCTAAGGAAGAGGAGAGATGAAGGGAGAAGAGGAGAGAGGAGAGAGGAGAAAGAGTTGCTAGTGCTGTTGTCACTCCCACTCCACTCCAAGTTATCTTTCTCATTCCATCTTATTATTTCTTTCATTTGATGTATAAGATGGATATGATGATGATGATGAATTTTTGTTTAAGGATGTTCTAAACTCTTTTAGGGATTTGTTCTTGAATAAACATTAATTTGATTGTTTTTAATGTTAATGAGTTAGGTGTTGTGATTGTTTGTTGTATTTACATCCTTGAATAATAAATCTCCAAAGTGAACCGATAGCAAAATGATTAGATTAGGTAATGAGAACTAATCAATCTAATAGATCACACAAACAATCAAATCAGTAATTTATACAAAGAGATCTTATATGAGGACCTGGTTTTCTATTAGAGTGCTTAAGATCTAATTGGATGTGTGGGTTGCTTGCTAATTGAGAGATTACAAATTCCTTAATTCAATTCAATTAGGGTTTATGATTTAGGGATTAATGATTGTAACTCGAGAGAGACTAATCCAACCTTCAAAAGTTTAGGACCGATACCGAATTAACTCAAAAGTGATTAAGTTAGTGTTAGATGATAGGATAAATCCACTTATCTCATAATTGGTTAATCTTCCTTGTGTGAATTTTCAATTGTTAATTAGTTTTGCTCAATTTTTATTTCTTTTTTTAATTTTACAATTTCAACTTCAATCAATCCATATTCAATTGCTTAATTTTCTGCTCATTTTTATTTTCATTTTAATTACAATTTTAGGCCTTAGGCAAATTAGGATTTGATTAGTTCAATAATTCCTTGTTGGATTGACACCTTATATACTACACTTACGACCTGTGCGCTTGCAGAATATTGAGAGTTTTATAAGATTAAAACTTGCTTAACAATTGATTTTTCTTCCCTAATTCTTTTTTATTTTTTTAGGACTAGAAAGAATTCCAAAAAAAATCAATTTCGACGTAAGAATTTCCCCCTCATCTAGCTCAAGTAGTTACACCGAATAAAGAAAAGGACTCCCACTTTCCAAATATATAAACCTCCCCCCAAAAGCCATTCCTTAGTCAAGTTCCCTATAAAGACCAATCAACATTTCATTGGGTCAGGAATATAAAGAAATTAATCACTTTGATCACGCATCAACATAAAATCTTAGGGAAAAGATACAATGCTGTGCTCCAAATAACCTTAGAGTCCCTGCATCGGAAAAAGAGATGATTTCTATCCTCCTCCTCCTTTTAGACATATTTAGGATCTTAGGAACTAAACCATCTATCTTTATTTATGATCTATTCTTTATAACTAGCTAATTGATCAAGGAAACTTTAGGGTTTAAGGTTTGTTACTATAGTACTTTATACTATTGTACGTTCTTTAAACGAGATCTACAAATTTTGTAGCAAGATTCATTAGTGAAAGATCCATTATTGTTAGCTAACCAAATAATTTTGTCTTCCCTATCCAAATGATGAAGTGGAACCTCTAAAGTTTTAGTGCTAATCTCCATGCTAAACGAATTGTGTGAATTTAGTTTTTGAAAGGATTCAATGCCTTAGGTGTAAGAGGTATTTTTTCATGATTACTAAACTAAGATCATTCCAATTTTTGTGGCAGAACTAAATTTTTTTCACCATTCCCCAATTTGTGCTTGATCCAAAGGTATAAGAAATTTCTCAATTTCAATATATGTATAAAGTGCTAGGAGTGATCCTTATTTTTTTCCAACGTATTCTGTTTTTTTAGATTTAACTTAGTAATCCATTTGATCTATAATGATCCCTTGTCCATGTATAACCTCCAAATACTTTTACTTAAAAGGACTTTTTATATAAGAGAAATAGGAACAATTCCCACCCCCTATCTTCTTTGCAGTGGATATCTCCTCCCATCTAACCTTTGACGCTTTTAGTTTTTTTGCCTTACCAGACTATAAGAAAGATTTGATACTCATTTAAATCTACTTGATGAATCTTTTAGGAAGTATTAAGTGAGCACTCCAATGCATATTTAGACTGTTTAGAACATAATTGATAAGATTTAGCCTAGTAGCAAAGGATATAAATTTATTTTGCTAAGCATTGAATCTTACTTTGTATGATTTTATCAGTGGAATGTAGTTAATAAATTTTGGCTTAGTAATGGTAATAAGGATATCAAGATATCTGAATGGTGGGATTTGGATTATGTAGCTAGTACTTTTGCTCAATTATGGCTAATTCTCACGTAAGAAGAGATGAACATATTACTTTTGTTAGCGTTTACCTTCAATCTAGAACATGCTAAGAATAACTCTCAAATGCCTAATATTATTTCAGTGGATTGGATGTTAGCACCATATAAAAACATTATACCATTAGCAAAAATCAAGTTTTTGATCCTGAGCTCTCTACATCTATGATGATATTAAAACCTGTCATTGCAAGAGATAAGATTAGCGAGCATCTTGGATAAAGGTTCCGTAGCTGGCTTGAATGAGTAAGGAGAAGTAAGTCCCCTTGCCTTATTCCCCCTGATATTTTTAAAGATTTGAGTAAGTTCTCCATTTATTAGAATGCTAAAGGAAGTTTTTGTAATGCATGCCAATATCCATTTCATATACTACATTGGGAATCCCAATGATAATAAATAAGATTCAATAAAATCCTATCTGATGGTGATAAAGGATTTAAAGAAATTAATTTTGAATGTGTAGCTTTAGATAGCTCTTCAACTTTCATTAATTCCTGTGTGAGCAGTATGTTGTCTCTTATTGATCTCTCATCTATGAATGCATCCTGTGTTGGATTAATGACATTTTTCAAAGCCAACTTCATTTTTTTTACCAGAAACTTCACAACTATCTTATGGAATGTATAAGATATAGGCATGTAATCCATCATAGATGAGGGGTTTTATTTCTTTGGGATGAGATATATAAAGGTTTTGTTCATTTCCTTCAACATATTTAAAGAATAAAAAAGTTCTTGCACAGTTAAAAGGTTACCAGTGATATCCCAAGTCTTCAGGAAGAAACATACGAAATATTGTTGAAAAAGTTATATATCTAATAAAACTCTCAATACCCGCAATTATACAGATCATATCTTGTAGTATCGAAAGATATCGATCCCACGAGGAAATAGATAAAAATAATTGAACCTAACTTTGTCTAAGTCATTAGAATGGTGATTTGAATAAAAATAATAACAAAAATAAAAACAATTAATAAAATCAAGAAAATAAGCAATTAACAAGTCAGCTGCTAAAGTAATTTAGGGAAACTAAAATAATAAAACTCTCAATACCCACAAGTATACGAATCTTATCTTGCAGTATCGAAAGGTATCGATCCCATGAGGAAATAGATAAAACTAATTGAACCTAACTTTGTCTAAGGAATATGAATGGTGATTTGTATAAAAATAATAACAAAAATTAAAACGCTTACTATAATCAAGCAAATAAGCAATTAACAAATGAGCTGCCGAAGTAATTTAGGGTTTGATTTAATCTCAAATAAGAAAATAAAGTGAAACTAAACTAACGAAAGCAAATTAAATCAAACAACATAAAAATGAGAAAAGGAATAAATGCTTTAGGGGTCTGATCATCGGTTCAATCTTGGCGTACACACAATTAAACATACTTCATTGAATTATTATTCTCATATCTTTCCTAGCAACTATTTATCATAGGTTAACAATAAGCTCTACTAACCTGAGTTTTCCCTTAGTTCATGTTTAGTTAAAACAAGCTCTCTATCTAAACCTAACTATCAAATAACCTAGAACAAGCTCTCTAGATTTAGTTGGACAGCTGCATTACAAGTTAGGAAAACAAATTAATCAAGGCAGTAGTCCCATAAGATCGGGTCATTTAACCAAGATTATGTTATCCTTAATGATTCGTAATCATTAGTAGCTACAACAAACCCAAAATACAACGATTACGTATTATATTGAAGATTCTAACAATGGGTTTACATAAAGACAATCTAATGAACACATTCAAATCATTCTTACAATAAGCATAAAATAACGTAAACAGTTCCAAAAGAGAGAAAGAACAAAAAACACAATGTTGATACGTCTAAATGTGTTCTTCGATGTTAATTTCACCACCGAACTAGGTTAGGGAAGCTTAACCCTCCATGTATCTCTAAAATATGCGTGTCTGCCCCTTATTTTTCTCCCAAAAAATTCATCTCTTTTTTTCATCAAAATGTTCTATTTATACTAAAAAAATTAGGGTTTTAGGCCTACATTGTGAAAGTCACAGCTATGAATTGCAACACCTAAGGTTCATAGTCGTGAACTTTGATGTATGACCGTGACTTTTTATCTAGACTGTGAAAGTCACAATCGTGAATTTGATGCACAGTTGGGAATGTGCACTACATCATATACCCTTCATTTTTCTACATTTTCTTGTTTCCTCTTCACTCTAATCCTTCTCCTTCTTATTCCATAAAGACAATTGAGTGTCAGTCTTAAGAAGACGAATCAAAGAGTTTGCTTTCAACTCATTTTTGGTATGATGCTTCCAAATTGTACCTAAAACCAAATATGAACTAAAGTGAATGTCTTAAGCTTTTTAAAGCATTAATCACTAAGAGTCATGGATTAAATGTATCAATAATTAAGCTCACGTCAATTAGGAAAAATGAGGGCTTGGAGCCTAAAGAGGATCAAATGAAGGTTACATATACATGTAGACCTCAGCTTAATAAGAAGCAAATATGGAGACCAACAGCGAAGGTTTTTAAAACATACGATCATCAGGAATTGATGGATATGAGTAATAAGCAGAGTGAATCGAATGAAGAGAATACAATTGAAATTTCTATTGTAGTAGGCAAAGCTACAAGTAATGCAGGTAAGGAAGTGCAATAAGGGAAAGAACATTTAAATGAGACAAACATGCTTGCAAAGGAGAATGTTGACAATATGGAGAAAAGCACTATTGAAACACCTAGAAAATATATTCATCGTCAAGCACAAAAAGATCAAGATTTTGAGACAGTGGTTAGAAGAATGTCTAATAGGAAAAAGAAACACTCCCTAGGGGAGATAGTATCATCACATTGAATGTAAAAGGGTTTAATGTCCCTAATAAGTAGCTAATGATTAGGGAAATAATTTTGCAAAATAAAGTGGCTATTGTTAGCATATTGGAAAATAGAATAACAAAGGAGTATTGCAAGTTATTGAACTATCTTCCTACTAAAAGGCAAATCATCTTTAATCATTCTTGTCATCCTAATGGAAAGGTATGATTCTAATTTCCTAATTGTTAGTTCTTCTAACATTATAGATCAGATGGTGCACGTATAAGTCTTTATAAGACATCTCAATTTAAATTTGTTCATTTCATTTATATATGCATATAACAATGCATATCATAGAAAGTTTTGTGGAATCAAATTAAGGATTTAACTACTTCAATCAACATCCCTTGGATGCTTTTAGGTGATTTCAACTCCATATTAAAAGTAAAGGAAGCAAAAGAATCAAGATCAGTTTGCAGTCTTTATATAAAACTTGGTAAATGCCTGTATAAAGCTCAACTCACTGACATCCACTTGGGTGGATATTTCTATACCTAAAACAATAAGCAAACTGTTACTCACTTAATTAAGAAAAAGTTAGATAGAAGCATTGCCAACCTAAGGTGGATGGTTGATTTCCCCAATTGCTTTTCCAAGTACTCAACTAATTATTTATCTGATCACACATCCATTTTAACCACAACAACAACTACAAGCTTTATCTATCCATTTAGGTTCAACAATTTCCTTTTAAAGTTAGTCGAAGTTGAGGATGAAATTTAGATTGCAATGAGATCTAATATCAGAGGCACCAAACTATATGTTTATATAAGGAAGTTGCAACTCATTATGTTTATACAAGGAAGTTACAACTCATTAAGTAAGAAATGATGTTTTTATACATAGATAATGTTGGCAATACAAATCACCTTGTCAACTTTGCTAGGAGGGAGTTAGAAAATATTTGATAAGCAAGATACAACAATCCTAACTGTCAGATACTATAGTTGATGGAAAGATAAGCCTTACACAGTTATACTGAAGCACTCCTCTTTGACCATTCTCTAAAGAGACAAAGAGCCAGGGTGGACTAGTTAAAAAATTGAGATGGAAACACGTTATTATTTAACAAAGCCATTATTTTGAGGAAAGCTAGAAACTAAATTATCTCTCTCAAGCATAACAACATACTGATTGATTCTCAAAATCTACTAGTGCAGGGGGTTTTAAAATACTTCAGTGACTTGACGAATAGAACCTCAAAAGCACAATCCTCAAAACACTTCCTAAAATAGATTTTGAAAGATTCCAGTTCACCACATGACATAGATCTTTTGTTGGCCCACTAAATATTTTTGTTGAGTTAAGCGTGATATTTTATGGAATTTGAATTTTGGCCTTAGAATGAATGGATTTGTTAAGCATGATTTAAATAAATTATGATGTCATAATAGATTTATTCTTGGAGTTAATTATCATGTTAATGTTAGTAGGATTTTATTGTATGGTTTAGTTGTATTA
>JAOQMS010000003.1:22022214-22037482 GCA_027563885.1 Erythroxylum longipes
AATATTTATTAATAAAGTATTAATAAAAATATTTTATTTTTTAAAATAAATAATTTAAAAATTACTTTTTATAAACTAATATTTATTTTATATATTTTAATTATTAAATCAAATTTTATTTGAAATTTATATATTTTAAAATATTTTTAGATTTAATTATATTTATTAATAATTATTAAATTAATTTTATAAATTATAAATTAAATTAAGATATTTATAATTTTAGTAATAATGATTTTTAATTAAATAAATATATAATATATTTAATTGATACTAAATTAAATAATATATGTTTTTGTTTCATGTTTCAATTATACTTAGTTGTTTCCTTATCACAAACTCTTGTTATAAATTGTAATAATTTGAGAGTTAAGGATATTTATTTTTTATCGGATGTTTTGACATAATAATTATTATTATATAATGAAAATTGAAATTGTAATATTTAAATGCTTTGTGTTGTTTTTAATATTATATTTGTACGATGATGATTGTCTTTTTCATAAAAATTGTGATTATTATTTATATTTGAAATATCTGAAAATTATTATTATTTTATATTAATTGTTATTATTATTTATTATTATAATTTTTGGAGATAGAGTTAAAAATATATTGTACAACTGTATAACATGACAATTAACTATTTTGCAATTTTTAAAAAAGTTCAAGGACTATTTCATAAATTTAAAAATTACCTGAAATAGTACCTGATATTGACAGATACTGGTACAGTACTGTACCAAAATTTAATCCAATACTAAGTTCGGTACGATATTCGTAACATTGGTTAAAAGAAGAAAGAGAAAAAGAAAAAAATAGATGAATGAAATAACTAAAATTGAAAAATGAAAAAAATGTGTTTTTAGTCATTTTCGATAAATTTGCCGTTGAATTGTTTTATCTGAAACATATATTAAATCAAAAGAATAGAAAAAAATAAAGTAGAACCAGGACATGTTCCATCTTTCAAAAAGAAAGCACGTAACCCTAAGAGATATATTTATCTAAATGATTAAGATGCGGGCGGTACAGTTTTTATCTTCAGAAAAGCAAATACAGATTTAAATTTAGTGTCAATTCACGATTCACGGTGCCAACAAACAGATTACTTGCGAAACTTTTAGAAATGGTTAAGTCAACTTGTAAACATTCTGAACGTGTCACAAAGCAATGGCCCATGATCATTCAAGAGTGTCGTTATCCAGTTAGAAAAAGGCTTGAAAGCCGAATAACTGATTCTATTATTGGCTTTACGGAAAGGGCACAATTAAGACCGCTTCAAATCCTTAAAAAGTAGAGGCAAAATCGAACACAACATGCTTGTCTAATGGTGATAAGCCGCCCACGTTCAATATGGTGGATTCTTAGCTTTCCATACGAAATGTAATGTGAACAAGACGATAATTTTGAGGTCATTAAAACAACACAAGTTTTTTTGTTAAGCTTTTACTAGGTTTTAATGTCGAAAAGGACAAACTAATAAAGACAATGATTGCTAACGAAAAGATTATTCCTCACATCATAACAATATGAATAGATACCTGCCTAACTTAAATCATGTCAATTAGTATAGTGACAATGATAGGGCAGCCTTGAGAGTTGAGACAGCTAATGAGACATACGTAGCTCTTAGATTTCGCTTCTTCAAACCAACCTTTCCTTGCAAGTTGCAATAGTGCACTAAATCATTCTAACGAGTGAGATAGCAATGGTGCACTAAATCATTCTAACGAGTGAGATAGCAATAGACAAGAGTGGGGCATTATTCCATCGAAATCATAGTTGGTGCGTACGCTTTCGATGTTTGTAGTCTAGCTACTTTATTCATTTTTTTAAAAATATGATCAATAGTTGAGTTCTTTCTTTACTTATATTAATGATAAATGCACAACAATCGATAATTAATTATTTACCTAGTTTATTTTAAAGTACAAAGTTTATTTAAACCAACTTTCTTACTTTTTGCCTAGCTTATTCAAACATTCACATCTATGGTCATTTTTTACCACCTCCATAAAATATAAGCTCAGCTTCATAACTAAGTAAAGCAAACAAAATTTCTTTGCCAGATACCCTTTGATTATGTTATGCGGTTTATTTTATCAATTATGGGTTTGTACTTACACTTCTGTTTGTCTTTTGATTATGTATTAAACGGGTTATATAATGTAAGATACTTCCACTTTATTCAGAAATATTTACAGTTGCTTACTCTCCTTATTTTCTCCATCTTGCTCAGTAAATAAATTAAATACTTCAGAACATAATGAAACGACAATTAGAGAGCTCATACCAAGTCTCTGTATTTTCCCCATCTTACTCAGTAAAACTCATTCATTTTCACCTCTTTGATCATACATACAAAATAAATAATGGGAATTTTAAAACCTAATGCGGTTAATGGCAGAACATAAAATTACTCACCTGGAGTTTGGTGACTTTGTTTCCTAACATAAATAACATTTTCTTTAATTATTTATATCTATCATAAAAATCAACACATAAATTATGTAATGCAAGAGTTGTTGTCTCAAATAATTCAATTCTCATATATAAATCAAAGTATATATTCACAAAGACTTTTACACATGAGTTGATCTCCTAATAAATAAGTGTTGAAAAATTAGGACGTGATCTCATAACATGTCAAGTGAAAGAAAACTTTTTTTAATGATTTCTCGAAATAAACATGATTATAATACTATAATATGATTAAGGCATAAACATAATAAATCACGAATCATAAAATCTTACCCAATTTTATGAAGTTTGAATTTTTATCAATAACTCTTTAAAAAAACTAGTTTATGAAATAAGTTTATGTCAAATCACTAGAATCGATCAAGTGTCTTAACTTTTAATAATATCTACATGAATCAGTTGAGATAATTTCACAAATGGTCTAAAGAAGGTATGAAAAGAGTGCTAGCTCCTGTTAAACTTGTACCTATTTATAATAAGGTCGGATTTTTTACAAATCAAAATTTTATTTGATTATAATTTCAATTAAAATTGAATTAGATTTTTAACTAGCCCTAGTTAAATATAAACCACTTCCAAATAAGATTCAATACTTATTATTGTTTGATAAAAGTTTGTGACATAGATAAGCTTACTCAAGCTCATCTAAGTTACAACATCTTGAAGTGGTTACAATTCCTTTACAAGGTTCATCACAACACTCGATCTCACCTGACCCTCATTTGCAAAGAGACATATCAGAAAATAGATAGATATGGCTCATGCCATGTTTCATTCCCTATTCATTCTCTTTGTGTCATTGAATTAGCCATTGTTTGCCACCAAGGTTTCCCATATCCAAGAGAGCAAGCTTTGACATATCTCCTTAGATTCAAGTTTTTGAATAGCTTTGCATTTCTCTCCCTCCAAATTATATGGAAAATAGTAACCAAATGCCAATTTGAATATGGTGTGATCACCCTTGTTTATTTCATGAAGTTGTGTTGCCTAATTTTCGCTAATCACTATTTTGGCATTGGATTGTCTTCCAAATACCCTTGGTGAAACTATATTAAATGAACAAATGATCTATAGATTCAAACTTCAGGTTAAAAAGTTTACAAGTTGGGTTAGAGCTTTAAGTACCTTTAACTCTATCTATTATTTGTAGCCTATTCCTAATGGTTAACTAAACCATAAATGAGACCTTAGGGTGGTAGAGTTTGAACCAAACTAGCCTATAATAAGGAACCTTAAGGTGATTATTTTGAAGATTAGGTGACATGTTTTGTTTGTAAACAAACAAAATGAATGTCTCAGCCATAAGATTGTGTCTTTTTGGCTCTAATTTAAGTTATACCTTGGAAGATTATTTTGTACAATTGATAGACCCACAGATATAATGTCATTCTCTACCTCTGATTGTCTCCTCTACTTTAGCCTGAGACTAAAACATGTTTTATGTTGATCATTTCAAATGAAAGATGGAGAGGCCCTAGTTTACTATAATTTCATACCAAAGCCAAGTGCTCTTGCCATTGCTAGCCTTGATTTTGCATTCCTAGTATAGCTTCTCCCTAATCCTTAGGATTTTATTTATGGTCCAAGAGATTTAATTTACTGGTTTAATTTCCAAAAAGCAATTATTCTTCAAATAATGAGACTGTATCTATCTAAACAAGAAAACTCTTTATCTGTGAGGTTTCTCCATACTCTTTTTACCAAAATGAATTCATTTTTTCTTTGAATATGCATGATTCCAAGACTCCTTTCATCTTTATTGAGTCTTAAATTAGTCCGTTTGACCTTTTCATAATGTTTCTTTACTGCATCTTCTATCTATAGGAAGATTCTCATCATTTTTTCACTACTTTAGTAAGATTCCTTGGTAAAACCAAATGTCAGGACCATTATATATGTGCATATTATTAAGATTTGAGATAATAAGTTATAGCCTATTAGATTATAAGAGGCTTCGATTATACCAATGTCCAATTTTCCTATGGATAGCATTACATAATGGCTAACAATCTTTAAATATTTGTCTTTTAATGGTAATAGGCACTCCCAAATAAGTGATGCATTGCCCATTCCATTTAATAAACTAGGGAGGAAAGTCATAATCTTTCTTTGAGTAAATTATGAAGTTCTAGATAATGGAATCAAAAGCTTTATGGAATTCTATCTTGAGGGCATATCTTCTGATTCAATAATTCCTATATTAGTATTTAAATGGCTCTTAAGCAAGGAGAAGAATGTCTCTTATGCTATTTACCATGATGAAAGAACTTTAAGAATGGTTGATAATGGAACCTAGCGCTTGTTTCAATCTTGAGGCCATGATCTTGGAGATGATCTTTTATGAAGTTTCATGATAGTGGTAGATAGCATAATGTTTAGTGGGTAGTTTAGTATGTGTTTAGTTATTAAATTGAATGTTTAGTGCATGTTTAGGTTAGGATTTTGTTATTTAGTTAAATATTTGGGTTTTATATGTTTTTGGGTTAAGGTACACGATTGAGCTTCAATTTTATGTGTTTGAGGTGCTTTGATGTGTTTGTTAGTATTTGAGGGCAAAAATCAAAGACCAGAGGAGAATTGGAGGAAGCCCGAGGCAAAAACCATCACCACGATATTGTCAGAAGCGAGATGGAGCTACCATGATCATGGCCAGTCTACCACAATAGTAACAGAAGGTGAAATAAAGTGCCACGATTTTGGCATTATAGGCATCATTTCAATGGCATTATAGGCATCTTATTTTTGATCTTGTACTTATCATTTCAATGACATGCTCGTACATATTACGAGATCCATCAAACCTTATAATGGTTAATGTACCTATTAAAGTCTTAGCAAGTGACTTATCAAAAGAGTTAAACTGAAAATATCTTCAACAAACTTAAGATATTCGTTAGCACTTTCAATTTTAGGAATTATATCCTTAATGTTGTTAGTCATAGTCATTCACATAAATATTAAGCTGAATCTATTTGATCTTTCCTAAAGTTCACAGAATTTTTTTTTTTACTTTAGCACTACTAGTATTAGTTAGAGTAATGGTCATATTGGTTTTGAGGGCCAAGTCTTAGGATTCCGAGGTTAAATTGAACTTGTTCACATCATTTAGTAAATTTAAGCCCGTTAAACTCTATAATAGGCAAAGTTTACAGCTGAATATCAACTGAATTAGATGCAACAAAAATATATTAAATGCTTATACAATAATGCTTTGGGTCATAATTTAAATATATAAATATAATCAAGTAACAATCGCATTAACAATATATGTATATTGTGGTTCTCTTTTTGGTGAAACAATAGTATACAAAACAACAAAAACTGATGCTTAACAATATTTTTACATTATTGACAATTATATATAATACATTTAGATATGATTGTTATCTTTGGATATATTAAACATATATAACAAACTATGTCAATTAACCACAGTCATGTTCATCTATATAAAATTAACCAATCAATCTTTGAGCAATTCTTGAATATTTTATGACCAATAAACTTTAATATAATATATATTTGTGTGTGTTTGTATGTGTGTGTGTGTGTGTTGTTTCAATAATAAGCATCAACACTTCTACTTTTTAACTTTTGCGAAAGTTTAAACCCATTAACCAATCAATCTTTGAGCAATTCTTGAATATTTTATGACCAATAATATGTGTGTGTGTGTGTGTGTGTGTGTGTGTGTGTGTGTGTGTGTGTGTGTCATTTCAATAATAAGCATCAACACTTTTATTTTTTAACTTTTGCGAAAGTTTAAACCCTATTAAATGGAAAATTACTAATATCTTTCTCAGTATCATTTTAAACTTTTAAACACGACATAACGAGGACGTTAGACAAAATACTAAGAACTTATTTGTTTTTTATTTTGTTTTCAAATTTAGTAAAAGAATATGTTTGGTTTAGTTTTTATTTCTTTTTTAATTTTAATTTCTTTCTACTTTTATAACTTATGGGAATCACATGCACTGATTTTTATTTTTTATTATAACTTGATTTATCATTTATCAAATATATATTATTTGATAATTAATTACTAATAATTTTTTTACAAAATATTATTTAATTTATTTAAATTTTATAATTTATTGAAATTTTAGAAACTGATTAAATAAAATATGTCAAATTTGAAATATATTTAAAATACAAAGGTCCAAGTTTTAAAATAGTTATTTAAGTAATATTTTAAATATTAAATATTAAATTTATAGTTCAAATAATTAAAATAAGTATTTGTTCATAAATAAGTATTTCTAAGTTTTTTATTTAATTAATTAACAATATTTAATTAAAATATAATAAATTTAATTAATTATTAATAAATATTGTATAAGAGATTAAAATAATTTTTTTGTTTAACTCATAAAATTAATAGATATCTTATTTTTATTTAATATTTAATTATTATCTTTGTTAAAAATATCATTAAATTAGATTAACTGTTAAATAGATTTATCTTTTTATTTAAAAATAAAAATTAAAAACGGAAAACTAAAATTTAAGAATCACAACGTAACAGCCCCTAATTAAATTATGTTAAATCATCTTCAATATATTATTAAAGAAGTTATTGATTTAGAGGATATACCTAAAGAATTTTTTGTTTTTTTTACTCCGGATAGACGATTAAGTTATGATGCTGGCATGCACTTAATTACGTGTCTCTTTTTGTGAATGCCCTTCAATTCCGAGTGCAGAGGTAAGATTCCATTTCAAGAACTTTACGTGTTTTACTAACATGTACTATGGTCCCTCCCTTCAAATGATTATAATCATTGCGGAAGAAGACTGAATGGATTAAGATAACTAAATCTGTAAGTAGGAGGGATATAACTAAATTTGTAAGTAGTGGGGATTAGGAAGAGGCTGTAACACGACTCACTGTCAGCTTTGAAACTGTGGTTGGAGTCGGCTCGATCCCTTACATTTTTAGTTGGTAATAAAATGGTAAGCATACAAGTCAAACAAGCAACCAAAATCAAAATTCTCGGTCATGTTGGGCAGGTTCATGGCCTTTTAACTCCTTTACTGGTTGGACTCGTCGTCAAGTAATCGCGAACTTATAATTAGAGGCAATAAAAGTCCAAAAGTTGGAATAGAAGTCATGGACGCAAAATTGATTGCGATTGCTCTAGCTTCTAGCCAAGGAATTAACTAAAACCCTTTGCTTTCAGGAGTAACTATATCCAAAAAAAAAAACATAATGTTAAGGAAATCTTAAATAAACTAACTCTTCGATTTTGACTTGTACGCTAACTAGGTTGTCGCACTAATTAAGAGTGCTAATATTCTATATAATAAAGTTGTTTGGCATGTAGAACTTGCCTTTCCTTGCAGGCTATGTGGTAGTAACCAATATCATCATAATTTTTATTTATTTAACTAACAAATTTTATTGATTGTTAATAAATATGACTAAAGATTTCATGTAGTCTTAATGGTAGGTAACAGAACTTGTCACGTTTGTCTTTGAATGTAGTAAAATAGTGTCATGTAACTAATTAGAAGAAGCCGCCCCCCAAATCCAATTAATTACCAAACCTCTTGGCTTCTCTATAAATAGCTAGAGGAAACGCACAAGGAGAGATAGGGAGGTTGGAAGCGAAATGGCATTAAAGAAAGCGAGACTATTATTATTATTAACAATTCTAGGAGTTGTGCTTCTTGATGGGCCGCTCTTTTGTATGGCAAATCCGCATATTCGGTCCTATGATTTTGTAGTAAGTAGTTGCAGTTCCAAAATTTGCATTATATACTTTATAGTTCCCTTCTCTTCATATTTAATTGTTCAATGTCTTACTTTGCTTGCTTTAGGTGTCCAATGTCTCAGACCAAAGGCTTCTTACTCCTTCCTATTTGTTGTTTTCCCATAACCTACATACTCTCTCTCCATTTTATACGACAGTTTTTTAGCGTGTGAAACCATGTATAGCCGTTCAAATGCCTTCTTTTGGAGCACTAATATATACATATATAGGATTTGGTGCTCCAGTTCTAATATATAACTTAATTACGATAAAAACAATCGCTAAATAAGAACAGAAAAACTTATGAACTCCAACCTGTTTTTTCTTTTTGTTAAAATATATAGGTATTATTTTGTTCACATGAGATAGGACAAATGTCAATATGTATCTTATTTAATCTAATGTTGCAGTTACAAGAGACAAACTTTACAAGATTGTGCAGTACAAAGAGTATGCTTACTGTGAATGGAAGCTTCCCTGGCCCAACATTAACAGTTCACAAGGGAGACACAATTTACGTGAATGTGCACAACCAAGGAACTTATGGTGTTACTCTTCACTGGTAATCTGTTTCACTTCAATTTTCTTCAGCAACCAACTTCCCAACCTCTAGCATAACTATGGAAAGCTTTCTGCTGGATTTCCTTTTGAATGACTTGTTAGTTGACTGTGAGGGCTATATATGAGAATAAATTATATTTGCAACTCAAATGGGTTTTAGTTCTGTAACTACAATAATTGTTTAATCTGGTTTGGTAAAAGTTTGATTTATAAAATGGTCCCCCATGGATAACGTACTCAAATTAGCAAGGTGATAGATTCGTGGATTCAATCTTAAGGATTTGGATAATATAAGGTGACAGTTTAATAACGTATTCTAAATAGTTTCGAATGCACAAACATGATTGTAACCAAACCTAGAGAAACGACTACATGACTTTCATCGAGTCTATTTTCAACATAGAAGAAAGAGCAACGGGGGAGCGATAAGATAATTAAATGCTGTTTCAGTTATCTACATACCATTAAAATTGATAGCGTTAAGTATGTAACTAATATCAATTTTCAAAATTTAATATATACAGGCATGGAGTGAAGCAACCAAGGAATCCCTGGTCAGATGGTCCAGAGAACATCACACAGTGTCCTATTCAACCAGGAAAAAACTTCACCTACGAAGTCATATTTTCAACAGAAGAAGGAACTTTGTGGTGGCATGCTCATAGTGATTGGACACGAGCCACAGTCCACGGCGCTATTGTCATTCTGCCCTCCATTGGAACTAATTTCCCCTATCCTACACCTTATGCTCAGCAAACTATTGTGATTGGTGTGGCTCTATTTCCTATACTCTTGCCATTATTTTCATTTCAACTTTGGATAGATTAAAGCTCCAAAGCTCCTCTTTCCTCAACATGATATTACTGACCTCTTATTAACAAGTTTAGGAATTATTTGATTCTATTTTTATTTTTCGTCTTTGATTTCTTTTTTTAAATATATCAAAATTATATTAAATTTCATAATAAAATTTATTGTAAAACTAAAAATATTTTTGAAAAAGTGAAAATTTTAGTTATTAATATATTTTGAAACCTAAGAATATAAAAATTAAAATTTAGATAACTATTATTATGAAATTAAAGTATTTTAATTTTTATTCATTTAGTAATTCAGTTTAACTAGTATATGATATTAAAATAAACTTTGCTATTTAACTAATAAAGATTAATTTTTTCTAAAGATTTAGTGCTTTGTGAGTGTTAACAAATAAAAATGCACCTAGGATTATTATTATTAATAACAACTAAATAAATTTTTTAATCAAGAAAGACAATAAAAATAAAAAACTAAAGCTAATAAAAATAAAAGTAAAACCAAACTCTTTCCTTGATAATTTGGGTTTTTTTTTTGGATTTTGAATTTGATCTGTTCCACGTAGGTATCACAAGTAAAGTGCCTAGACTAAGTTATGCATATAAACGCTAACAGCGGAACAATTTGATCTCTTAACAGCATCATGGTTTAAGGGATCGGTGGAAGATATCATAACCTATGCTCTTGCAACTGGAGGGGAACCAAACACATCCAACGCTTTTACAATAAACGGTCAACCAGGAGACCTGTACCCTTGCTCCAATGGTGAGCACCTGTCTTTTTCTTTCATTTCTTTCAGTCACTATATATCACTCTAATGCTTATCACATTAGCCAAGATTTTTACTAAGTGGTATTGTTCCACCACCTCATCATCTAGAATTATTTGAGATAGTCTAATATAATAAGGCTATCCATCCCAATTTATATATAATTTAGATATAGGAATATATTTTAACCTTACAGAAGTACTGTTCTCTTTTATTTTATATATTTTTTATGTGTTTTTTTTACCACTTCAATCTGTTGATTTGGTCGAACAATTCCATCCAATAATTTTAGTAATTTCTTCAAAGATTGCATGCTTATTGTATATTTGAATATTTTTTAAAAAATACTTTATATATGTTGACATATGTGTTCTGTATTTTGGAGAAAAGCTGAACTAATAAGAAAAACTCGAGCTAACTTTAGGAATAACAATTTTTAGCCTATGAGCCTAAATTTTGTTGTTTTCAATGAGTCGGCTCATGGGCTAGGCCCAGGATTAGACTGATTCAAGATTTAATTATTCTAAGCAAAATAATATCGTTTTACTTAAAAGAGTTAGACCTCCTATAAGTCTGAATCTAAAAGGTCCAAGCTTGGATCCAATTTTAAAAAATTATATTTTTAATTTTAAAAAATTAGAGAGGGACGCATGGTCAAGCCATTGCCATTGCCATTGCCATCCCTAGCTAACTTTCTGTCATGTAATAAAAATAAGTTATTTGTATTAAAAATGTATAACATTAACTGGACACAGAATATATATGAATGAAAACATGTTCCCATTTAAAACATATATTTAGTAAGATTGTGACGACAGCTAACTAATATTTTTGGAAAATTTGCATATTCTTTGCATTCCAGGAACTACATATCATATGCTGGTACAGTATGGAAAGACCTATCTCCTCCGGATCATTAATGCTGTGATGAACAGAGAGCAATTCTTTGGAATCGCAAACCACACCTTAACAGTAGTTGGACAAGACGGAGCATACATAAAACCAATAACTACAAGTTACATTATGGTATCTCCAGGCCAGACCATGGACCTCTTAGTCAAGGCAAACCAAGCACCTAGCTACTATTACATGGCTTCTTCCCCATTCTCTGATAGTATTGTTCCATTTGACAACACCACCACCACAGCCATCCTCCAATACATTTCAAACTGCACGCGTCCACCGTCTATTCCTTTCCCAGACTTACCGGGTTTTACAGATGATGCTGCAGCCAGAGCTTTCACTAGTCGTATTAAGAGCTTAGGTGGTGGTAGAAATCACACTGTTAACGTCCCCAAAAATATTAGCCAGCGTCTATATATTACCGTTTCTGTTAATGAACTAGCTTGCCCTGATGCCTCTTGTGCGGGGCCAAATGGTAATAGACTTTCTGCAAGCATGAACAATATTAGTTTTGCAAGCAAACCCATGAGCATCCTTGAAGCATATTACAGGTATTGCCTTATTACTCTCTTTTTTTTGAAGAAACAGATCAGAATAGTGTGACTTAATGGTAGAAGGGGTTAAAAGTCTTATAGCACCAAACAAAAAAGAAATGCATTCTAATGTGTAGTACTAATGCATTTTAGTTTTGTCATCATTGATATTTGTGCACTTGATAAAGGAACAATGACACCATTTTGCAGGAACCTGAGTGGAGTTTTTGACAAAGATTTCCCGAATAATCCACCTTTCTATTTTGACTTCGCGGGAAACACAACCGGTGTTTCTGACTACACAGAAATAGGGACAAAGGTTAAGATGTTAAATTATGATGATGAAGTTGAGATTGTGTTTCAGGGGACAAATCTGAGTGCTGCAGAGAACCATCCTATGCATATACATGGTTTTAGTTTCTACTTGGTCGGCACAGGCAAGGGGAATTTTAACAACGTTACTGATCCAAAAAATTATAATTTGATTGATCCACCATTAATCAACACTGTGGGTGTTCCTAAAAACGGATGGGCTGCCATCAGATTTATTGCTGACAATCCTGGTATATTCTTCAATAGTTCTTACTAGATAAGCTCCAATTTTTACCCAACGTTTTTTCTTATCAAAAATTATAGAACTCTTTTGTAATTTGATTTTGGTGACGGAAGATACTTTAAATATCATTTACCCCGCAAATTTTACGCCATTCTTTTTAAAATTGCATAGTTACATGTGACATGGATATTGATTCTTAACATTGCTCAGGGGTATGGTTCATCCATTGTCACTTGGATCGCCACATGAGCTGGGGAATGGACATGGTCCTCATTGTAAGGAATGGAAAAACTATGGCTAAACGTCTTCTCCACCCCCCTGCGCACATGCCTCCTTGTTCATAATCATTCTTGAATTCCGTCAACTTTACGTCAACAGATGCATCAATTATAATTCTAATAGAGAACATTTTGCTTTGTGATTGTTTCCCGAGTGATGGTACCTATAGCAAGAATGCTTATTTTGGTGTGATTGAAGTTGTTTCTTTTCAAGATTAATAAACTTTTTTCTATATGAAAAAATATTGAATGCAATGGCATGCTATTTTTCCGTTTCATCTATGTATCGAGCCAATTGATTAATGTCTTATCTTTCCCTTTAGATTGACTGGGTTTTGATAACTATTTGGTTTCACCTTTTTTTGGTAAGCTAATTTTGTTTGTTTTAAAAATTCTCGAACTTCAATAGCCAAATTTGGATTAAGAAGGAACTCTAGTTGTTGGAAAAAGGAAATATATGAATAGGTATTATTATTTTTCTTATAATAGGTTATACCTTTGGTGGCTATTAATTTGGATACATTAGGTAAAAAGAAATATTATCAGACCAATGATTCTTCTATCTTTTCATCCAACCATTACACCAAATTTTTACACCAAATTTGGTGTTACTCCAACTATTCTACACCAAAATTTTTCAAAGAATATACCACAATAATTTAGCTATTAACTAAATTAATTTATATTTATACAATAATTTTTATTTATTTATTTATTAAAAATTAAAATAAAATCATTATTCTTAATTAATTAATTAATTAATAATATATGCTTTATATTTAATTAATATTATTTACAAAATATATTTAATATTATTGCAAGAACAAATTAATAACATATACAAATATAAACTGATTAAAATTCCTCATTTAACCTCTAATCATTTGAATTTTCATATTGTTCCCACAAATGTTCAATCAATACATTGCGAAATTCATAATGAGCTTCTTTATCTCTAATTGGCCTATGTCTAGCAAGGAATTCTTGAAATATAACAGTATCGTCTCTATTGATATTAATTTCAGGGGTTGGCGTTTTGTTCCAATCTTGTATGATCGCTTGAGTATCACGTTCATCCTCAATGATCATATTGTGCATTATAATGCATGCTGATATAATATCATGTAATACGGATTTTTTCCAAAAACGTGCCGGTCCCTTGATAATTGCAAATCTTTACCAGAGAATTCCAAATGCACGCTCGACATCCTTCCTACATGCTTCTTACATCTTCGCGAATAACTTTTTTTTTGCCTCGGGAATCATGAAAGGTTTGTACCAAAGTAGGCCATTTTGGATAAATACTATCAGCTAAATAATATCTAGTATCATACACTTTTCTTTGAATAACATAATGAGCAGAAGATGCTATACCTTTGGCAAGGTTTGCGAACAAGTGAGTTGCCTCTAATACATTAATGTCATTATTTGACCCTGGCAAACCAAAATGTGCATGCCATATCCATAAATCATAATCAGCTACAGCTTCAAGTTTAATAGTTGGGAATCCACTACGTCCACTATATTGTCCTACCCAAGCCGTTGGACAATTTTGTCATGCCCAGTGCATGCAATCTAAGCTCCCTAGCATCCCTGGAAAACCTCGTTCTTCATTAATTTGAAGCAGTCTTGTAACATCATTAGCATTCGGTGCTCTTAGATAAGTCTGTCCAAAGACCTCCACAATGGCTTTACAAAACCTTTTCGTACTTTCAATTGCAGTTGATTCTCCAATTTTAAAGTATTCATCAGTTGAATCAACTGATACACCATAAGCCAACATTCAAAATACTGTTATTACTTTTTATAAACTAGACAATCCTAGTTTACCACATCCATCTCTCCGTTACATAAAGTAAACATCATAATCTTCAATAGCACCAACAAGTCGTAGGAATAAATTCCTACTCATTCGAATCGCCTGCGAAACATTGCTGTATTATATCTTGGATTTTCTGCAAAATAATCATCCTATAGTCTTTGATCTGCTGCAGCATGATCACGATAAATTACTCTATGATCGAAGATTAAGCCTTTGTATTTTGATTGGTTTACTATATCGTTCATATAGTAATCCATGGCAAGGTTGTTATTGGTGTATACAGATAGTAATGATTTGTTTGGGCTAATATTGCAGAAGTGAGATCCAATTCATCCTCCGATGATGAGGATGAGGATGAGGATGAAGATGAGGATGATAAATGAAAAAGGAACAAAATGAGAAAATGAAAAAACTTTTTATGTCCATAAATAGAGAAATAAAAGGAATGTTTCATGAAAGTCAATCTCTTCTTGAAAAAATTATGAACTTCAGTTGTTACGAGCTCAAAATGAGGCAAAAAAATTAGAGCTACGCTAAAAACGGGAAGATAACAAAATTTTATGCAAAGATTTGGATTCCATCAAAGATCCAGTGATGCGTGAGGCTTTTAGAAATGAACAAATAAAAATTTATGCCAAAAGAGCTCAAGAAGGAGAATTTCAAGGAGGAGTTGGCTCATCTAGTGACTTTAGCTAATATTTTGATTTTGGAGAAAATGAGGATGACCTTCCAAACTATTAATTATTTATGTTAAATTAATATTTTCAAGTGCTTTAGTTTTCCTTTTAAG
>JAOQMS010000003.1:22039783-22056198 GCA_027563885.1 Erythroxylum longipes
AAAGGACATAAAAGGAATATGTTAAAAAGTAATTGGATAAAGTTGTCTTTTTGTACTTTTGGTGTAATGAATAGTAATACACTAAATTCTAAATTTGTTGTGTTACTATTCATTGCACCATTTTGGTGTGAAGATTTGGTATCTTCCTTGGAGTGGATTTATTGCACCAAAACACCAAATTTGGTGTTTTAGTGCCTTGGTTGGAGATGGCTTAAGCTCACAGTCTAGGTAGTTTGACAAGGAAACTTTAAGATGAGCTCGTTGAGTTGCCAGCATGACATCTCAAATAATTACGTAATACTCTCTCAATTCCTACATTTCAATCATCTCCAATGGCTAAACCTAAACGTAACTTTCAATTCGTTATTAATAATATGTCATTGTGTTCTTTCCATGAAATTGATGAAAGTAACCAAAGTTTGTACGCATACTATCCTGTTCTCTTGTCTGCGGGGCTGACGTTAAAATAAAATGTTTAGAAACTAAAATGAATATTATAATGACATTAGTATCGATTTTAATTTTGATATCGACATTAGTTAATTGTAAATATCATTTAAGCTAATTTTTAAATTATAAAATATTTTTCTAATTTAATATAATTAAATATACATCTTTATTACAAAATTAAATAATCTCCTTATTTAAGAGTTAGACATTAATTAAGTTCAAATGTCATGTTTGATAAAACTATTTTTTATGCAGTAAAAGTAACCCACCAATAAGTCCACACAATTAATTTTCCCTACTTGTGTAGACTTTAGGAAATAATCAGGTAATAAAATAATCTAATGTAGCACAAAATTAAATTGACGCTGCGATTTACGTGGAAAGCGTCCTCGATGTGAGGAGGAAAAACCATAGGACTGAAGTCCAGCCTATATCTCTACTATCAATAAATAATGGGTACAACAGAAAGTTCTCTCTAATATCCTATTAGAGGCAACAATAAGAACATCAAGAATACAATAATTCTTGGTAACAACATCAATAACAACAACAATAGGAATCAACAAGAGAGTTTGCAAAATCACTGGAATCACACTCTTCAAAATAGCCCGAGCAGATCACCAAAACGGTCTCCAAACAATAAACCGACTGTTGGATATCAAGATCGATGTGTCCTCTACCAATTATCAAAGTTTGAACTCAATTGAACGACATTTCACCGTCCGATAGCGAGATTGATCAAAACTGCTCAATGATAAAATTTGAGAATCCCAAAAGTCAACCCAGCTTTGGCCATGAATCTTCGGAAAATCAGAACTCCGATAAAGATTCTGATTATTGGATATGAACAACCACCAGTGTAGAGTAAGCCTTCAAAATTTGAGTTCGATCAGAACACAAACGACCATCTAATCGAGGACTTAATCAAACTGTTTAAAACTCTCTCTCACACTCACTAGTGTTTTTCTTCTTTAACCCTCTCACTTTTGCTTTAGTAAATTATACAATGCTATCCCACAAAATCTGCTCACTCCCTCTCTCTCTTTATACAATAAAGGAAAGAAGAAGACAACAATTAAATTAAAACAATTCGACAAACTTACCAAACAAATAAGCACTCAAAGATTTTGTTTTTTCAATTATGGAGGCTGCATTAAATGTGGAGGGTTGACTAAAAAATCTCCCCCTCCTTACACATTTGGCTAGCTAGTTGGAACGGATTTCCATTCCAGTAATCAACCTGCATATCTCAAGTTTTCCTCTTAGTAGCATCTTTGTCAACATATCAGAGCCATTATTGTCAGTGTGAATCTTCTTAAGTTCAAACTCCTTGGACTCCAATGCATCTCAGATCTAATGATACCTGACATCGATATGTTTTGAGCTACAGTGAAATGTAGAATTCTTACCAAGATGGATTGCACTCTAGTTGTCACAATGCAACATGTATCGCTCTTACTTGAAACCAAATTCTTGAACAAACTTCTTTATCCATAATAACTCCTTAGCTGCTTCTGTTGCTACAATAAACTCAGCTTCAGTGGTAGATAGTGCAATGCACTTTTATAGTCTCAATTGTTATGCCACAGCTCCCCTTGTAAAATTAATCATGTACCCTGAAGTAGATTTTCGAGAATCAATTTCTCTTACCATATCTGAATTTGAATAACCAATCAATTCAACTTTCCCACTTTCAAAACTCAAACACAAGTTGGAAGTGCCCCGGAGATATCTTATAATCCAATTCACAGCTTTCCAATGCTCTCTACTCGGATTAGATAGGAATCTACTAATTGTACTTACTGCATGAGCTATGTCTGGCTTTGTACACAGCATTGCATACATCAAACTACCCACTGCTGAGGCATAAGGAACTTTCTCCATACCATTCTTATCATCATCAGTAGACAGACTCCACTTGAATTGATTACCAAGTGGAGTACTTATTGCTTTAGCCTTGACTATGTTGAATCTCTGAAGCACCTTCTCGATGCAATTTTCCTGGGATAAGTATAACCTTCTAGCTGGTCTGTATCGAGAAATCCGCATACCAAGGATCTATTTTGCTGGTCCCAAGTCTTTAATAGTAAAAGACTTACTCAATGACTTCTTCAATATATTAATCCTGGAGATATTCTTGCCAACAATCAACATATCATCAACATAGAGTAATAGAATAATAAAGTCATTACCAGAGAATCTATGAACAAACATATAATGATCTGAAGTAGTCTTCTTGTAGCCTTATTACTTCATAACAGACTCAAACGTTCTATACAATTGCCTCAGTGCCTATTTCAGACCGTAAAGACTTTTCTTCAATCTGCACACATAATTTTCTTTACCTTTCAACCTAAAACCCTCTGGCTATCTATGTAAATTTCTTCTTCTAGGTTTTCATGAAGAAATGCAGTTTTCACATCCATCTACTGGACCTCCAAATCAAGATTTGCTGCTAACCCAAGAACAACTCTAATGGATGACATTTTTACGACTGGAGAAAAGATTTCATCAAAGTCAATACCTTTTCTTTGACTGAACCCTTTCACAACTAGTCTGGCTTTGTACCATGGACGTGAAGTATGCTCTTCTTGCTTCACCATAAACACCCACTTATTTTTCAAAGCTCTCTTTCCCTTAGGTAACTTTACCAGATCGGAAGTGTGATTCTGCTGCAAGGAACTTATCTTATCTTACATAGCCTCAAACCACTCCTTTTTGTGCTAATCTTCTAAAACCTTTTCATAAGTCTCAGGTTCTCCCCCGTCAGTCAGCAACATATACTCATGGATAGGATATCGAGTGGAAGGATGTCTAACTCTGGTATATCTTCTAAGTGAAACTTCTACTGGAGCTTTTGCTTCTACTAGTTGAACAGGATCAACACCATCTGCTTCAACCTATACAGACTCATCTGCACCATCTTCATCAAACATATTATGTTAAAGATCAACCTCTGCCTCTGGTGAGGCTGCAATCAAAGGAAGTGGATCCAAGTCAGCCACACCATCACTACACCCTGAAATTATCTTTTTTGATTTATCAATATCTTCAATAGTTTGATCTTCCATGAATACAACATCACTACTTCTAATAAGTTTCCTCTCAACTCCATACCAAAACCTGTAGCCAAACTCATCTTGACTATAACCAACAAACACACATTGTTGTGTCTTCAAGTCAAGATTAGACCTCTCATCCTTGGGAATTTGCACAAAAGCCTTGCAACCAAACACCCTGAGATGATCATAAGAAACAACTTTGCCTGAACAAAAAATGTTTGATACATCAAACTACAAAGGAATACTAGGTGTGAGGTTAGTAACATGAACAACAGTATGTAAAGCCTCACCCCAATATGATTGCAATAGGTTAGCATGTGATAGTAAACATCTGATTCTCTCCACCAATGTTCTATTCATCCTTTCAGCTAAGCCATTCAACTGAGGAGTCTTCGGAGGAGTCTTCTCATGTCTAATACCCTAAGATCTGCAGTATTCATCAAATGAGCCAATGTATTCACCGCCATTATTTTTTCGAACACATTTTAACTTCTTTCCTACCTCTCTCTTAACTGAAGCCTGGAATTGTTTGAACACATCTCAAAATTGATTTTTGGACTTTAAAGCGTAAGCCCAGATCTTCCTTGAGTGATCATCAATAAAGTTCAGAAAGTAACTAGCACCACCAAGTGTTTGCATCTTCATAGGACCACATAGATCAGAATACACCAACTCTAATACCTGTTACTTCCTTGAAGGAGGATGACTCTTGAAGGCGACTCTAGTTTGCTTGACTGCTAAGTAATCACTGCACTTCCCGAGCTCTACCTTTTCTACACCTAACAGGAGATTTTGTTTAGCCAACAAAGACAAACCTTTCTTACTCATGTGAGCAAGCCTCTTATGCCACAAAGTAACCGTCTCCCTACTCTGAACTGCATTCACAATGTCACTGAAATCCTTTGCTGACATAAAGTACAATTTTGACTGTTTCTGGCCTCTTGTTACAATCAAGTTACCCTTGGTGATTTTCCAATGACCATTCTTGAAGGAACTTTCAAAGTCATTTTCGTCATGTTCACCAACAGAGATAATGTTCAACCGTATATCAGGAACATGACGCACATTTCTAAGAACTAACCTGGAGCCATTACTAGTCTACAAACACACATCACCACTACTAACAGCTTTATTCATACTATCATTACCCATTCTTATAGCACCATAATCACTGGATTTTTTAAAAGAGAAGAAATGCTTGTGTGAAGTAGCATGTATGGTAGCACCTGTGTCAATTACCCAACTGGTATCCTAGCTGACAACATTAACTATGTCGGACTCATTATGCAAAAGAAGATCCTCAATAGTGGTTATGACCTGTTGTGTATTATTGTCACCATCATCATCATTTTGCTTCTCTTTGCCCTTGTTCTTTTTTTTCTCCCTTTTCAGTTTCCTGTAGAATTTCTAACTATGCCCTTTCTCACCACAATGATAACATTCAATATTAGAATATTTACCTTAAGACTCGCTTATGCTTTTACCTCTATTCTTCAGAACTCTGCTCTGACATCTCCCCCTATTTTTTGTAACATGGGCTTCTAAATGTGAAGAGGAACCTTTCACCTTTCTTCTCATCTCTTCATTTAGGATTGCACTCTTGACTGAATCCATAGTCAAGAAAGTTTTAGAACTTGTGGTTAAATTTGTAAGTGAGCTCCTAAAAGTCTCCCATGAATTTGATAAAGAACCAAAAAACATCAAATCCTGCACCTCTTCCTCGAACTTGATGTTTATACCTATCAACTGATTAATGACCCTTGATATGTATTCTTATAATCACACATCGGAGTACCATCTTGGTGTCTCAAATATATCAGTTACTTTATCAGATACATTTTATTATTTCCTATCTTGCTAGCATATAATTCTTCTAGCTTTATCCACAATGTGTGTGCATGAGTTTCATCAATAATGAGGTTATAAACATTGTCATCTACCCATTGTCTAATAATACCACATACCTGTAGATGGACCTAATTCCATTCATCATCACTTTTACCTTCTGGCTTTTCATTGGCAAAGACAGGATCATGACAACCTTTAACAAAGAGTAGATCCTCCATTTTACCTCTCCAAAAAATGATAGTTGAAGCTATTCAAACTCACCATTCTGCTTGTATTACCTTCCATGTTTACCAGAAGATACTAAACAAACCCAAAACTGAGAGCTCTGATACCAATATAATGGGAGAAATGTTAATTGATGCAGTAGAAGTGGCCCACCAATTAGTCGATACAATAACAATGTGTTATACACGAGAGTTTATGAAATCACCCAGAATCATACTTTCTAAAACAGCCTGAGCAGATCACTAAAACGGTCTCCAAATAATAAACCAACTGTTGGATATCAAGATCAACGTGTCCTCTACAAGCTATCAAAGTTTCAGCCTAATTGAACCATGTTTCACCATCCAATAGTGAGCTTGATCAAAACTACTCAATGCTGAAATTTCAAGATCCCAAAAGTCAATCCAAATTTGAACACGAATTATCAAAAAATTAGAACTCCGATCAAGATTCTGATCGTTAGATATGAACAACCACCAGTTTAGAGTAAGCCTTCAAAGTTTGACCTCGATCAGACCATAAATGACCATTTGATCGAGGACTTAATTAAACTATTTAAAAGTCTCTCTCACACACACTAGTGCTTTTCTTCTTTAACTCTCTCACTTTTGCTTTAGTAAACTACATGATGAAATCCTACAAAATCTGCTCACTCCCTCTCTCTCTTTATATAGCAAAGGAAAAAAGAAGACAAAAATTAAATTCAAACAATTTGACAAACTCACCAAACAAATAATCACTCAAAGATTTTGTTTTTTCAATTATGGAGGGTGCAATAAATGTGGAGGGTTGACTAACACTTTTCATGTAAGTAAATAGATTAAGATTATTTTTACATTCTACTACGAGTTCTAGAAAAATATTCAAGTAAATAGATCAAAGTTTCGTTGTCATACTAAACTTATGTACCATACATTAACATGGAATGCCGACCTTTCTAAATGATTTGTGCTCAAAGATATAAAAATTTAATAGGAAAGAAATAATCAATTTGTAATTTGTGTTTTCAACTCTACAAATAAGGTGTGAGCACACGCTTGTAACACCGCAACTTTTTACCAAACATGCTTAATGTCATTACCGAGTCTTAGATATAAATAAACTTCATCCTATAGGTTTTTAGAATTCAAATTAAGTAGAATAATAACTTAAAAGAATGATTAAGTTACTATTACTATACTTTAAGGAATAAAAGACTATTAAATGTGAAGGAATAGACTTATTTTCGATCACATCTTTTTCTTTTTAATTTTGCAGGCCTAGATGAGTGGTCATCTGAGAGCTAAATATTATCGACAGTTTCTTAGCATTCTCATTGAGGTTCATCTATGGATAGAGAAAGAAAATCTATAGGCACATTTTCTTAAACTTCTTTCTATGGATAAAATCTAGAAGAAGCAAAAGTAATTTACGAAGAAGATATTCTAAAGAAAATAGAGAGTTAATATGGAGATTTACTATCACTCAAATAGACAAATCATGTCCATATAAAAAATTAATACGAAGTGAAAAGAAAACTAGAAATGCTTAAATAGTTGCGAATGAGAAGTGGTAGTGAGACAACGACAAGAAGAAGACTAAAAGGAAGATGATTGTAAGGGAGATGGAAGGGGGACGATGACAATTAGAAAACAAAATAATTTCAATACTTTGATATTGTGTCAGTATTTATTATACAGGTCACTACTCACCGAAATATCCAGTATAGTTTGAAATAGGTTACTGGCATAGTGAATTTTTATATTTTTATCATTTTTTTACTAGTACAATTTTCTTAATAATTCCTTTTATTTTCCCCATATATCGTACAATGTATCACTCTCTAATTACTAAAAGGAGAAGATGTTGTTACTAAGTCTTACTATTCATGTTAAAGAAAAATAAAATACATTATAAACTAAAGTATCTAAATCTTGAAATTCAACCTACACATAAAAGATCATAAAAAAGTTATAAAATAAATAAAAATGTTTAGATTAATAAAAATAAAGTATTCTTAATATTTTAGTCTCCAATTGCCAAAAACTTGATTGCGATATATATCTTATCAAAACAATAATAAAGATTACTAAACAAGTACACCTATCTTTCCTACAATATAGTTTAATGAGTACGAGTTTTGATCCTACTAGAACTACAAGTATAAGTACTAGTTATCTTTTTATTATCTAATAAAACAAAAAAAGTATTGATTTTAATAATATAATTAACTAAACTAAAAATTCAAATCTAAATTAACTAAGTAAAGTAATAGACAAAAATAAAGCAATTGAAGATAAATAAGATAAAGATAAGAATTCCCCTAGAATCTTCTTATGTGTAAATTTATCTTATTTCAATGACGAATCCTAGTTTTTTAGATCGATAGAAATTCCAAAAATACAATCATATTTTTTTTTCAAAATATACCAGCTTATGCTTAAGCTGATTGATTAAAATATCTTTCTAATTAAAACTCTAGGAACTTATTCTATAACTTTCCTCGATAGATTATATTTTAACTAGAAAATTAATGTGGACTTACCTCTATTATTTCATATAATTATAATTATTTTTGCATTGATCTTTCCATACCTATTATTTCTTAATCCCTATATATGAAATCTAAAATTGAATCAGAATGTAGTATATTTCAATTTAATTGTCATGTATAATGATAACTTCTTTTATTAAATAAAGAATCAATCCATCAATAGGTTTGAGGGTTCATTCCATCTAAGTCTAAGAATAAGAAACTCAACAACAATTAAAAAAAAGATCCAAAGAATTTTCATGAACTCTTAAAATCTTGTTATTTCATTTAATATTGATATAATCCCCTTTCTGTCTCTAGAGTGGCTTATTTCTTGTCCCAAGATGCTCTAGTTCAAATCTTAATAATTTTTCTCTTCTTCTGCTTAATTCTTTAAGCTCTTTTTATTCTTTACAAAAACTTGAAAATTCAAAGACTTTTAGCCTTCTTTATAATTGAATAAAATCCTAATTTATGTAAAAATTATCACCAATATGGGTCACTAACCAGGGTCGTTCCTATCATTTTATGGGCCCCAGGCGAAATAAAAAAGGGCCCTAATAAATCGACAATATACAGATCATTTAATATTTGGTTGAGTATGTAGACTTATAAATTTAGCCATTTATGTTTCATACAAACATGTAAACTTAAACTTTTCAATTTACATGTTTGTATGAAACATAAATAACTCAATTTATAAGTCTATATACTCAACCAAATATTAAATGATCATAACATCAGCTAATAATATCTTACAAATATCATTAATAATAAATTCCCTAAGAATAGTAACGAAAACAATAAAATAGCAATAGCAGAAATCAAACAACAATATCGTACTGCAAAACATTAAGAGAATTGTACTAACAAATACACAGAGGATCATAATTTATGAAAAACAATTTCTTCGTATATTTCTAGATGCAAAATCATTACTAATATTATCAAGATCAATATTGTCCGACATATCCTTCTCAATACATAACATAGCTAAACTATTTAGCATTTCTTGTAATATTGATGACCTCAATAGATTTTCAATAATTTTAACTTTGAAAAACTTCTCTCAGCTGATGCTACAGTCATAGGTATAGTCAATAGAATTGGATAAGCAATTGAAACATTTGGATTTCTAGGGACTCTCACTAGAGGAGCCTACTCTTTTAATAAATTTATTAATTGCTCCTTTTTGGGATTCTTACAACTGTTTTACTTGTTTTCTTTTTTTTCTTTTTTCACTTCTAGACAAATACTTTTTAGGCAACATAATATAAACCAATTATAACACAGTTGGACTAGAAAAAGAACAAAAGCACCTGTATGGAATTGGAAGAAGTATGCAGGTACAACCAAACACTAATAGCTTCACAATATATCACAAAGATATACCAATGGTATTATATTTGTGACAGAGGAAAAAATAAATTGCAAAATTTAATATCTAATATTAAAAATAAAAAACAAAGAACAAATTTTAATGATAGAGAAAAACTAATTTCTAAAAATACAAGAAATTAACATATTTAAGAAAAATATAATAAATAATATTCTAAGTTATTAAATATTCTAAGTTTCCCAAGTCAAATATTATCCTATTATATAAGTTGTGGAAATGGTTGAATAATGTCGTAATGTAATAATAATAGTAATAATAATAATAATAATAATATAATATATTATTATTATTATTATTACTATTACGACATTTTTAATAAAATCACACGTATTTTTATAATAAAGGAAACCATTTATACAGTCTTTGAATTGAGTGACTTAAATTGGAGAGGGGGGGCTTTTGTTAATGGGCCTTGGGTAGTTGCCCTGCCTGCCCCTACCGAGGGTCAGCACTAAGGTTATGAAAGTGTTCAGGTCGTGTTCCTTCATGTGGTAAGTTCTTTACGAAGCATAATGAACTATTAGCCTAAACAAGATAGAACATTGGGTTATGATTAAATTTGGATATCCAACCTGTGTTCATCCAAATTTATGATAAAAATTCTCCAATATTTCGCCAGCTTGCTCTAATTAATTCCTTCTTTTTTAAGTTAAATTAAATACCAACTCTTATAAAAGTAATCTAAATACAAGTAAAATACTCTCAAAATCATGCTAAATTGTAGCCTAAATTAGCACCTTTTCAATATACATAACAACTCTAATATGTAAATGCCATTAGTGTTAATCATGTTTTTAATTATTAACAATATTACTTATGATTGTTTTAGTTCAAGATAATGTAACGGAGTCTACATATACTACTCTATGGTGCAAAGCTTATTACTATGTGATACAAAGCTTATTACTATGTGATACGTATTTATTGGTATGATTGGGCTAATAAGCCCATATACCTATTATTCTTAGTGATGTGGGCTAATCCATATTAGCTAATGGCAAATTTGTGTCATCCAGGGCTAGTAGTAACACGCATGAAAAGAATTTTTTATAAGGATTGTTATACATAATAAATAAAGATAAGGATGGTGCTTATCCTCGTTAGATATTGCTTATCACAAAACATTTATTTGCATATAACTAAATATTATAATGTAGATCTATCAAAATTGTAGCTCTCTATGAGACCTTCTTTTTGGTGTTTAATTGTCACGTATATTACACAACTTCTACAATATGATGGTGGCATGTTTCAAAAAGGTGTTGATGCAAAAAAGTTGTCTAAAAAATTGGATAATACAGTAAAATGTTGGAAAGGAGCCTAAGTTATCATTTTGGAGAAATGAAGCCCCATTTGAAATTAGGTTGATTGAGGCAATATGGCAACTGATACTTCAATTTCAAGATAGGCTAAAGCAAATTTCAGCTCTTGGCTATAACAATTATTTTTGGATAATTATGTCAATTAAGTATGTTAATCGGTTATGTTAGTTGGTTATTACTTGTCCTAATTTGCTTATTGGAAAAAGTCGTATTCGAATTTTTTTGTTGCTTTAAACATCTGTAGCTACTTATTTGGATAAGTTTAGGATCATAATATTCATAATAGTTGGTGGAAAACTACCATTAACTTCTCTAACTATATTGACTTTTCTATATGTGTAATGTAGCTTGAAAACGAGTTAATTTTTACCCTATTCCAAACCCTCATCTCACGTAATATCTGTTATGATACATCAATAACAGTTTCTTTGTTATATATGATCTAAGTTCATTTTATTTCATGCCGAAATGCATCCCAGGAGTAAATTTCTAGAATGAATTCACTAAGAGGTCCTAAAGAAATACTTAAATAACGTACCCTACCATTTGTTCAATAAAATGATTAAGTGCCAAAAGGTGTTTAATAGAATTACTGGATGAAGTGCTCATAACCTTTTTGTTGAAATTTTGCTGAGAGCTTAACTTACTCTTCACACGACAATTAATACATTTTTCTACTCTTCACACGACAATTAATTAAGTGATAGAGCATTTGTACTGAATAAACATTCAACACTTTGATATTGTGATCTATGCAAGCTTAATAAATTCAAGTGTCAACATGCTTAATCAATTAGCTATATGTCTAGTTAAACTTCAGCCCGTATCACAACAAGATTATTATAATTGATTACTTTTATGAGTATTTTTAATATTATCCACTATCAATTTATAATATTAATAATACTTTCATCAAAAGAAAAAAGAAGAAAAATAAATGTAAAATCATTATTGAGAAAATATAAATTCATCTAGGAAGAAAAACTAATTCTTCTATAGAAATGAAAAAAGTACAAAATTTAAAGATGCAAAATTATGGTTTTGCTTAGGCTCAAGCTCGAGCCTAACTGGATCTGGTCCAAACTCTTTTTTTAATTGAAAATGTGCCTTAGGTTTGGCCTGTACGCTACTGCCGTCTCTAGTTTTACTTGTTCACCTTCCCGAAATTGATTAACCATCATTGTAGGTAACGAATAGAGTAATGCTACTAAGCTACGAGCTTTTAAAGATATTTTTGAGCATTTGTGATTTGTACCCACAAAAAATAGAAGGACCTGACATCCTCTCCAAAAATTAGCAACAATATACTTAAATTATTGGATTTTTATATCCAAATAAGATCTAATTGTTCAATTTCACGAATTATATCGGCATATTTCTCCTACATTTTCAAGTATAACATATGTGACAACGGATATTTCATCCTAAATTTTAGGGTATATCCGATAGTCACTCTACTTCCATCGACCGATGGGTGAGAGTGAGAAATTTGGGATATGTTTGGTGTTTCTTCCATCAATCATCCGAATCTATGTCGTATATCAACACATTATGGTTTCAAGGGGTCATCCGTTAGGAAAAGACCTTCCTCTTACAAGTAACATCATATGATTGGCTATAGATATTTTGTACAAATGTTTTAATCAGCCCTAATTATTTCCTCATAATGTATGTTGTATGAAAATACTTAAAGGAACTTAGAGACACTTCAGAAAATATAGAAATAGAACATTAATTTTTATTTGTTTGGTTACTGCAGGTGATAAGTTAGGGAATGATATTATTAAAATCACATATTACAATTTTTATTTAATTTTTAAATAATTATGTTATTTTATTTCATCAATACTATATTAAGCAATATTTTAAAAACGAAAATTAAATCAGCAAGATAAGAGGTTTAAAAGTTTAGAGATTTAATTGATTTTAGACTGTCATATACAATAAAGATTAAATAAAATTGAAAAGTTTAAAATATGGTTGAAGAAAGAGACTATCTTTACATATGAAAGAGATTGAAGTTTAATTGAAAAATGAGACTGTTAAATAAAAACCAATTAGTTTATTCTAGTTTATAAAAACTAGTTAATTTATAACAATCGATCGATTAGTTGATAAATCGATCAATTTTTAATAATAAGAGTTATTAGGACAAATCAAATTGATGAGTTCAAGAATTCAAAATTTTTTACGGTTGAATCAGTCGAACCTATTTAATTTTTTAATCATTGATATTAAGTAAATAAGTTTTTTGTAGTTTTTAATTTTATTCTTATCATAAAATCATTTATAATAGTTACTTATAAAATAAAAATATTTTAATTAATTATTAATAACTAATATTATCATTCATAATATTAGATATTGAATACTAGCATAGCTATTTTTTGTGGTGATTACAAACCAAACATTCATAGTCAATAATTTCATTTCTATTTTGATTCCAATTGTTTATTCTTATTCTTATTTCTTATTTTGATTCCTTCATTACTGATCATATGAGGCCTAAAGGGAAAAGTTATGTTATATATTATACATTACTTATTTCAACTTTAATTGATAATTTATTTCTAATAATTTTTAAAATTTAATATGGATACTTATAATAATATAGTATGAGTATAACTAATAATATTAAAAGAAAATAGTTAGTAGATAATAAAATAAAATGTATATATTATGCATAATTACAAGATTTTTGTGGACATAAAAATGATTATTTATATAGATATTCCAAAAGAAAAGAACAAACAAATTGTCAATTATCGGGACATCACACTACAACAAAGTCGCTAAAGAAGGAAAAATTGTCGCAATTATTAATGTGCGATGATTTCATTTTGTCGCCCCAATCGTCGTCGAATCCTGATA
Organism: Erythroxylum longipes; assembly: GCA_027563885.1. Classification (NCBI taxonomy): domain Eukaryota; kingdom Viridiplantae; phylum Streptophyta; class Magnoliopsida; order Malpighiales; family Erythroxylaceae; genus Erythroxylum; species Erythroxylum longipes. The sequence goes on from JAOQMS010000003.1 coordinate 22,053,473, forward strand.
GCAAAATAACATCGGCGACGTTTAACAGAAGTCGTTGCAAAAACATGTTTGCGACAAAAAAAATTTGTCGGAAAAATTTATTACCGACGATAGAGAGAAACGTCAGTAATAGTTTTGCACGACGTTTTCTTTTGGTAGATAAAAGTCTTTTCCTACGAAACCTTATACGTCGGTATTTCTTTTTAGTGACGATTTGATTTTGGTAGCAAAAAACTTTTAGCTACCAATTCTTCCTGTAGGGAAATGTTTTTAAAGACATTTCTTAAACATAGGTAAAAAGCTTTTGTGACGAAGTAGCTTTGGTCGCTAATATGGTTTTGTGACGATTTTTTTTAGCAAAAAAGATTTAGCTACGAAATGTTGGTTATAGCAAAAACTTTTTACCAATGTTTTTTATACGTAGTGAAATAGTTTTTGTGACAAATTTCATTTGGTAGCTAATAGTATTTAGTGACGAAATGCAATTTTTAATTTTATAATTTTTGTAAACGAATTTATTTAAATTTATTACAATTTTTAAGACCTTTTTATGAATTATATTTGATAGCTTGTATTATTTAGTAAAAAATTTTAATTTTGAAATTTATAATTATTATAATTGTTAAAAAAGAATTTATTTTAATTTATTACAAATTTGAAGACATTTTTAATATTTTGTAAATAATCATAAATTGAAATTAAATAAACATATAAAATGGAATGTATTCTATATAAAACAATATTTACATTATTTACAAACTAAGAGTCTTGAATCTGAGTCACTAGCACTAACATATAAAGAACCTAACATTTGTTTAACCAATTTTTTAAGGTTGCTAATTTCTTTTAGTCCCACATATAAAGAACCTAGCATTTGTTTAACCAATTTTTTAAGGTTGCTAATTTCTTTTAGTCCCCGATTTAACTTGTCTTTTGTACATTGTAATTTGTCTTCTATACATTATAATTTTGTCTTCAGTACCTGGTTCTCTTTTTGAAGCGCTGTCGACAATGTTGGTCGTGAGGAAGAGATTCCAACAGGCTTAGGGCCATACCCAAGACCTTTGATATAACCCGATCATGTACCAAGGACATTGTTATAAATGTCATCGATATTTGACTGATTTCCTTCAGCCAATGACATCTACAACAACTCCTGCATCTTGTTCTACAATGTAAAGTAGAAAATGGAGTAAACTTAAAAATTATTAGTTAATATTATATAGAAAATAAATTGTAATATAAATTTATTTGTACTTACATAATTACTTTGTGCTTCTTCAGACGTCTAATCTTGCCCTTCTTTGTAGTGTGTGTACTTGTACAGTATGATCCGATCACACTGTTGCCTTTGGAGTTGTGTTTGACTCTATAATAATTAAAATAAAATTTAACCAATTAGAGTTAATTGTATTAAAAAATAGAATAATAATTGAACACGTTATACTTACTAATTCTTGTCGGACAACGACAAATGATATGGAGCCAGTGTTATGCGAGTCCTCATTTTTGCTCTATTAGCCTTGACTTTCTGACACTTTTCCTAAATTAAGAGAATTAGACATAAAATGTATAAATACAATTAATGGAAGGAAAATATGAATAGAAGAAAACAAACCTTAAACTGCGGTGAAGCCCAATAATCACACAATTTATTCCAATTTTCTTCAGTCTCCCTTTCCGGCATATGTCTCTTGGCCTTTTCATTGGAAGGGAAAGACTGATAATATTTATGTAGTAGATAGTGGTAATCCTTCACCCTTTGTTTCAGCAGTGAACCAACACTGCTTAAAACCTTAGGCTACTCGATATCTACAATATTGAGCTTCATCTGTGAAAATACGTATTAGATAAGTTATTAATTTAGTTAAGTAAAATTGCAATACTTATAATGAAATGAACTGAAATAATATCGAAACTTTATCCAAAACATTTTGCAGCAAGTTGTTTTCCATTAACTGCTTGACATGCTGAAGGTAAGGCAACTCATTCTGAACAACAATGCCTAATTCACTAGCCAATTTTGCTGCTTGGATCTTATCAACTATGTGCCCTTGTATCAGGTCAATAGTTACGAATAACTTGGAATTCATTGTAACATTCATCGTTGCAACTTAACACCTTTTGTCTTTCCTCTACCTCATTTTCTGAGGCCAGTATTAGAACTTGAAAAAACAACATAACTATTAAAACATACTAAATATGTAATGAGAGCATAAATTTATATATGCTTGGTTATCAATAACAAACCTGGAGATCCCTCATGACTACCAGATGATGTTGGTAAGGTTGTTGTTGCTGACTTTCCTCATGCGATGATGCAATTGCTAGTTCTTCTGTTGGAGAAACTTCATTGTCCATAACCACCCTCTTTCCTTTGTTACGACCAAGTGCCATTGTAATCAACCTATGCAAAAATCAACAACATTAACAATATCAGAAAATAGACAACAAGTACATAAAATCATCAACTACCGCAAAAATATAACTGGAAAATTAAAAATATGCGTATAGTCATCGTAAATAAACATAACTACAACATCAACAACATAAGACATATAATTTTGTTATTAACATTTGAAACAATATAAACAATGAAACTTACATTCAATCATCATCATCAAGATGAAGAAAATCATCATCATTAAGTTGATGTTCGTTTGATTCTTTATCACTAATATATTCCAGCAAAGTATCGTCATTGTCATTGAAGTCATCCTGAGTATAGTCTTCATCTGTTTGTAAGA
>JAOQMS010000003.1:22063942-22077243 GCA_027563885.1 Erythroxylum longipes
CTAAGCAACTCCACCTTTAAGAGAAAATCTCAAGATTTTTACAACCCTTTTGAAGAAGATACACGGTTTCACTTGCTAGAGATACACAAAGGGTGCTGATTCTCGACCTTTCAGGATAAATAAAGGGGTCAACAAAAAACGCACCGTTGCACTTGCTAGAAAAGTGGAGAAACCAAAGGGACGGAAATTAGGAAGGATTTAGGTACCAAAATAGGGACCGATTTACAAACAGATTTAGGGACAGCTTTAGGAACGGAATTAGGAACGACCAAGTTGGCCCCAATATAGTTGTTACGGTTCTAGTGACGGAAAAAATTTCACTACAACTTGGTCCCAAATTCTGTTCGATATTTGGGACGGAAAAATTCCGTCCATAATTATCCATCTTTAAATCCGTCTCTATGTGAAAATCCGTCCCAAATTTTGTGCCTAGCTATCTGTCCAAAAAATAGTCGCAAATTAGCAATTGATTTAGGGACGATTTTTCTTCTTTCGAATATTTGGTTCGGAATAAGGGACGAATTCTTATTAACTTTATTTCGCGGGTCTTATTAACTTTATTTCGCGGGTTTTGGCGCCAAACTTGGCAACTGATTTAGGGACGAAAAATTTGGTCGGTGTATATGTAGCGAATTGTTGGGATGGATTTGGGGACGGTTTATTTTTTTAGTCATTTTCGGTCGCAAATTCCGTCCTTAATTGTCATCCCTATTTGCTATTTTTCTTGTAGTGTATGTTTTGATGATATTAAACATTAATTTATTAAATAAAATTATCTTAAATTTGATTAAAAAGAGAATAAAAATACATTTCAAATAAACATAATTGATTGTAAATTTAAATAAAATGAAGTATAAGAATTAAAATTTAAAGAAAATTGAACAATGAAATAAATAGTTGAATGTGATGTGTTTAGTTTGTACTTCATTATACGTAATTTATATAAATATGCATGATATACACTAGTCAAAAACATGGGCCTTGCAAAAGCCTATACTTAAAAGGATGGACAATGCATCTACCATTTTGTTTGATCTTAAGTGATCCACACCTTACCCTGTATATGTAAAAGATCCAATGTCAATTATGTTTTTGCAAAGATCCAATGTCAATTATGTTTTTTCTTGTTAGGGCATGGTATCAAGCCATGTGTGTCCTATCTCTCATTTTCATTCTTGTTACCATCACTAGATAAAGGGATATTTAGATCAAAAACAAGGTGTGTTTATCACAATGTCATCTCCCCCTTAACAAGAAAAGCTTAAAGCAAACTTAGGCAACAAAGTATCTATATCAAATTTGATGTTGTTTAGAATAATTGAATCAATCAATTACATTATTTTCATCCAAGATACATTCCTAGGTAAAATTCTAATCTAACAATAACGTGGTACATGAAACATCAATTGGTGTTGTTTATAGGAACTTACAAAAGAAATTATATTAGCTATTGTCATATATATATATATATATATATAAGTAGAAGAAAAGTAAAAAAGACTAAATAGCCATAAAAATACAATTTCAAAAGCTCATGACATAGATTTTTATACAATAATAAGAACAAGTTCAAGTGCGAAAACAAGTAGTATGAGTAAGGAACATTGTAAACCTTAAAGACTATCCTCCAAGTCAATAGTATTATCAACTTTAAGGTGCCCCCAATAGAAAAATATTTTACACTTAGAGCAACCTTTAATATGAAGGCCACAAATATCTTATATTTTAATACTTCCATCGAGGCCATAGCCTACAAGAAATTTCAGTAAAGGCATCAACCTATGTGGAAGTCCTTATTAATGTATAAGGCTTCCAAATTTCAAAAGGCGCAAAATAAGACTAGAGGTCTATTAACTTCAAAGAAGTAAGGAGGTCTCCAGATAGACCAAACCACTAGTGAACACAGAGATAATATGAGACAAGTAGGCAATGAAGTGCTTATACAGTAGATTATGAGAAAAAAGGAAATGATACCTTAGAATGTGATAAAAGTGACCAAATTAGGAGTTTAACAGTTACCACCTTTAAGTTCCTTAATAAGATAATTTTTTTAGAACGTGATAGAAGTGACCAAACAAGTGACCAAATTAGGAGTTTAACAGTAAGTCTACCACCTTTGAGTTACTTAATAAGATAAATTTTTAATTATATTTAGTAGAAGGACATTGCTAGATTCCTCATGCCTCTCACCAATGCCCCTAAAAGGAAAATCACAAATAAACTATACTAGTTATATAGGGATCATGGGTATGAAATTAAGGGCTATAAAGAATTAAAGAGAAAAGGTGAGTATTTTTGCTAACAATTACAAATAGGACAATTATAAATCTTGCAAATAACAAAGCATAGACGATTTGATATCTTAAATTAAAAGGGAGGGGAACAAAACAACAGGTAATTTATTAGTCACATGCATCCAACCTCTATATTTTGGGATTTCTTTTTATCTTTATCATATTTATAGAGCTACTAATATAGGATTCACTAAAGATTGGGGTGTCATAATATAATTATAGGAAGTGACCTAAAATAAAGTGCCTTACAAATTAGCATCTATAAAAATTCATACAAATTGATAAGTGTCGTTAACCAGTTTACCACCAAAAACCATAGAAGATAATCTATCTTTTAATGTAGAGGTAGTAGCTTTTTGAAACTCGAACAATGAAGGAATAGTAATGATAAATACCATACATCAAAATTTTAACAAAAGAGATCTTTATTGATAATGGTAACTCAACAAATATCATATTCTATAATGATATTGCAATGGACTTAACTCCTACTTAAATCATTAGCTTCAAATTCTTTCAGTGGATTTAAGAGAGGATAAACAATTGTCAATGGAAAGGCATCACTTTAACTAAAATTAGTAATAAGTTTAAAGAAGGTAAAAAATGTGACAAACTTTTTACTGTAAAATGACCTACAATTCCAATTTTATCTTAGGAAAGCCTTCATTATGCCTTTCTAGAGTTGTAATATGCATTTATAAGCTAATCATAAAGTTCCTTATAAATATTATAGAGTAATAAAAGTTAAAGGCAACATCATTATTGCTAGATAAGATACATAACCCTCCTTATAATTGATTAAAATGCATTTCTCCTAATAAGAATTCAAGATATGGATGATTATGAATTAAAAATTGAGAGGGGAAATAACCAAGAAATATTAAAAATCACAAACAAAGACCTAATAAGTTAGCACATGTCTAGGGTTGGTAAAAGCAAGAATCTTTAGGAGAAGGATGACATCAAGGCATTACTAACTAATTTTAAAGATATATTTGTATAGGGGTCCTATAAATATATTATGAATTAATCCCTTAGTGATTATGCATAATAATCTTTAAGAGAGGGTGAGCCTTGGAGCAACTAGTAAAGTTGTTCCTTTATGACCAGAAGGTTACATATTCGAGTCATGAAAATAACCTCTTTGTAAAAAATACAAGGGAAAGGCTACATATATTAATGACCCTCCTCCAACTATCGCAAAGCGAGGAGCCTTATGTACTGGGGTATGTTGACTTTTCAACTTTTTTTTATTATACATAATACAATAATCAACCTTAAGTTTGAAATAGTGAAGTAAAAAAAAGTCTTTAATTTCTAAAGGCAAAGTGTTATAGACAATAAAGTGCATTAGTTGCAGTAGGGTCACTTTATTAGAGAAATATAATACCCTAGCTAGCTAGTGAATTCGGTGCTTATGAAAAAAAACTAAACAAAAAATAGATGATGTTTGTTAAATCTATAAATCTAAATAAGATATGGCCTAAATATATTTTTCTCAAAAAAAATTATCAATTGGTGGATGTCAATTCAGTCTATTAATGGCTCAACTTTATGGACGTGTCTTTAAGATATAACTAGATTTGTATGTGTGCAGGCGACTATGAACACTCTACATTTTTCACAGTGGTACATACTATTACAAGTAATGACATTTAAGTTGAAGAGTACTAGGACTACTTACTAGCACTTGATGAACAAAGTTTTTTAAACCTAGGTAGGGAAGAACATAGAGACCTACATAGATGAAATGATAGTCAAGAAAAAGGAGGATGAAGTTCACTAGGAAGAATTATGTCAATGTTTTGACAATATTTTGATGCTTTGAAAAGGTATAATATGAGATTGAATCCTAAAAAGTCACATTTAATGTTTTTACTGGAAAGTTTTTAGATTTCCTGGCAAACATTGAAGTCCTAAAATCTTCTCTACTAGACAAATAAACTTATAATAAAACAAATTATGTTTTACTGAGAAATCATTTATGATAGAAGTAGAAACATGAATATGTAAATGCAAATGATTAAACAAAAACATATGAGAACAATTTTAAAGCACAATACAATATATATTTTTTTAGTATTTTAAAACAAACATTGAAAATGAAAACAAAAAAGGTTAGGCCATTGATATTCAATTTTTAATATTTCACAAAAAATCCTAATTCAATATTAGCATAAATTGTTTAAGCAAAATTCAAAAAGATTATTTTGAACCTCATGAATTATATTAAAATATAGACTAGACACTAATATTTTACAATGTTTAAAAATCACCCTAATGTTCTAATAACCTTATATATCTAACTTGAAATTGATGGATCCCTAAATTACCATCAGGGTTTCATTAATTTCAACTCACTTAGATATGCTAATGTGTACAAGGAGACCTATCACTACAAAATTATGACTAACTAAGCTAATGAGCCTCCACTAATAGGCAGAATCCTAATATGAGATATTAGGAATTTTTTTCCTAGTTCCTTGATCTATTTTTGATATGTTGTCACTTGCTACTTAATTGATTTTTTTACACTATACTAATATAAGATTACAAGTAAAAAAATTATCGTTTTATACTAGTTTAGTGATAAATAGAGGTTAATTACACTAGGAACAACATAATATCTAAGTCTAACATTACTAACTGTGTAATAAATAAAAAACAAATATATCTTATTTAAAATAAATTAAATTAAGCTAAAAAGATTTAAATTCCATCATAAACAAACCAAACATACACTCCTCATCATCAACATCTTCCAAGCTAGGCACCTTATCTCTTGCCTCGTCTTCATTCTCAAACACATACTCATTTTCCTCCTTTATCATTATATCTCTCTTGTTGGGACATTGACATGCCATAAATCCTTTCTCTAAGTACAAAAAACATTTGATCTTATGATTCCTAGTTGTAGAAGCAAAATCAACCTTAACTTTCTCTACATTAGAAGCCTATACTTTTAGATTAGTTACTTTATATTTAGGCTTTAGAGCCTTGTCCTCCTTTCTACTATAAGATTTTGTCCATAATAAAGAACAAGAATTAGACACACCTAAATATTTAAGAGGCCTTTTTTTAGTTCTCTCTCTACTTTCATGGCCATATGCACCGAATACTCTAATAACTTTATGATATTAATAATTTTTTAATTTAACCTATAGATAAATTGAAGCATTATCACCTTTTGTCTTCCTCCATATTTGCTTTAGCTATGGCAACCTTCATCTCCTTATACTATTCCTCCACACTCTTATAGTCTTAAGATAGTATTTCAAACCTTTGGTAGAGCTCCCTATGATAGGAACTTGGCATAAATCACTTTCTCATCCTCCTAAGTTCTAATAGGTGGTTTTTGATTCCTACTCCTACTTAGAATTTGTTGATCTATAATTCAATCGCATAATCACTAAACTCTACTTTGTAATCATGTTTACCTTTTTCTTCTCTAAAAAATTATAATAATGAAAAGCAAATCCACTTACTTCTTTCGCTCCAGGTAATTATCTAAATCTATCTTTTTTATAAAAGGTTGTATAACCATCTTAGTGCTTCCCATATTATTATCTACTCTTTCTTCATGCTCCCTTTTATATCTTATGCCAAACCTTTACCCTCTTTGTCTCCCCATTCTTCTTCCTCTACCAACCCTTAGATTTAGTTCTTCCAAGTTACTTGTAACTCCTTAAAGTCCATCATCCATCTCAAATTCGTCCATACTTGGAGTTATATGTGGATTACACTGCAGTCTAGCTATAACAGTGTCTTATTTATCTAACCATTCCTTAAATTCACCAAATTAACTTCTAAGTTGCTCGTATTAGCCTTGGATAACTTTAATGAATGACTCATAATCTACTCCTACTCTTTCCTCCTTATTTAGTTCCTTGTATTTGGACATTGTTCTACTTTGGGTTAGAGTCGTGTTGTACTTTTACAAAAAAGAATTAGTAACAAAAGCTCTCCCTCTCATGTTTGCTCTCAAAGGTTTCACTCAAATCTTAACATAACTATTAAATTAAGGTTTTTAATAAACTAGACAATCTAAATCAAAAGAAAGAGTTTAAATCTTTTTCCGTTCATCAAATACTCCTAATGACGCAAACTGTAGGCATGAACCAGAAAAGGAATGAAATTAGAAGCCATCATACTTTTATAATCAAGTTCTATAGTAAGATTTTTATAACTTTTTCCTTTAATGTTAGATAAATTTGCTTAAAAAAACAAATTAGAGATTCTATGTAAATGTTTTAAATATAATTAATTTTTTACCAAAAAATTAAGAATAAAAATAATGTAATCTAAAAGGTTTTGGTCATCAATTCTACATAAGTATTCTTATGTTTAAAAATTATGTTATTATCCTTTCAGTAACAACTTGTTACTATATTAATCGACTTTAATACTTTTGTAACATTTTGTCATTACTTATGGCTTTTAGCAATAAGCTGTAATAAAATATAAATTATATGACTTGTTTTTGATGGGTTGTCACAATAGATGTAACTATTACCTATTTTGCTATAGAGTATCACTAAAACTAGCATGGATTTTAGTGACAGATGGTTACTAGAAATACTAACACAACCTTTTTTTGCAATGTGGTGTCACAAGAAAATATCATCACAAGTCATTTAGTAATAGAGTGTCAAAAAATTGTAACTAAAAATAACTATATCGCTTTTTTATGATGGGTCGTCACAATAGCTAACATTATAACTTTTTTGCTACAAATTGTCACTAAAGGTAACTTAGAATATAGTGATAGATAGTCACTAAAAAATGCCAATGTGGCATTTTTTGCAACGTGTTGTCATAATAAATGTCACACAAAGACTTCTAGTAACAGAGTGTCACCAAACATCTATTATTTTGGTGCCAAAATTGTCCCCGTATAATGCCGCCAAATTATCCATTCTTGTTGCAACATTAACTAGTGACAGAATGTAGCTACATATCTGTTATGATGACGGTTCATTGCAACATCTCAATAAGTCATGTGGTTGAAATACAAATTTATTATCCTCACAATAAACTGTCGCAAAAGCTTAATATTTAGTAACGATGCATTACAAAAAATGCTAATATCAATGCACATCAAAGGTATTGCTAAGATTTTTGTTGCAATAGTCATGTTGTTTTGTAGTGCAAAAACAAAAATAACTAAATAAATATAATATATTTGGAGTTACGATTTCTTTTTCTTGTTGGAATAGGAATAAATATTTCTCTAATTCTCGGTGTAATTGCTTACTTATTTGTATTTGTTTTAGATTAAATTTTATGGGGTTTTCTCTTTATAAAACTTTGTTAAACTTTATTTTTTTTTATTGACCTAGAACTCAAGAAACAAGGAAAATAAACTTAAGAAAATTTTGTTCTCTATAAATCTTTAAGAAAGACGTGAACAAAAAACATATATTGTATATGTAGATAATGAAATTAAGAATCAACCTCAACACAAAATTGAGCTCTAATAACAAATTATGATATAACCCTTACGAATAAAGCTAGTGAGATTCAGTATCATTATGATAGGACCTATGATCATTCTATAGAAACAAGTTAATCCAAGAAATAAACATGAAGCTAACAAAAGAAAGATATGAATCACCACATTCTAAAAAAGAAAGGATTGTGAGTGATAAGATTCTAAGGTTTTGATCGTCACTAGTAAGCTTGATAAGATTGAAGTTTTCAAAGAACCTTGAGTAGAAGCACTTTTAAAAAATTAAAGAATAATCTTCAAATGGTTTGATTAATCAATAATAATGTCTTATATCAATTACAAGCGTCTCTAAGCCTGTTATATACATAAAACCCTTAATCCTAGAGTTATAACACAATAGGAGACTGATGCATATCTTAGACCATAATTGACTTCAATTTTATTTTGGGCAAAACTACGTAAAACCAAATACTAGTTTGACATCGGTTACATGTTGAACTCCAATACAAATTTTTTATAGAACTCTAGTCTATAAAAACTTGTCAAAGAAAGGTTCCAATTACAAAGATGACTTTAATATTGGTTATATACTATTTTTTTAATTACTCCATCAATAGTGCAAGATTGGCACCAATTATACTTAAAGTCTAACACTGGTTATAGTATGTAATAACGATTCTTCATATTTATCTTTCACTAGATCATCATTATAAATTTACTTACTCCATATATAGAGATCCACCATTAAGTTATTAAGAGCTTCTTTATCCTTCCTTGCCCTTTCTGTTAATGATTTGTTATTATTCTTCAAAGGAACTCTATTAGCCTTCGGAGCTCGAGTAATTGCTACTTGATTTCCATCACCTCCCACATACTTAAATTATCCTCAATGGAAGACTAATAAGAACAAAAATAAAGAAATAATACATAAACTTTGGAGAATGGGGGAAGAAAATAAGAATAAGAAACTAAAAATAATAAAAATAATGAAAAAGATACTTGAAACAAATCAAATAACATATAGTAGATAAAAATTAAATAACATAAATAAAAATAAAGTGGGTTTTGAATTACAAAGGGAAGAAATACACATAAATACAATAAACTAAAAAAATGACATCCAATCAGCTAGTTGTTGCAGCATCATCACCATTTTCCTAATAGATGGAAAATATAAAGTGCATTTTAAAAAGAAATGAGACTCTTGCCCAAGGGGATGGGATATAATAAAGGAAAAGATATGACACTCCTAAGCAAAGACACAATATCTCTCTATAACACTCTTTATAATTAGTTCAAAATCAACAAATATAGTTTAATATTTTATTACTAGTAGTTGGCAGTAGTTAGTAGCTACAAAATCACTTTTAGTAATTTAGTCTATGCAATAGCTAAAATCAGTATAATTGATAAGTAATGATGTACATTAGTTAGAATTCAATATTAGTGATGGTGTTATAATTATTTACCAATTATACTTCATTATGCCACTTTTTCATTCACCAGAGAGCTAAATAATTATTTATTTTAGTTTTATTAATTTTGATGAGAGATTAATGAATTATAGATTCTATTTATTGTATTATGGGCTCATTTTGATCATAATATTGACTTTTGACAACTCTTTTTATCGAGGGAAGTTCCAATTTTCAATTAAATTGAGCATGTTGCAATTGAGTCAATAATTATACATTATTCATAAACAACATTTAACCTCACTATTTTACACAGGAAAACATGTTGGAATGATTATGTGAATAGAGTAAGATCACAACTAATTAAGATAGGGAGAAATATGATAAACAAATTGTCATTATAAGTATAAAAAAAAAGGAAGTTATAATACAAACACTCACTGACCACATGATAAAAATATTAATTTATAACTAAAAACCTATAAGATTGGAATCTTCATAAGCTCCACTCTTGGATTCTTGAATTTATTTCTTGATATGTGAAACAAAAATATTATTGAGTATTTATAGGTGCATCAAACTGATTATATCCATATTTTTCAATTTTATAGGTACCATATGTTATAATATTTACTTTATTCCAAAAGATGTTTATCTTTATTTAGATATTTTATGAATAATATCTAGATTATTCCAATATTCTTCAACTTGATAATTTGATTGAGAAGCAATTAAGCTTCACACCATCTTGTCGTTGTTATATTGCTTACATTTCAATTAAGTTGTAAAAGGATAAATACCAAATAAAATTGTCACTTTTGACTTTTTTTCCATAAAATTTTATATAATCTTTGGTATAGACATTTTGCATATCAATAGTTCCGTCTTCCATTTTGCTCATAGAAATTACACTTGTATGTGCTTAATTTTTTTAATGAAATGCTCGATTCCTTGCTAATTGCAAGGCACTTTGATTGTCAAAAAAGTAATTAATCTTTCCATTGTTTTTGTCTTAGTTCTTCTAAGACCAATGTGAACTATATTACTTCTTTACTAAATTGTTTAGCTACTGCATATTCCACTTCTATTGTTTATGTACCCATAACTGATTGTAGCTTTGATTACTAATTTACAACCCCATTATTAAGAATAAAAACATAATATGTAATGAATTTGCTTTTATCAATGTCACTTGCATAATTAATTGCAATATAAAAGGTCGCCTTAATGTATCTTAGGATTTTCTTTACATCATTTTAATGTTCTCTTCCAAGATTCACCATGTAGTGACTAATCGTTATTAGAATTCCCCATGTTAGATGTATACGATACTTAAGACATGTCCATCCTCTTATCTTTATTTCTAAGACTCATACTGGAGGATAACATGAGATTAATAAGAAGAGGGGCAGATATTGGCATATCGAAGCATCACAAAAACTTTTTTTAGGTAGTTTCTTTGAGAAAGCCAAACCTTCTAATTGTTTATATCCTATTGAACTTGTATCATAAGAGTCTAGTTTGATGGTCTCAATTTTTTACTTCAAATTTTCTACCCAACTTCTTTGTTTCTTTATTATAATCTTTGTTAGGGCCTACAACTAATATATTGTCCATATACAATAGCAAATGTATGCATTAGCTACAATTGTATGCATTAGCTCTGTTGTATCCAAAGCTCATGGTACCAAAACCTCTACACCTATTTAAGATCATATAAAGATTTTTTCATTTACAAACTAAGTTCTCTTTTACTTTTTCTTCAAAGCCTTTTAATTGGAGTATATAGATTTCTTCTTTAAGATATCCATAAAGAAAAACAATTTTTACATCTACGAATCTAAATATAAGTCAAATAAATTACACTTTTCTAGGTCTACCCTTGTAATATCCCGTTACCCATGTTAGGGCTAGAATAATAATTTATGAGGAATTTCTGTGAAATTAGGAAAATGCGCATCATGCATAAGTTAATTGTGACATACCCATTTATTTTGCACATTCATATGATTGTACATGCATTCATTGGCATTTTCGGGTAAATTGGTTTATAAATGAAAATTGTGGATTAAATTGGAGTGTATTAAATGTGATTTGGCAATTTTTATACATTTCGGGTATTTTGAAATTTTTGGTGAATTATTTCAGTTGAAAATTTATTTGATGATAATAATAATTATTTCGGAATTTTTAGTGAATTTCAGAAATTTTCGAAAAAATTGGAGTATTTTAGACTAACTATAATTATGATAAATGGCTTGTATGTATGGTGACATGTGGCACTAATGTATAAGTGACAAATGGCTTGTTTGTGTGATGACAAGTGTAAGGCATGCAAGCCTACACGTAGTGTGTGTTTACGTGTGGTTTATGCTGGGATTAGGAAAAGATCACTATAACTTATGTTCTTCACTGTTTTCTTCACCGAAAGCATTCTCTGCTTTGTGTTTTTGTCCCTCGTTGGTTGTCTTTGTAGCTGAAACAAGTAAGTAACTTGATGTATTTATGGTGTAAAAATATACGTGCATGCATGGGTTGAGATTTGAGGTTGCGGTATTGAATAATTTAGATGATGGGTTTGAGAATATGTTCTGTTTTTGGTGTTAGTATAATTGTATCTGTTATGCATGAAGTTAGGTGTTTAAGTGTGAATTCTGGATTTTTTGACTTATGTATGTTGATGAGCTTAAGATAAGTTAGAATGGGTTTAAGTGATCTTTTGAATTAATTGCTGTAGTCATTAACGTAAAAAAAATTGACAGAAGTGAGAACTGGAAAATGTGGAGCTCGAGTTTTTGGATGTTTGATGTCTAGAGTTTTTTTTTTTTTTTGCATTGCCTTGAAGTTATAATGAGTGTAAGAAGTGTTTAAATTGGGAATAACAAAGAGAGGAGTATGAAAAATTCTGGAAAATTTATGTTTGGAAAAAAAATGACAATAGAGAGAGAATGAAAATGTGGCATTTTGGATTTGTAAGTTTTGAAGTGTACAATTGATTCTGATGAATTTGGAGATTGTATTTGGAAATGGAAATGCTGAATAGATGAGTTTTGAAGTGAAGGAGTTTGGAAATGAAAAAAAAATGAAACAAGTGTAGTAAGCATGAAAACGCAGTAGAGAGAGAGAGGGAATACATGGGATTTCGAATTTTAGGATTGTTGAAGTGTAAATATGATTCTGACTTATTTAGAGAGTGATTTGAAGTTAGAAATGCATGATTAAAAAGTTAGAAGGGTTGTGTTTAGTCTAGAGAAAATAGGAAAAAAATGAATGAAATGAAAGAGTTATTTTGGTAAGGAAGAGAAGAAGAAAAACTGGGTTTGGGAAGAAGATGAAGTTGACGTGCTAGAGAGAGAAAAGGTGATGGTTTATGTGTGCGGGTTTAAAACTAAAGTCTTTCATTGAACAGCCCTAAGTCTTTTGCCTATAAACTTTTATTCCGAACTCCAAATAACTTGAAACTTAGACCAGTGGATTCCTAAGACATTTTTCTTTCTCTCAATAAAAATTAGAGTTATCTGAATTGATTCGAAAGTGATTGATAGGATGAAAGTGTGGAAGTCTGCTGGAATGTTATGAATTGGAAAATTTTCATGGTCATGCTTTGGTTTTCTAATTATAACTTGAGGTGTAGGTATCTGAATGAGTTGATTTTTGATTCATATTAAACTAGAGACATATGTTACAACTTTTGTGAAGAAGTCAACTTTTCATGCTGTCTTTATGATTTTCAAAATTGGCATGTAATTGAGTCTCAACTTAGGCTGTAGCACCACCAGGGACAGAAATCTTTTCATGTGTTTATTGAATAAAATGTATTCATTTAGGCCGAATTAGGATGAGTTGTCTTCACAAAAGTTGTATATTATTCTCTTAGATTTAAGTTGGTATAAAGTTTGTAATTTTTGGATATCTGAGCTGAAAGATATAAGTTGTACAATTAGAGGATATGATCATGTACTAACCAAAAGTTCAAATGTGCACAGTTTGTGGTATTTTGTACATAACACACTGAATACTAAATTAAATTGGATGATCTTGGAGTAATTAGAAACTTAAGACACTTTAGAACAACTTTCCAGAAGGAAGTGTTGCCTAATTTTGTCATTTACCCTATCAGATTAATTATGCAAAGTTGACCCG
>JAOQMS010000003.1:22077343-22087706 GCA_027563885.1 Erythroxylum longipes
TTGATTTAATTTGATTTGTTAAGCTTCCAATTATTGAACTGTTTGTGAGTTGTTTCTGGATTCCGGACTTGAGGTCCAAGGAGTTTAATAGTTGGGCATGTATTGGGAGTATTTTGATTTGATATGAATTTGACTTTTGATTCTTAACAAAAGTTGAATGTCGGGCTTAGGTCCGATGACTGTGAAATCTTGTCTGAGCATTTGTATAAGATTGTGATAAGTGAGTTTTTCTAAAATTGTTGCATTTCATAAATTGCATGCTCAGATAAAGGCGTTGTGACCTGAGTTGCCAATATGAAGCACTTCCTCACAAAGTTTTGCTCCGTGATTTCTGATTTTGCACGTAGAGCTATGCTCCGTGATTCTGTTTGACTGAGCCCTATAGGCCAGTATTTGTATAAGTTTATAATAGGCACTTGGTCACAACAATAAGAAAAAAAGTTAAGTCTCATGCACATAACATTATAAGAATGAATTTCATTTAATGATCTGCAAAGCTGAAACAAATGATAAAATTGATATGATCTATTTGTTATACTTGGCTATGTGGATTGTGAGATTATATGATATACCATATTGTGCGAATATCTGGAGTGTATATATGATCTGAATGAATATATGTGAAATATGTGGTGTGTGTGTGTAATCTGGTGAAATCATCAATGATGGTTCACTCACTGAGTTCGCAAAACTCATAAAAATTGCAACGTGATTTTTTAGGTACAAGACAGGAGACTTAGTGTTTATTCTGGATTAAAAAAATGTTTTGGACTAAGTTATGGCTCAGAGGTCTGTCAGTTGACGTCAAAGAGTTATAGCTTTTATTTTATAGATTGTGCTAGAACCTGTATCAGGTTTTGTATATATTCGTCTAATGAAGACAGTGTATATAGTTGTGAATGAATGCAATGAATGGTTTTAAAATTTGATGACTTCTGATTATATCAGATGATGTCATGTGCAAGTTGGATCTGTTTTGCTCTAACATACCATTATCATAGGATATGTACTTGAATGTTCCTGAAAGTTTGGGTATATACCCTATGGTAGTGGGATGTTTCAACTCTGATTATAATAAGTTAATCCACAAGAAAAAATATTTCTTATTCCTTCTTTTTAAGCATACCCTTTTACTACCAATCTTGCACGATGTCACTCCACTTGATATTTACGACTTCACTTGATCTTGAAGACTAGTTTATTATTAACTTCCTTGTGATAATGGTAGAAGTTACCAAGTTTTAATTTTATGAAGAGCTTCAATTTTTTATAGATTAATATTATTCACTGAGAGACATCTATAATATTATTTAATGCTCTTTGTTTTTTATTAAAAGGTTGTAATAAAAAACAAATACAATCTGAATGTTAGTTTGCGGGTCTTTTATACAATCTGATTAACAAATTTTTGGAGATTTAGACTCAACTAGTTCTTGAACATCTTTCTCCAGTGCTACTTTCAAAGAAGTTTGAAATTTCTTCCTGTTTGTATAATAGTTTCTCAATTTCTTATAAAGGGTTATTTTCTTAATCTTTGTAATTTATCTTCTACAAATATGAATTCCTTACTGAAAGTAATTTATCTTCTACAAATATGAATTCCTTACTGAAAATAAACTTGCAGGCAATGGAATCCCAAAGTGATGCCCCTTCACTCTATCATTATATCTTAAGAATAAGCATTTCTTGGATTTTAGATCTAGCTATATAGTATATTTGGCATTATATATCACTTATGCAGGACTTTTGGACACATAGAGGTTTAAATAATCCACTATCTTTCTAATATGCAACTTCATCAATTTCTTTAATTTAATTATAGTTTATAGAACCTGATTCACTATATAATAGGCAATATTGATTGATTTTGCATAAAAAGCCTTATCTAGGCCTATAGCTTTCAATATTGCTCTTGTTCTTTCTAATAAATTTCCATTCATCTAGTCCACAACTCTATTTTGTTAAGAACTGTATTGATTAATGCATATTTGACAACAATTATACACTTATATCTGACATATTTTCCTTGATATTTTGAATTTTGTTGTATATTTTGTACTTAATTCATTCTAAGTGCATTTAGGTCATAATTGCCTTTATAAAGGAGATAAATTTGAATGAAATTGTGACATCAAACAAAGATTTGACGTAAATTGGAGATACATATCTTGTATGTGGCCGTGTAAGTCTCTGTGGATGTTTGAAGTTACAATTTTATGGGTTTTTAGAGCTAAACAATCACCTACATGACCATTTAATTGACCATGTATATCCCAGAAACCCTAGTTTTGGTTATAAAAAGATGTGAGCTGAGGCAAACTAAATGGAGCCAAATTTTGCAGCAGATCTAAGGTGTGAAACATCAAGACAGGTGATAATTTTGATCAAAAGACAAGGAGAACAAGAAGTTAACATCTGAAGAGACATGATAAAAGGCTTCATTAAATCAAAACTTGCAAGAAGATCCAATAGAAGAGAAAGAGAGATTAGAATTATGAACTCTTTATTTTATAGTAGTTTCATACATGTTTATCTTTGATTTCATTTTCTATGATTAGCAACTAAACATGTTTAGTGTCTAGGTATAATGAACCTTAGTTTGGGATAACAATATGTTTTAATCTTTTCTTTACTATAATTATATAAATTGGTCTATTGCGATTCAATTATGTATTTTCCTCTTGTTCTAGTATATTTGGAATATCAATGCATAATTTGGTTTCATATAATTGATATTGAGAAGTCCTTTATAGATCTACCATACTTAAAAGGAGTTGATTGCTAATTTAGAGATAGGTCGACATAAATTCTTTGGATTAGGTTCAAACATAATAGTGGAATTCATAAATTGATAATACAATCCTAAGGGTTTTAACTAGAAAGATTTCTATTAATCAACTGATATAATAGGTGTTAGTAGTCTTGAAAGAGTTATTAACATAAGATAGAAATTTTCCTAATCTAATAATCAATAATATAATTACGTGATAAAAGACTAATTATTTAATAATTTTGTAAGGATTCATCACCTAGACACTAATATTTGATATTAAATTTTCTGAGTAATTTCCTTTTCTTGCATTGGTTATTATTTCTAATTTAGTTTATTTTTTAATTTTTTATTTCTAACTAAAATTCAAGCATTCAATTGTTAGGCTAGATAATAAAAGAAGGGTAACTATTAGTAACTACAGCCTTTTTGAGATTGATCTGTACTTACCTGTAATAGCTACAGCTATGTTGTGCAATTGTGGTTAATTTTATTATTGGTATAGAAACCACAAATCAAGTATGTAATAAGGAACATTCTTTTAATGCATTCTCACTTACAAAACTCTCTTTCATTATATGTCCTTAAGCTCTTGATCTTTTTTCCCATAATCAATTTCAACATGCATTTTAAAAACTTTGAAGACTTATAAGACATTTGCTTTCCTATTTATAGGGTATACCCAACACCTTCTAAAAAAATCATTAATGAAAAAGAAAAAGTATTTTAATCCTTTATGGATGGAACTTGTACTTGCCAGGTGAACCAATTTAAAAACAAAGTTGGTTCATGAATTTGATGCTTAAATTTTACACTATTTTATTCACCTATAATACAATGCTTAAAAGGAGGTAGTTATATCTTTGTAAGTTTAGGGAGTAGTTTTTTCTCAGCAAAGATCTCCATTCCTTGTTTGGATATATATCCAAGTTTTATATGCCATAATATTGAAGATCTTTCACTTAGAATATTTGAAGTGGCTTATTCTTTTACTTCTAGCAATGTCTCTCCCTTTAACTTTTACAACTTTGCACCTACCTTTTATCCCTTAATAAATATCAGTATACCTTGAATTATCTTTAGAATCCTTTTGATAATTTTTATTTTTCTCCCAAGATCATCTAGTCAGCCCAAAGGAAATAAATTTATCTTTAAGCCCTTCATATGTCATACTTCTTGAAGTTTGCAGACTATACTATTATACATCTTTACCTTAAAGATTCCAATACCAACGACTTTTAGAGGATAGTCATTAAAACTATATATAGATCTTCTAGATAAGTTTATAATGATGGAGCCACTCTTTTCTAGAGGTCATGTGAAAAGTAGCTACTGATTTGAAGAGCCATATGTCAAATAGTAACTTCATACTTTCAATTATTATACCTATTTCACATCACCTAATATTGATTTCATCCAAAGTATTTGCAATATTTTCTTAAGAGCTAAAATTTTTCTTATTTAAATTCTAATAATCCCTTTCTATGTGATCCTTCTTTCCAAAATTGTAATAGTTTATTCTTCTTCTTACTTTTTTTTTAGTACAAGGGAAAAACTAAATCAGGCTACCGTAGCTGCCTCGCAATGAAGGACCCCTGCTTATCCTGTAAGAAGAAATCTGAACATTGCCATGGGAGATCTTGGGCATTGCTAAGGAAGCCATCATATCCGCACAGGGATTCCCCTCTCAATAAACATGTTGGATCGTGATACTCCAATCCAGCCTCTGGAGCTCGCGTATGTCCCTAGCCAATGGAAGACCTGCAAAATAAGGCGATTCAGACGATGAGAGGATATTAATAACCTATAAGGAATCCGATTTGACTACCACTTGTCGATAACCGAGGTTCCATACCAGCGGGGTGCCAGAGAGGACGCCCCAAAATTCCGCGTGCAAAGGGGAGCACACCCCAATATTCTGGAGGAACCTCCCACACCAATTGCCGGAACTATTCTGAATCAATCCCCCCGCCGACACAAGGCCTGTTCCTGGCATAACAGCTCCATCCGTGTTCATTTTTACCCAACCCTCCCTTAGTTTAGTAACTAGATTCGAATTGGGCCATGTTTCATTGATCTTTTATTTTTCACCACAAAGTTTTGACTTATTAAAAACTAGATTCCATTTCTTCCTTTTTCATACGTTGACTTTCTTCTTTTAAAGCAATGATTGCAATGAACATTCATGTGACTCTATTCTTTAACCCAACGATGTGAGTTAAGAGAATAGAGTAGTCAAATTATGTATATGGTTGGCCATTGAAGTGGATTCTAACATCTGAAGAGTTAAAAAGTTTTCTCTTAAGAAAAAATCTATAATTGAGTGACTTGATCTTGTAAAACTTTGTAAGATGATCTTATATCTCATATCCTTTTTTTTTAATCTTCTACACTAGACAAAAAATTGTCAATAAAAGTTAGATAAAGATTTGTAATAGCATTTATGTCCAATTCATTCCATTTAGCATCATCTATGAAGTTCATTGCCCTTCTACTAATGGTTGTGAGGCAATTATCCTTAAGGTTGTAAGGTAGTTATCCTTTGTAATGATAACTTTTATCTTCAATTTTAACAACGAGAAATTATTCCCTTAGGACTTCTCAATCTTAAGTTTAGTTGTCATTGCTTCTATGTCTAACTACTTTGAACTAAGAGAAATATATCCCTTTATTTTACATAAATAATAATTGTATATTTGAATAGTGCCTAGCATCTTGAAAAAGTGAATAATATCTAACTTATTCTTAAGTGGAGAATCCACTATAGATAGCAACCACACAACATATATGATAAGTAAATATATACACCCTAATTAGGTTTTAATACCACTTGTTAAAATGACGATTTAGGTGAAGTAAAATCACAACTCAATTAGGATTGGAGGAAATATTACGAGTAAAAAGAGAAACTATAATACAAACTCTTGCTCACTAAGTTTAAGCTATAAATATTAATTTATAATTTATAACCTGTAAGATTGGAATCCTTACAAGCTCTACTCTTAGATATTTGAATTTGTTTGTTGATTGATGAAACAAGAAAATTGATGGATACTGACAAGTGTATTAACCTAATTAGAGTCACACGATTCAATTTGTTATAATTACACTATATCCTAATATTTTCTTTTGTACCACAAATATTTTATCTTTATCTAATTATTTTTATATGAATAATATCTAAATATTATTAGTAATATCTAAACTCTTCCAACAAAATACAAGTGCCTATAGAACCACTGCCCAGCTAACTTACTTCATTTGACTAATGCAACCTGGTTAAACCATAGTCTACATATATTCCATGTTAAGTGATGTTTTAGTTGATTATTGGTCATTAGCAATTATAGTCATTCTAAGATACAGGAAAAATAACGGTTTAGTTATTGACTAGACAGGAGAAAGATATACATCGCACCACCTATCCACTTTGGCTTGGTTGGAGAACGTCTTAAAGATGATCTTAACTTGGACCAGTGCCTTTCCCTCTAACCATCCCTTTCAGTGGCGTTATTGATGCGACTCAAGTTGACAAGGCGTATGCTATTTGATAGTATTTTTGCATGATGAACTTTCAGTTCTGAAGCCATCGGAAAAATCCTTGCATTGTAAAACAGGAATTTTTATTCTGAAAGTTAAGATAATTTTCATATTCAAGTTGATGATGCTGACAAATAAGGAAGCTGCGTTGTGTTTTTCCCCAGCTATTTTGTCCTTTCTTTCTAACTTGGGGTATATATATGCCAATTATATCTCAGATTTTATGGAACAAACGTTGAGTATAAGAAAATGTTGTCTGTTACGAGTGTTCACTTCTTACAAATCGTGGGGTTTGTGTTTCTTAGTACTTTCCTCGTAAGCTGCCAAGCTTCTTCCCTTCGTCGTCATACTTTTGTGGTAAGTACGCAAAGAATACTGGTAAATGTACTCTTTTTGGCTAGACATATATACTAATTAAGATGATTTACTTATGATTCCAGTTTTGTCCTCTTCATATTAGGCGACTTACAAGTATTTAACCATTTAATAGATAAGTTTGACTTTGATTACTAAACCTGAAACTTGTTTCTAAGACACGCATTGCTTCAATAAAAAATTAACTAATTTAATAGAAAATATTATTCAAAATTATAAACAAATTAATAAGCTACTAGATCACCATCTCATCTCTGATCATAGTAATATGGTTATATCCTTGAACTGAAATAAAGATAGAGGACATTACCACTGAACTAATTCATTCTTGGCATGCAATCTCACATTTTAAATACATAGCTCAAAATCTGAAGCTCTTAGTAACAATAATATACTTTACTAAACAGTTACAGTTATGTCAGGCACCAAATTAGCTTCTTCCCCCAACTAAGGAGGGATAGATATAAATGTAGGTGTTGAATCTCTATAGTTGATCCAAAGTTCCTTATATTGCCGAGTTATATTGTAGGTAAAGGAGGCTCCGTACAAAAGGCTTTGCAGTACAAACAACATATTGACTGTAAATGGGAAATACCCCGGGCCTACGTTATATGCTGACAAGGGAGACACCATTGTTGTGAATGTCGTCAATAAGAGCCCATATAACATCTCCATACATTGGTAGGCATTTATATGCTTTGTTCTTTGCAGCAGGAAAACAGATAGGCTATAAGCAATTACCATTAAATTCTAAGACAGCACTAGGCTATTGGTTTCAGTGATTTTCTTGATTATATTCCGATCTTTATACTACGATAAAGATGATGAGAAGAGAGATTTAAACCTTTTCCTAAGTTCGATCCTTGAATAGTTTTATGTTCCTTATCCAATTACTAACTGAAATTTGTTTCAATGCGACATAATTATTTTTTTTAATAATGTCATTTCATCAAACTCAATGGGCAACGGCTTGTTGAGAGCTTAAGAGATAAAAAGCACTGATGTCTTGAATCGTGCAGGCATGGGGTAAAGCAACCTAAATACCCGTGGTCAGATGGCCCAGAATACATAACGCAGTGTCCAATCCAGCCAGGAGGAAAATTTAGCCAGAAGATCTTCTTGTCGGATGAAGAAGGAACATTGTGGTGGCATGCTCATAGTGACTGGTCACGCGCCACCGTATACGGCGCCATAGTCATTTTTCCCAAGAAAGGAACCAAGTATCCTTTCCCAAAGCCCCATGCAGATGTACCAATTATTCTGGGTATAAAACATTTGGACTTTGAAGATTAATAATAATTTGTTTCCGTTGCACGTTAAAATTGGACTTTCAAGTTTCAACTGTTTTTTTTTTTTTTTTTGAATTGGGATGTATTAATTGCTGAAATTATGCAGGAGAGTGGTGGAAAAAAGATATATGGGAAATTTATGATTCATTTATGGAGTCAGGAGGAGACCCCAATGCGTCTGATGCTTTCACTATCAATGGTCAGCCTGGCGATCATTATAATTGCTCAAAACCAGGTAAGCCAACTAGCTAGCTCGAATATATGCCCACTTGTAGGCAATGCTATTTCAACGTTGACGTTTGTATTGATCAAACTCGTGATTTCCACTCATACCTCTAGTCAAATTTAAAAAAAAACCTATTCCATTTACAGATACGTTCAAGCTAATGGTTGATTATGGCAAGACATACCTTCTTCGTCTAGTTAATGCTGTTCTTCAAGACATGCTGTTCTTCTCCATTGCCGGTCATCAACTAACAGTGGTTGGAACAGATGGAAGCTACACCAAGCCATTGAAAGTTGATTATGTCACAATCTCACCTGGACAAACTATTGATGTCTTGTTAGAAGCCAACCAGCCTTTGGACCGCTATTACATGGCTGCCAAGGCCTACTCCAGCGCTAATGGCGCAGCCTATAATCCAACCAACACCACAGCCATTGTTCAATATAATGGCAACTATACTTCATCTTCAACTCCTCCTTTTCCTTATCTTCCTTCTGTTAATGACACCAACGCGTCAGTCAATTTCACTGGTAGACTTCGAAGCTTAGCCGATAGTGATCATCCAATACAAGTCCCATTGAACATTACCACTCCACTGTTCTTCACGTTATCTATGGCCACATTTCCATGTCCTAATGGTTCGACATGTGAAGGACCTAATGGTACAAGGCTTGGAGCTAGTATTAACAACATAAGCTTTATTTTACCTTCATCCATGGACATACTCAGAGCCTACTACGATCACACTAATGGTGTGTATGACACCAAATTCCCTAATCAACCACCTCTGTTTTTTAGTTTCACTGCGGATAATATTCCATTGGTTTATCGAACTCCAAGAAAAGCCACGGAAGTGAAAGTGCTAGAGTACAATTCGACAGTGGAGATTGTATTTCAAGGAACAAATTTGGTTGCTGGGACAGACCATCCCATGCACATACATGGAACAAGTTTCTACGTGGTAGGTTGGGGGTTTGGTAACTTCGACAAAGATAAGGACATCTCCACATATAACCTTGTCGATCCTCCTCTTCAAAACACCATTGCTGTTCCAAAAAATGGCTGGGCTGCCATTAGATTCAAGGCCAAGAATCCTGGTGCGTTTCATGACTTTTAAGCTGTTTCAAAAAGAGCCCCTTATTTTAACTGAAAGTTTTAATTCTAAAATGAATTTGAATAATAAATATATATCTAATGATTATAACTACAATCTAACAAAATTTGTTGAAATATACGTACGTCTTGTCACAGGAGTGTGGTTCATGCATTGCCACTTAGAGCGTCACTTGTCATGGGGGATGGATATGGCGTTTATTGTGAAGAATGGCAAAGGCCGAGGAGCGCAAGTACTACCACCGCCTCCCGATATGCCGCCATGTTAGTAGTGGAATAGATATTTGCATCCCTTACAGTTGGCGGTGGAGATAAAGGGGGATCTCATCTATATCTTGATTAATGGCAGATATTTTTCTACTTTTCCATGCAAATGTTTATTGCGAATGACCACTATAGGATACTAGCTACTACATGTGTCAAAGGTGGGCACTTGTTGCCCACAGTACTTAAATAAAATTTTAAGGGTCCTACTATTTTTAGTGTCAAATTTTCCAGAATTTTAAAACTTTAATTTCATATAAATTATTGATAAGCAATTTGCTCCAATTTTTAAGAGATTGGATTTTATCGCTGTATATCAATACTGATTGGAATAATTACTTAATTAATTAATTTGTCGCCAACTTGATAAAGTAAGTGGAAAGAACTTTAACATATAAATACCCTATATTCAAATTAACTTGATATTAACTAAATTAAAATCATAAAATTTCTTAGAAGTCATTATATAAATTAAATTATTATTTTTAATTAACTTAACTTTAGCATTGTATTTTAACTTTTTATTCCTTTTATATTAAATACAAAGATATCGATTATTTTAAAAGTCATGTCGTAATTAAACAAATCATGCCATAATTGAAACTAAAGATCATTGTCGTTACTCTACACACTATTCTAACTTCCTATAGTGCGGAAACTAACAATATAAATCATGATTAACTTGTTAAAATTTGTTCTAAAGTTAAAAATCTTAGGGCCTGTTTGGTTGGATGTTAATTAATAGAACGGAAGGGAACGGAATGGAACGGAAGGGAATGGTTTATA
>JAOQMS010000003.1:22116328-22152205 GCA_027563885.1 Erythroxylum longipes
GTTCCCCTTCAACCGATACAAAATCACCCCCTAAGCTAGCTAGAAGACCATGCAAGCTCACGGAATCTTCCAAATACGCACTGCCGCTTCGTTGAATGGACTGAAATCCTGCATTCCCTTGTAACTGAACATGTTTCCCCTTATGTTGAAATTGCATCGACATCTCCTTCCAATCCACTACTACCTTTCCTAGAGTTTGTAACCAAGCCACCCCTAGGATCACATCCATTCCGCCTAAGTTCAAAACATAAGCATCAATCTCCCACTCTCGGTCTCCCATCCGAATAGGAATTTTCAAACACTTCCCTTGAGTAGTAGCCCTATGGCCATCTCCCAGTCTGATTCCCAACACCATGCTTGTTTCCACCATCAGCCCCAACCTACTAACCAGTTCAGGGGAAATAAAGTTATGGCTAGCTCCACTGTCCACTAAGATCACAATCGGAACCCGTTGTAATTGCCCTGCCAACCGCATAGTTTTTGCCTCCAGTATCACTATCCCATTCGCCCCAAACACCCCCATTGTTCTGCATTTCAAAGCTATTTCAACCTCCTCCTCAACTTCAGCTTCTAGGGCAACAATTTCTCCATTTTCATCCAAGGTTTCATTGTCATCTAAGATTAACAATCTCAGCTGTTTTTCAGTACACTGATGCAGGGGATAGAACCGCTCCCCACATCTGAAACACAGGCCTTTTGCTTTTCGGTCCATGAGTTCTTGGTACGACAGATGGCGCACCCCTCTGTTCCTCTCCGTCGGTCCCCACCGGTCACCTTCAGTTCGCCTTGTGGAAGTCGCCGTGGGTAGAACAACTATCCGACGTTGTGCCAGGAACTCAGATGGAGCCCCAGAGAAGTCGCAACCTCTCCCCGATCCAGCGACCCTCTCAAATCTCCCTCGACTCGTCGGGTTTGGAGGCTCCGGGTCGCGCTGGGTCGGGTTGACACAAAAGTTGCCCCCTAAAAGGCTCCCTCGATGCACAGACCACATGTTCATGCGAGGACCTACGCCATCGACGCCCCCGAGCTCACCATTCACCTCATCCTCCACCGCCCTCGCTTTCTTCATCAGTTGATACCTACTAACAGGTCCAAACGTACGTACCCTTCTTCGAATATCAACTCTCAACCCACTCATGAAGTACCCCATGAACTGCTCTTCTGGTAATCGTCCTACTTGCAACGAGATAAATTCGAAACCCTCAATATATTCCTCCACCGACTCAGTCTGCTTCAAGTCCAACAACTCCTCAAAAGAATTATCAAACCTTCTTCTCCCATAACGATCGATAAGGGCTCGCTTAAACCTCTCCCAATCCAACTCTTCCTCTGTCTCCCGCAGAAGGTTAAACCAATGGATGGTGGAACCTTCCATGCTCAAAAGGGCTAGTTTCATCTTAATGGGATCCGAAGTATTATGAACTTCAAAATATACTTCAGCTCTCGTGATCCACCTTACAGGGTCTGACTCATCAAACATGGGTAACTCCACCTTACGGACTGACATCCTATATTCTTCCATGATATCATCGGAGTGCTCCACCAGATGGGATTGCCCAGGGCCTGGGTTGCTCACCCCTCCAGCATTTGGCCTTCTTTCTGATGCATCTCCACTCCCTTGTCCTTCCTCCGGCCTCTTACCCAACATTTTACTCATTTCCAATAGCAAAGATCGTTGCATTTCTCCCATTGTCATTCGCATGGATGACTGAATTTCTTCCACCTCAGCCTCCAAGTTAGCCATACGAGATTCCAATACGTCTTCCCTATCAGACATCTTAGATGGCATCAAGGTGAGTTGCTCTAACTTCGCTAGCCTTCAAAAAAGAAAACAAAGGATCGTCTCCCCCACAATTGGTATCCGACAGGTCAGACCAATGTTAGAAAACTCTAGCTTAATAGGCTAGAGATCAGTATATTATTGATAGTAACTCAATGATAAGCACTGCTATTACAAGTAAATCCAAGGATCACTTCCTGTACCAGAGCAAGAGTTGCTCCTTAGGGAAAGAATAAGTTTTCTCTCTCTGTCTATAGCCACAATTCTCCGCTCTCTTTGCCTCCTTCTCTTTCTTCCCCCTTTTTCTGCTCTCCTATCCCCCCTTCTTAGCTGCCCCTCGTACAATCTATTATTCCCTTGTGCCACCTTAGCACCATTCTAACTAACTCTAACATTATTCTCTTCATTCATCACAGCCCCCTCTTTCTTTTACATGAATACACTCTCCGTATCCTAGGCTTAGTATTATTATTATCATTGGCCCAAACATCTTTTCTAATTTCTTTTTTGGGATTGTTATCACGACTCTTTTTGCTATTCGCCGTACAATTTCACCTCCTGCACTTCTCATAGAAATTTCATATTTCTTTTAATGATTAAGGAAGATGTCCTTTAGAGTGAATAATCATTATACCCTTAGAAGTGTGTCACTTCGTCCAACATCAGTCACCAGTGCAACTATGTTGTACCCTTTCCCACTCATTCGCCACTTAATATTCTTGCACATTCGGTAACAAGATATACGGATACCTCCTCCTACTATAATCGAGATCGCTTTCAGTTGCTTAATTGTATCAGACCATATTACCACTGCAAAACCCTTAAAAGAGTAATCAATGTCATGCTACTGCGAATAGCCTCTTCACTGCAAGTCTTGGAATTTAACAATTAAGCTATTCGGGTTGAAAGTTTACTTTTCAACACCCTCATCCGTAGGTTTTCCAACCAAAGACCACGTCTAGTTGTTATTTATCATACACTTTATGCTTTACACTTGATTTTGTATATGCAACAATTTTAACGGTCCATATGAATTTGTTTGGGCATTAATTCGGCCAGCCCCCAAAAACTCAAATCATCTTCGACCGTGCTTGTAATAGCTTTTGTGTTCTTGTATAGGACATAACCATTCAGTTGCAGCGCATTTTCAACGCAGCCACTCGCCGGTGTCACCAAACCAAAATCATCTGTGCCCTGGTTGCTTGAATCACCGTCACCGTGGTCGCCGAGATGCCATCCTCTTAATCTAAAAAATTTCTCCCGTCTTCATTTAGCAAAGCGTAGACGAAGGAAAGGAGGAGGAATAAAATTATTACTTAAATTTTGGTGCTGGCAAGAGAAATGAATGTACAGGAATACGTTCAGATTTAATTAGCTGAAGCATTTATTTGTCAAATATTTTCAGAATCTGAGTTCAGGTCAAATATCAAGTTTTTGTTTGCCTTAATCTTGGGAAAAGCTATATAAAAATGTTTTGGAAAAGTTCCTTGAAAGTAGTCAGAGAAAGGAGACAAAAAAAAGACCACCACCCATGTAAATAGGATAAAGCTGATGATAGAGAAGTTCAAACAACGATCTATACACGCCACACAACTTCACTTCACAAAGCTCCACATGGCCTTGCGTTTCCTTCCTTTATTTTCTGGTGTATAAAGGACCAGAGTTTCACTTTGCACCACTGAAATTTAAACCTTAAGAGGACGACAACATACTCATTATAACTTAGGGCCAATCTTAGTGGTTCGCC
Source organism: Erythroxylum longipes (assembly GCA_027563885.1). Lineage (NCBI taxonomy): Eukaryota > Viridiplantae > Streptophyta > Magnoliopsida > Malpighiales > Erythroxylaceae > Erythroxylum > Erythroxylum longipes. The sequence continues at coordinate 22,119,856 of JAOQMS010000003.1, forward strand.
CTCATTCACAGTAAAAACATTAACAGTTGATGGAGATAGAAACGCATTCAAATTACTAAAATCACTCTACAACCTCAATCGGCTCGCAACCACTATCAATCGATGCCTTGACTGCATCAAGTACCAGCTGTGTCTTTCTTGTACGCGACGGCCAAGTTTGATCAGGCTTTGCACCATTTGACTTGATATTTCCAACCAATCGAGCAAATTCTCTGACCATGCAAGCCTCCTGGGGGAGATCAGTAGCAACATAGTGCTGGCTTCCTGTTGATGTCCACCCCGTCACCATTTCATTAAACCAACATTTTGACGCCGCGGTGAAAGAGCTCTCCTTCTCTTGAACAGGAACTACGAAATCATTGAGATGCAGAGTACCTGCTGTTCCTACAGCGGTAAAATCCATTGTCAAATGTGACAAGAAAGAACACTGGAAGCTTGCTAATTTACCATCTTCCCAGTGAAGAGAAGCTCCACAAGATAAAATCACCCCCGTTTCATTTAATATAGGCCCTCGCAGGGCTACGACAGTCTTTGGCAGTTCGTAGTCAACAGCCCAGAGAATAGCCCTGATGCAATACCATCCAACATCACCAAGGGCTCCAAGACCATCAAGATCTGGCTTCACACGGATGTTATTCTTGAGAAAATCCTCATCCGCTGAAAGCGTAAAGCAAGTTTGTATCTGCAAGAACAAATTCTTCTGAATGTGTCCTTTCATCATAGCAAGTACCATAAAGACTATCAGGAGAACCGCAAAACAAACAAAACCAAAAAATGATATATTCTGATGTTGGAAGGTTAGCAGAAAAAGGTATACTGATATAGTATATTTATTTCAAGACGATCCATCATTTTCTTAAAAATGTCAGGCTAAAGGGGATTAATGTTTTCAACATTTTCAATATCACTGGGTCCTAATATGATTGGGGAAGGAGAACTTGTGCCGTTGAACTACAAGCTCATAGGCAACAGAGATGAGTATCACCTACAAATAACATATTATGTCAAGAATTGGGGAGCCATGGCTCTCGTTTCAACCGACATACTTCATCCAGCGTAGTACGTCTGTGCCTACAGAACTGGACTCAACTTTAAATCACAACCTCCTCTACCTATCTACATGATACAAAATTCCTCAATTCCTACAACTCGATAAATAAAGTTACAATTTGTTACAACCAATTTAATTTAAAGAGTAAATAATTTACTAATTAAATAACCAACAACGAAATAAAGAAAACAGATAAAAAGGTTCTCAGCATTAGTCTCAAAACGAGGCCCTGAAAATTGAAATGACCAAAATTTCCATAAATCACTTTCTTGTGGTTAAAAAAAAAAAACAGAAAAGGCAACATCGGAGGCTAAAACTCACCGATTTGAGCTCTCCGAAGCTGTCTTTATCACTCAAGAAGTCCTTCATCTTCTGAGTCCTGGGATTATGCATCCACATCGTCCCGTCCATAATCTGAATTCCATTAGCCTCGCAAGCCTCCAATATCTGATTAAACTCTCCAACGTTGAGACTCGCAGGTTTCTCGAGAAGGATGTGTTTTTTTTTCTGGGCAGCCAAGGAGGCCCATTTGACGTGGAGGCTGGTGGGGAGAGGGATGTAGACGGCGTCGATATCTGGGTTGTCGAGTAGTGCCTCGTAGGAACCGTAGATCTTGACATCGGGCGGATAGTTGTTGGCTTTTGCAAAGGCCGCAGCTTTCTCCACCGAGCGGCTGGCCACGGCAGCGAGATGGGCGTTGGGGGCAAGATTGATGGCCCGCGAGACCTTCCGGGCTATGTCTGCGCATCCCACCACGCCGATTTTTATCGTGGTCTCTGTCATATCTGATCTTGATTCTTTATCTGGACGGTGAGTTTGTGTTTGTTGTGAGAATAGAGATTGGAAAATGGCAGGTGAGGTTATCATTTATAATTATTGTGTGCTGGACTGATGTGGACTTTTGAGTTTTGATTTTACTGGGTGGACATTGAGTCGGCCGGACTTATTTGTAGTTTGCGGGTGGTCGTTGTTACCGAAAGCATAATCAGAAATCGAATTGAATTATTCCGCTACTTGTCCTGAAGGCGATGTTCCAGAACCAGAATTCGTTAAAAAAAAAAAAAGTAAATTTAATTTTAGTTTTAAATTTTATTTAATTTTATAATATCAGTTAAACTAAAAAATATATATTAAAATTTTTAAATATAATCCAACTTTAAGTTTATTATTAATGTTATTGCTACATAATTATTTATTAATATTGAATTAATAAATACTTGTATAAAAAATAATTTTATTTTTTAAATTAAACAATCATTATTAAAGATAAAACCTTCGTGCATTTTTTTTTTAACCCACGAGATGTTCTAGGAGGATCTCAACTATGGGAAGACGTTTTTAAGCCATTCACTTCTAGACTAATCTCCGCTTGCACCGAATCAGCCCGTAAGGAGTAAAGTGTTGACCAAATAGATTTCTCTATTTTTAGGACTCAAACTCGAGACCTTTGATCAAGGAATAAGAGTATTGAACTACTCACACCAACCATATTTAATTAAACCTTCGTTTATTAAGTCCACGTGTTTGTATAATCAAAAGTTTCACATTTAAAGTCTCAAAAGTCCTTATATTTATTAAATCAAGGAAAGTTATGATCAATATTTTGACGATAATAAAATATAATTATCATTAATGATTTAACATTTAATTAAAAATAATATGAAATGATGTCAGAAAACAATTTGTGAAGACTAATTCCATTCAAAGGCAAGGAAAAGATCGAGAGCAAAGAAGATCATGGCGTAACAAGTCTACAAGCTCATTTGTAATCTTCTATTTCTTTCCGAGTGACTTTAACGCTTTAGGAGGTCTTTATGTATATCTTGAACTTAATGTATAAATTTTTTTCATCTATCAAGAGAAATTAAGGCTTTAATTTCAAAGAAATTTTCTTGAATTTTAAAATACGTTTTGAAGAATTTTTAAAATTTTTTTGGATCAAGTTTTAGTGAAAAAGAAGTGAGGTTTGATTTTTGAAAGAACTTAAAAATCTTTGAATATGTGTTTTTATACATATTGGTTGACCAATGTTTACAAAACTTTGAAAAGGTTATGTACAATAAGTTTTTTTATGACATTGATTGACCAATATGATACATTGATTAATTAATGTGTTAGCTCGATTGTTACTAACTATTACAACAACAGTTTTTGTATCTAATGATATTTTGGTAGTATGGGTATTAATACTTACAAATTAAGATGCTAAACATCTTTAATTATAAAATTTAAAAGAGTTATAATAACATATTTACAAGAGTTTTGATCATTTACAAACATTCATGTATTGGTTGTAAAGTGATCGACCTTGAGCATTAAAGTAAGCAAGTATGGTTCATTTACATTGTAAAATGTCAATTGAGACAGCCTTTCTTGTATTTAGGTGTTCTGAGAAGCATTGAGGTTCCACTTCAACCTTCAAGGAAGATTTTATGATTGTTTCTCTTTGCCTAATAAATACTATTGTAAGAAAGTTTCTCTTCACTTAGTCAAAAGAAGAGATGAGTGGAATCCTTAAAGAAAATAGGAAGTAGATGTAGGTAAGGTTTGTTTACCGAATTACTATAAAATCGATTTATAACTTCTCTTCCCTATACTGTTTACTTTATTCTTAGTTGATTGATTGAGCTTAATTAAATTGTTATTGCAATTTATCATTCAATTTGAAATATATTAAGGGTCTTTATTAAGTTGCAATTTCTTTAAAGTTCTCTAACATCCAGTTCCCCTCTCACTCGGATGCCATTAAGACTGCTAAGTGGTATTAAAGCAAGTCTATTTTATTATAATTTCAAACAAAATTTTGATAAAAGATCTTCGTAGCATATCTACATCTTCATCTAGCCAAGAGGGTCAAAATATTATTAAGGCTCCTTTCTATGATGGAAATGATTATTTTATTAGAAAGCTAGAATAAAATTCTTCTTGATGGTTAACAATGTTGACTTGTGCAAAAAATTTTCGAGTGGTTCATTCATTCCTATTAAATTTATAGATGAAAAAATAATGTTCCTAAACTAAAATGAGAATAATATCCTCAAGATAAGATAATAATTTCTTTGAATAATAAAGTTATATATTTTATTTATAATTTATTAAAAATGAATTAAGTCAAGTCTATATGTGTGAACTGACTTATAAAATTTTCATTTCATACTTCAAAAGTTACATATGAGGATACAAATTAAGTAAAGAAGAGCAACGTAAGCATGCCAATAAATCAATATAAATTGTTTCAAATAAAGCACGAAAAAAAGTATATATAGCATGTAAACTAGAGTTATTGATATTATTAATTCTCTAAATGCTTAGGCAAGATATATACTAATGTTAAAATGGTGAGAAAATTGCTTTAGTCTCTTCTAAAGACTTGGGAAGCAAGGTGATGATAATACAAAAATTAAACGACCTAAATATGCTACCTTTGGAGGAACACATTAGATATCTATTCACTTATGAAAGAGGCTCAATAAGATTCAATAAGAGAAAATGGCTCTAAGAAGGAATAACTTAGCTTTCTAGGCCTCAAAAGAAGAATCAAGTGAAAAAGAAGAGACATTAACAAGTGAAAGCAATAAGGAAGACATTGCCTTTATCACTAAAATTTCAAAGACATTTTTAAGGAGAAGGACTTTTTCAAAGGACAAGATTTCAAGGAAAGTAGATATCTTCAAATTTTAAATTAAATAATATTATTTTTTTGAATTTAGGAAAAAACACATATGAAGTCTTAATGAAAAATATGAGTGAAATGATAAAAAAAGAGAATTAGGACCAAAAAAAGGCACTTAAAGCCTCCACCTATGATGACACAAATGATTATGAAAGTGGCATTTAGAAATAAAAATAGCTCACAGATGCTTGATAATGAGGTACTTTTTAACTCTAAATTATATGATAGTAATAATGATATTTAATTTCATATGATGAACTAGTTGAGAGGCTTAAAATTATGAGTGTGAAAAAGGAAGAAATTATCTTCCAAATTTAAATAGGCTCAAAAGCATTTAGAAGCATGCATAAGTGAAAATGAAGGATAAGAAGTGCATCATTTTAGAGTATGGACATTATTGATAATCATAACTTAAATGCATTAAAGCATATGAATGAGACATTGAAAAAGGAAGTTAATTCTCTTAAGGACTCTTTGTCCAGATTCACTAAAGGAAGTGATAAACTTCAAAGCATGATAGGACGTCAAAAGAGTTCAAGTAATAGGCATATGATTGTAAGTGTATCTACCAAAACAATATTTGTTAAGGAGAAGAATTTGCCTAGTGAAGAATGCTTGCATAATATGAAAAATGTGCATGGTACATCCTCATCCACTCATAAGTCATATGCACTTATTGCATCCATTAGTCCTTACTCTAAACATGTCAAATTATGCATTGCAAATAAACATGTCAAATATCACAAACAATACCTTATACATGCTTTGGGTAGGTGAGGTGATCAATGAAACTTATACATGCTTTAATCTCACTCCAGATAGTGCAATCAAGCAACAAAATGGTGCACACTTTAGCTCTGGCTCATTCACCTTAACAACAGATTCATACACACCCCAATTTGGCACTAACTAATAGGCTACAACTAATAATCTTTCATTACCACCACATAGCACAATTAATCTCCTTATAAGGCCTCAATATATGTTAAATAACATCAATAAGTCACCACAATATACCAATTGCACATACAAGGCACTAATTTTATGAAATATAATCACAAGTAATACTCAAAATTATAATGATGCCTCAATGATACCTTTAAATACATATTACTCTTAATAATAAAATTATGCATCATACAACTGACAATTCACATGTATTTATTACGACAAAAACCTAATCTAACAAATTTGGTCGAAAGTATCAGTTCATCATAACCTGGTTTAATTGCAATTCTTCCCAAAATTGAGATATCAAAAATGCAAATGATTAATTAATGAATGAATTAAAATTAATACTATAAATAATCCTAATAATTAACCTAAAAAAGGTCATTGGCATATATCATTTGTAATCATACTAAAAGTATCGTAGATTTATTTTCCTGTACTTGAAATGTCAACAACAAAATCTTATGAATGCTAATGAAATCTTCTAGCATTCCTTTCCTTGCTCCTTCAAAGTTGCTTATCACACATTTCCTTGTATTGTTACATCACTTCCTAAGTTTTACTTTATATAAAAATAATAACAATCTTCATTTTAAAAAAATAAAAAAAAAAACAAATTTATTGATTGACTAATATGAAATATTAATTTACCAATGACCTAAATTTGCCTAATACTAATTGATTATTAGAGCATACTAGTTGACTGATGAGGTCAAATCAACCTTAAGCGTATCTTAGTAATTGTATAAAAACTCTTAAATTTCTATAATATCTAAAATACCTAAATTTGATATTCGTATCGAAAGTTATGCCCAAAGGACATAATAATGTTCAATAGTAGTAGTAAAATAAACCAATACGCTTATTCAACAAATTTTCCTCCTTCCTTAAATATTATCATCACAATTATTCAACCTACATCTTGTATATCCAATAAAAATCCCCAATTAAATTAACCAATATTAGCAATCTCCTAAGTTTTTAAATTTCATTAAAACTTTAAAAATCACAAGCTCAAAATTTTGGAATATCAAATCCTCCCTCCTTAAAAATAATTTTTGTCCTTAAAACTTTAATTAATTGAAAATGTAAAGGTTTTAGCTTGAAACTCTAAGCATAATTCACTTGTCAAACCCTCTTCGGCATTTAGAGATGGCAATTCCGGCTCGACCTACCTGACCTGGCCCATTTTTGGCCCTGATTTAGCGGGCCATGGGCGGGGCACGAGCCGATCATGGTCCACCTGGGTGAGCCCGGCCCGACTCGAGGCCCGACAAAATGGAGTCATTTTGTCCAAAACGACTCCGTTTTATTTTTTTAATTAAAAAATACCGACAGGTTGGGTTTGGCCAGGCTGGGCCACGGGCCATCCGGCCCGTCCCATCTCTGGCCGACCCATTGACACGCTTATCGGCATCTATGAGACAAAAAAAAATGAGTATAAAATCAAATCTTATAAACTAACTAAAACTACATTAATGAGCTACTCATTCTACCTAGGATCATGTCCTAAATTAAACCTAAAGCTCTAATACGGCTTTATCATTCCCGAAGCATAATATAACCTTACTAGGCTCGTGATAAACCACCATCTAATAGTAAGGTCTGTCCACTCAAGCTTTTTTATTAGGTTAAATCTAATCAACCAATACAAACTCACAACGAACAATTATACTAAAAAATAACTATAAAAATCTCTTTAATAATTAAAAAAATTATCACCCATAAATCAACTCAATCCTTGTGAAATAATTAAACAACCTTAATTCACCACTACAATAATGTCTCTTACTATAAGACTCCTTGTTTCTTACTTTAAATGTTTCATGCTCAAAACTTGCCTAAGAATCCCTTAAAATAGCATATAACAAGGTAGTATATATCAAACAAAAAATAATAAATAAATAAAATATTATCTCACAATCTCTATATGCACAAATACTTACAAACTATGCAAATTTAACAGTATCACCTATCTATGTAACACTTATTAAGGAAATAACATGGAATTAAAATATTTCATAAGGCATCATAAAATTAAATGCAACAAAAAATGTATTAACTACCACACATATTGCAATATATACACCCATTATAGTTGCTAGATAATTCATATGGCCAATGGACTCGTACACGCATGGATTTAACCTTAGATAATTAGTCCTAAACAATATGAATAAGTCACGAGAACACACTATTCGTAAATACAAGGCATTAACTCCATAAAATTCAGTCCCAATAATACTTAAAACCATAATGTTGTTTCCTTGACACCTAAACACATACATCACATATACTTGTATAACTATGTCACATAATATATAATTCATGCACATTTATTTTGAAGAAAATTTCCAATTTAGTCAAAAGTTCCAACTTACCATAATCCTGATTTGGGGTTTATACAATTAATTTTAAAATTAAGATACTAAGACATGCAAACAATTAAAAAGACACAAAAAGACAATAAATAACACAAATAATCATAATTATCAACCTCAAAAATATCATTACCTACTTAAAAAATCATAATTGTCATATACCACATGTTAATCATACAAAAAAAACCTTATATCCCTTTCTCTATAATTTACATTTATTTAAAACTACCCATATTTTGTGAATATAAATGAAATCCACTAGAATAGCTTCCATTTCTCTTCCAATTTGCCTTTTAACACGTTTCTAGTTGTTGTTTTATCACTTGCTAAGTTTTATTTCAAATAACATGCTGAATGTCTTAAATTTTCATAAAATTTTGAATCATTTCAGTTCCATTCTTATAAAAAATTATGTTTAAATATTGAATAATATTTAATAGTAACAAAAAAACTGAACTAACATTATTAATAGTGATAGTAAGCAAGGAATGAATTCATTGGTCTCTTTGTTCCATTTTGAAATGATGCTTGTTTAGCAAGGAACGGATAAATGAAGATGATTCCTTGGAGTAGTTAGTTTGCTCACCAAAAATCAATTGTTATGTAGTTTTTCCTTATATTTTACTTTATTGCTAGTTGTAACTCTTTTAGGAGCCTCTCCTTTATAATTTTATTTAATTTTTCAAAAAAATAAATTAACATATTTCTTCATAAAATTTTCTTTTTATTTAAGTAATTTTTACTTTTAAAACATGTTATAACAATCTCTAATTTGATTAACAAGCATTAACAATCACTCCAAATTATTAAATTTTATTTAAGCTATAAAAATTACAAAGTTCAAAAGTTTAGGATCTCGCTATTTCGACTATAAAATATGGGAATTATGAATCTATAGTTTGTTGGTGTTTTCTTATTCTTATTCTAGTTTTAATAGAGTTCCCAATATATCATGTACAAAGAAGAGAAATAGCATAGAAGAAGAGTAGTTTGATAGAGATTAGATTATAGTATAAAGCACAACTATAAATTTGATCTTGAATTTTATGTTAGAAAAAAGAAGCAAACAGAGAATCCTAAGAGGAGGAGAAAGGAGAGGAGATGGAAACACAAAGTTGAAAATATTTACATGAAAACATTTATTTTTGCTCCTGGTGGTGTTCTGAATCAATAAGAGTAGAATAGGTCTAATAGAAGTCAAATGTAGTAATAAAAGTATCAATGAATAAGAGCATAAAAATTTTGGTTTACTTTTTAGGATTAATTACTAAAAAAAAATCTTAAATTTGATTGAATTTTACAATTATAGCTCAAACTTTAAAAAATAACAATAAAAATTCTTTAATTTTTAATTTTTTATAAAAATATCCTAACATTAAAGTCTTCATTAATAGTGCTAATATGACAAGCCACGTTAGCTATCATAAATTTTGTGAATGCTAAGTGTACAAAATTTTTCATGTCAATTTTCATTCCACCCATCTTATTCCACCATTCATCCTCATCAAGGACATCCATCTCAACTTATTCATGTCTTAAGCACTTAGCTCGTAACACTGGTTCCCACCAGTGCTAGTCACCATTATTGCCTCCTCCTCTTCCAGCACGTCAGCTGCCTCCACCAGTATGTTCGTGGGTGGTGTTTCTACGACCACCACTACGGTGACTGCCTTGGAATTTTAGGCAAAAGGCATATTAGTTTAGGTTGTGTTTTTGTTTTGTTTTGTTTAAAATAATAATTAAATTAATAAATAATGTAGAAAATTATGCATACTTGGCATCCGCGTGGAATTTATAATGATTGATATGGTTCATTAATGGAGAGTTTAACATCATATTATTTTTATGAAAATTGAAAATTTTAACTATAATTATAAAATTAAGAAAAGTTTAGGACTTTTCTAATAATTTACGTATTTTTTACGGGGTAGTCTTAGTTTTAGAGTCGGCTCTCTGAAAGAAAGAGCTTGAAAAAACTTAGAAGTTGGAGGCTTTGACACAATTTTTGGGATTTTCAACAGTTTAGTGGTTTTGTTAATAGACTTAACATTCTAAATTAGAAAAACTTTTAACCAACTTAACGTTTTAATAATGATCATATAGTTCATTCTTTTGAATTATATTGCCACTTCTTTTTAAAAATTGACACTTAGATGAAAATAAAAAGTTTTAAAAACATTAATATGTTAAGAAAAAAATTTAAAAATCCTCACACTTTTTTAATTATTATCTTCTAATAAGAATAAGGGAATGATCCTCCATAATATCTTTTCATTTTAATTTTGAGATCTTCTTTTGTGACGTAATTGGAGCAACCATCCAAAAGAAAAGAAAAAAAAAAGGCAGTCGTCTGACATGAAGCTGCATCTGTCGAGGTTGGATGCATGTAATAGTAATACAATGTTTATGCAGGCAAAGCGAGAGAAAATATCGACAAGAAGCTTTTGGGACAATCTTTCCATGTGATCTTAAAGATACACTTCTCACAACTCAGAAACATTTTTGCATTTCTTCTTGTCAATCAAATTTAACCCCATGAACATTCCCTTTTTTTCACTTCCCCTTATGTGCCACTGCCAAATACATTTAATGATTTTAAGTGAGCTCATTAGATTATAAAATTAAAAAAACAATTTAAGTAAATTTGGATTTCAATTTTTATATAATTTCATTTTGTAAAATAAATCAGTCCAAACAACCTTTTGTTTGAGACCTAATAAACATAACAGACCTTCACTCCTATCCTTTTCCCCTTATTTCTCAAACTGCCGGCCTGCAATTTCATCGTTAGAAGGGGCTCCAGATATGATTAAGATCAAGTCAGCATTTCACTTCCCTATTTCTTCATCATTCCTTTTCTTAAGCCCTAATGTTATCCTAAAATAATAAATCAAGGATACTTGTAACAGCGAAATTAAGTCATTTCAAGATCATGGCCAACCAGTAAACAACGAATATCATATCAAAAAAGTTTTACGTGCAACGGGAAAGGTGATCAGTTACAGATAATTAGCTCTCAACGGTAAGATGCATTATTTACATCCAAATCTCCATGGAAAAGGTGGATTCATTGGCGCTAAGCAAATACATCAGCTCTCCGTTATCAATCTAATCACTAGATGCTGCACTTAGCTATCCTATAAATATTTTTACTAAATGAATCCCTTATTTCTCCCCAGCACCCTCAGGGTTCCCACCAAAACCCATAAGACCGCACATACTGCTCCAAACATTGATAAGAAAATAAATCCCTTGTTTCTACTGGTGCTCCTTACGGGCACAGGAACATTACAAGCATCAGGATTAACATTCTTCACATTCATTCTGACTCTCAAACTAGACATTCGCTCGAAAGCCTTATTTACCAAAGGACTCTCTGCAGCAGAAGCAGGAGTCGTAGGTATAGACTCCACCAAGGACCACAATGTTGAACGTAACCAGCCAGTGGCACCATCGTCTTCTTTTCCACTATCTTTTATATTAGCTACAGTATGATTATTGGAAGCTTCAAGTGAAACACCTGAGCATGACCAAGATGGCCAAATATCAGACTACAGCATTCCGATAATTAATTTCAGGAATGTACGAAAAGGAAATACTTGTACTGAAGAGCTCTTGAATCTGGTTCAAGGTCCCAGTTTTAAGGCTTTTTGCCTTGCAGACCATCCATCTGATCAGGAGCTATGCATGGATGGACTACAATGACAGCAACTTTGTCCCGAATAATAATGTTCAGAACCAAGAAGACAATTGAAACAATTATTTTATAATCAAAGTTGGACATAATATATACCTGGAATCTTTTGAGATGGAGGGCCTTGAATTGGTCCCGAAGACATAAAGGCATTACTCCTTTGTTCAGGAAGCCATTGATTGGTCACAAAATTAGCATCACACGACTCTGTCTGCAAATTATCAGCCACATTTACCCCTGAGAGAGATTGCAACGGCAATCCATAGTCAGCCACACTTAGCTCTGGAAATGGCAGCAATGGGAAATCCACCTGATCTGCCAGCATATTTGGTAGCAATTGGCAATCAACTTGGTTTGGAAATGAATGTTGCTGCTCCTGGTAAGCAATTTGGTTTACTGGATTATTCCCAGGGTGATTTATGTGTTGATGTAAAACAGTTTCCTGATCAACAACTCCCAAGTTATGCAAAAGCATGGCTGCATCTTCATCAAGCACAAGCTCACTCAATCCATCAAATTCCGTAAATGGAGAGTTGTCCACAGTTTTCTCAGTAGAAGAAGGAACAGATTCTGGACCAAGGAGATCATCAATTTCTAGGAAATCCCCACGGAGATGGGGTGACCATGGAGAAATGTTTGCACAAGAGCTGATCTCAGCTGCATCAAGCAACTGCAATTTAGAGGGTGCTGAATGTTGAAAGTCAAAGTTGGCCTGCTTTCCATCCCACTGCTGACAACCTCCAGATGACGTCCAGAATGACTCATGAAAGATAACTTCTCTTAAAGATGGATCTACTAATGTACTTTCTGCCTCTTCTTCACCAGCAACCTGTAAGAATTTAGACAGATTACAGAACTGAACTCTACCCAAGAAAACAACAACAGTGAAAAAATAAGGACCAGAAAACATATGAGAAACATATCTTAGTCTTGTTTAAATCATTTTTGCGAGAGATGATGGCAGAAAAAACTGATATACATTTGAATTCAAACAAAGTCAAAACTCAAAGGAATAACACCGCTGTCACTAGATTGTCAAAGAAATACCAAGAATAATTCATGCATAAAGTTAATTCAAAAGAGGACATTTGGAAGAATTCAGCAAATCAGAAGAAGAAAATTTGTGAAGCTAAGCAAAGACAACCTGCAATGGTGCATGAGTATATCCTGCTGGCTCATCAAGTAAATCTTCCTCAACAATCTGTGTCATGAACTCCTCCAAATTACTTAATGGTGGCTGGACTTCGGCAACAACTTTAGTATTATCAACAGCAGTTGCTTGATTCTGCTTAACAAGATCCTGTGGCATTACAGCATTATTAACATCTACCTCATCATCTTTAGCCCATTCCTCTTCTTTAAAAGGTGCTCCATATTGTTCACCATTTTTTGGACCAGGTCCACTTTTCTTGTAGACTTTATAGAGCGCATAATAATCCTAAGATAGAGAATAAATCTGAATCAGTAAACAAACATGTGATGAATAATAGATTAGTTCTAATCAGCAATGAGCACGTTAATAGATAATGTAACTGATAGAAGTACAAAAGATACCTGGACATTTGAGCATCTCATAAGTTCTGCTTCATCTAAAGTGTACTCATGCATCACCCAGTCAGTCCGCTCACCATGAGGTGCACGGCCTCTATAGAAAACAAGTGTTTTCTTCACTCCAACAGACCTGGAATTGCACGTTATGATGCGATCCTTTCCTGTTGCTTTCCAATACCCCTGTCTATTTGCTCTATTTGATCTTGCACCATTAGGATACTTTCTGTCCCTTGGACTGAAGAAGAACCATTGCCTATCTCCAGTTTTCAATATAGAATGCCCTGCAGATCATTCGAATTTTGTCAGATAACCGTTCAATCATACACCCCCTAAAATTATGACCCGCACCTCAACAAAATGGGGTAAAAAATGTCGGTTTGTGCTAAAACGTTCAGTTCATTTTGTATTATGTCAACATATGACTGCAGTATCAAGCATTTCAGAAAGTTAAAATTAAACAAACCATTAAAACATAAAATAATCAAAGAAAGAGAAACAAGCCATTAACTAGCATAATTCTCTAAGGAAGCTTGCATGTCTCCACAGTCCATAAATAAACACATAGGAATCTGTTGACACAAGCTAAGGACATTATAGGCATACAACTTTGCACTTCAACAGAAACCAATTAAGAGCAGAGAACACTTAAAAGATGACCATAGCAGAGTCTAAAAGTAATATAGAAACTCGTACATACCAATTAATATATCAGTGAAGCTGTATCATCGTGTTTCAGCCATTCAGAAGATGATTGTCATACATGACATGAATGATTCAATTTGCAAACACCGCGTATAGAATGCCCATTATTAACTGTTAAACGATTAACAAACCAGACTCACCCAAATCAACAAGTCCCGAAAGAAAACACAAGAACCGAATAAGCAGATAATTCAATTTAAGTAAAACCAGCCAAGATTGCGTTCATAGCTATCCAGTCCTAAATCAACTAAACGATGAATAAAACAAGGAAGTTTACAACCAAGTCAAGGCACCTAAACTGGGAACGAAGCATTTCACAGGAAATCATCCCCACCCAAATACAGGAAACATCAAAATCAATAAGCAAATTTTAAAAAAAAGACCAAAAATTCTAATCTAAACAAGTCAAGGTCGCCAACAAACAGTAATGATGACCATAACATGATAGGAAAACGAAAACAAAAATGAAAAAAGATACCAGGCAAATCCTCAGGGTCCCACTTGTAAACATCAAGCTCGCGGATGATATCAAGCTTCAGGCTTTTCCTACAGATCTTCCTCTTCAAGTAATACAAAACCAACTCCTCATCAGTTGGGTGAAACCTAAACCCCGGGGGCCACGACTTCTCGCCACCAGAAAAGCAAGAATCCACCGCCACCGTCATGATCACCATCACACTACCCAAATCAAAGAAAGGAGAGAAGAAACGAATGGAAAAGAAAAGGGGTTCAATAGAATCCTAGAAACTCGAGCACCCACTTGCTATCCCTACATAATTTATCTAGAAAAATTGTGGGTTTTAGTTAGATAGAGTGTGATAAAAAAGGCAAAAAAAACAACAAAAAAAAGGCGGGTAGAGACGTCGAGAGAAAATGAAAAAAGAAAACGGAAAGATTGTCCACGCTTGTGACTTGCTGCTCAAGCAAATAGACGATAATAGTAGTAAAACAAGCACGTCTTCGTGGTGTGCGCAATTTATTAACAGTGAGATTTAAAGTTTAAATTATTAATTAAGATTAAACTATTATAAAGTTTAAAAAAATTTAAAGTTTTAAAATATAATTTAAAAGAATTTATTATCTATTAAAAATTTTAACCTTTAATTAAAAAACTATTAGATATTTATTTATTTATTTTTGAAAATAAAAATCATTAAATAAATTAAACTGAAAAAAAACATTTAAAATTTTTAATACTAAATTGGCTGATGTGATAAAATACTTTAATAATGGATTAATAGCATTTGACAATTATGAACAAAATGTGAGCGAGCGACATCACTGGACTAAACTTGCGGCTGTCATCTTGTCTCAGCCAAGGGGCTCACCAGACTTTGACACATGGAATTACGTGATTAACTGTTCATTATATTTTGTTATTTGGCAATTGAAATAGGAGAGAGAGAGTCTTCGGCTTGGCAAATTCGTGTGCGCTTGGAAATGGATCATAATAATTCATGCGTGTGGATAAGTTGTTTTGATCCCTCCGTTCAATTGTTACGTACAGTGATATAAAAATTTGATTGGACTAATCAATTCAACGGAAAAAAAATGAATCTTTTGATTTAATTTATTATAACTTTTTATATACAAAACTCTATCGATTTAATAAAAAATAGTTTAATTTACTAACAAATAATTTATTTATTTATTAAACTAAACTTTCTAAAATCTTAGAAAAATAATATTAAAGACATCAATATATAAGTAAAATAGTCCAAGAAAATTTTATGATGGTGATCGGGAAAAGCATTAGTCTCGATGATGATTAAAATCTTGAAAAGTCCGATTCCGAATTGATTAATAATTGTCTCATTTTGATATATTCTAAAGGCAAATGTTTACTATCACAAGGACATTTTGAGGTACAATAAATTGGATAAAATTGTCAAAGCCCTCGTATAGAAGTCAATCTTAAGTCTTAAAGTCTAGCTTAACCTTTTCTTGTGATCGTTGATCAACAAGTTCGTTTATTTTTTAACACCTTACACCACTCGTCAACACAAAAGTGTTTAGCACAACTCAATCAAAATGGAATAAATAAGAGAGCAATATGACAAAATTCAACTTTTTATTAAACTATTCACGATTATCCATATGAAGGACTCAAGTTACTACCTCTTCAAAGCACTTTACAATAAAAATGCTTAACAACTTGCTACTCTAAACTCTCAATAAGAACTTTACAATAAAACTCTCAAGTGTTACCCCAAGTGCTGAGCTTCGACCAAGATTCACCAACAATTACACGATTTACAATTTAGATTTAAATGTCTAACTATTCATCCATACCCAAAAAAAAAATTGACACCCTTGTCAAAATAATTCATGGGCACTTCTTCATGAGTGATTCATCTTCGTTTTTATTAGCACATCACCTCTATGTTATTTCCTCTCTCTATGAGTTTTATTTACTTAAATGCTCTTTCTTAAGGCTCATTACGTATAATATAGTAAAACTATTGGTGTAGACTTCTTCTGCTGAGTCCTCACCTCTCTTTGCTTGATCTTTCGTGACCATGGAATTTATTTGCTCCTCATCCACCTTTAATTCAAAGCATTCTTGAGAAAAGAGGGGACCTTTATAAATGAAACAATCAATATCTCGTTTTAATTATTTCTTTGACTTATAGTGAAAAGTTTTATATATCTTTCCTCGTCTTTCTCTTATCCATTATGAGTTTTATTATTCTTTTTGCCCTCTCAATAAATTTCAATGATTCGTGGCATTTAGAGATATACCAAGGTATAACAGTCGTAATTATGCTAGGAAGGTCCTTTATATTTTTCCTCTGAAACGCAACGTATGTTTAACCTTATAAGCTACTTATAAAGTTGAACAACTTATCCTCTTCTAACATATTTTGCACGTATAATATTAAAGATGTGAATTTTTTCATATGCTCCTACATCGAGTCATCTTATTTTAACCACTTCAAGACTTCTCTCATAAGCTAAAAATTGTTATTAGGAATGAACCGATATGTTAGCTCCTTCTTTATATTTCTCTCAAATGATAATAGGAGATCTGCTCGTATTCATATTATTAGAGGTCTCTTTCCTCCACCATAGTTTTATATCGACAACTATATATATTGTTGTGGTTGACACCCTCTTTCAATCAGACACTTTGTCATAGCAAAGTATTGCTTTATATCTCATAAGACACTTTCAATCTGTTTGGCACTCTACTTACCATAAAAAAATTGTGACTCTTACACCTTCACTAAAGTGCTCTCTAATCAGACTCCATATAGCAAATTTGAGCACTAACAGGTCGTAGCTTATATCCCCACGAGCTTTCAAATATTCTTCAAATGCTCTCTTTGCCTTTTAAAGCTAAATCATTAAAGCTTCAAATCGTTTCAAGAAAGGAATTATTCCCTTTTCTATTAGGGCTATAAGATCAATAATTTCCTCTATTCTAGCAACTATTTCCATAAGATTGCCTCCACTAACTATTGTTTACTATAAATGAAATAACTTCTCACCAAGCTTTAACACCAATAATCCTTCTTAGAGCTTTAGTACTAGTTTGCTATTTAACTATAATATCAATTGTTACAAGGCTTTTACAAGTGTAATGAAATTGGATAAAATTGTTAAAGTCCTCGTATGGTAGTCAAACTTAAGTTTAAAAACCTAAATCAATCAAATGGGACAAATAAGAGAGAGATAATAAAAGTTAACCATTTATTAAACTATTCATAACAAGCAATACAAAGGACTCAAGTGACTTTCTCCTCGAAGCATTTTATAATAAAATCTATAAAGAGCTCTTTTAATTTGTAAATACGAACACTCCCACAAAGCTTTAAACTCTCTTATAAATGATTGGATGTACTCAGTGTTACATAATGACTTATAAAATATGTCTTTATATAGTCGTACAAAAATTTAGAGACCAAGTAAGTTAAATTACCCACTTTCTACATTCAACCAATAAATTATTGAGGATTTAGCACTTCTTCCACTAACTCTACCAAGTTAGTAGTGAGTTATTCATTTTAAGCCATTGAATCCTCTTTTTCATATGGGAAATATGTCTGAAAGATACCCATTCTATTACCACATCATCCGAGCACTATCCCATTACTCAAAGAAATGCTCTCACTTTGTAAGATAGTACTCCTATTTTCTTATCCCACTAATTCTGTATTCTTGTCATGTGCCACCACATCATTAGCTTTTAAAGACAAGTGCCTTAATGAGCCTTTGGTTTAGACATCTTTGTACATAGTCCATCTAATCACATCCATACTACAGTCACATTGCTCTATGATCTAAGTTAGCAACAATATGAGCCATAGTTTAATAAACCTCATAGTACTTTTTACCTTCTCATTAAAGTTTAGTGCCTTTATGCCCCTTGAACTTAGCACGACTTAGTTACGCTTTTCATCTTTGGTTTCACATATAAATCTTGCCTCTTGTTGAAAAGTGTTTCTAATTGCTGATATTGCACATTTTGTCTTACTAACTCACAAATATTTACCATATACCATTATCAACATGTTATTTGCATGCCAGCTAGAGTGCCAAGCATTGACCAAAGATTGTTGAGACTTGTATAATTATGTAATTTAGACTTAAGATCTAACCCTTGCTCTGTAGGCTTATAGTTAGCTGCTTGAACCAAACATCTTTACAACTTAACTTCCAATTTCTCCTTTTGTAGCTCCTTTTATGGTTATTATTTAGGAGAAGCTTTAAGGGCTCTCCTAGATTGAGTATGGCTAGTTCATATAGTACAAATAAATAAAGAAACAAACTTTTTAAAGCTATTAATAATTGTATCAATGAAATCCTCGATATTATCAAATCCATGATTGGTGCAAAGAAGGATAATTTCAGTAATATCGATTTTACCATCTAAGTAATTTTATTACCTCCTTAATGCTTTAGATCCCAACTACTATAGCTTTTATAACGACATTATATTGCACCTTTTACTATCAAACTATCATTAGAATATTCCATTATAAGATCGAAAAACGTGTCTTTACCACTATAAAAAAATTCAAATTTCACTTACAAACAAAAAAACTTGTATAAAAGAGTGTCTAAAATAAAGCGCTAGCTCTATATATGGAATAGATTTATTAGACAGGAATTGAAACAAAAGAAAATGAAAGAGAGTATAACATTAATAAAAGAAAAGGTTAAAGTTTTGAGAACATGAAAGAAAATTTTGAAGATAAAGGGTAGATTAAAGGATAAAGCAAAGTCTGAAGATAGAGGAAAAAGGTAATGGTGGTGGATTTCGAGCCAAACTGATGCTAAATAAAAGAAGCTCTCACCAAAGGACAAGAGGATTTGTACAATTCAGTTGAAGTTGGTAGTCTAAAGGATATTGAGATAACCCTCCTCCATAACTATATCCAGGCTTTTGAAGTTTATAATAGCTTAGTTAGAAAATAAGAGTGTTGTGGCTTAAAGAAGGTGATAGAAGCACAAAATTCTTCTATATCATAATCATTTCCAAAGGAATCAAAATAAGATAACTATGTTGCATAATGAATCAAACAACTCCATTACTAGACAAGAGGAGCTCAAGAGAGTAGTCTATATCCATTTTAAAAGCTTCCTAGGTTAATCCTCCTATAGCTCTTCATCTCCTCATAACATCAAGAATTACGTAAAGGACTCTCTAAATTTGGATATAATTAACTCAACTTGGGAGACCTTTCACTAGAGTTGATATGGAGGAAGCTATTTTTAGTTATGATCCAAAAAATCTCCTAGAACAAATGGATACAATGCACTCTTCTTTCAAAGTACCTAGAATAAAATTAGTGACATAGTCAAAAAAACCATACAGGAGTTTTTCTCTAATAGAAGAATGCTAAAAGAAAGTAAAATAACATATATCTGCTTAGTTTCCAAAGCAGCTAATCTATCATGTCTTCATGATTTTAAACCAATCTCATATTGCAATATGGTTTACAATACTATCTCAATGATTCTTAAAAAAGATCAAAAAGGCCTTGAGAGGACTAATACACCCAAGTCAAAGTGAATTCATCAAAGAAAGGAAAGTTATGGACAACTTGCTAATCATTCAGGATTTAAAGAATTACCATAATAAGAATTTTATTTGAAGATGTGCTCTAAAAGTTGATTTTCATAAGGCTTTTGACTTATTGAAATGAGGATTTATATTGGATTGCCTTTAAGCATTTTATTTCTCAAAGCTCTTTATAGAATGGATATAATGATGCCTCACCTTTACTTCCTTTGAGGTAATTATAAATGGAGAACCTCTAATAGCACCAATTAATCAAAGAAAGGGAATCCCATTTCCCCTTACCTTTTCACCTTGTGTATAAAGCTTTTATCAGATTAGTTACTTACAATATAGATCAAAAAGGTGGTATTAGATATCACATGAAATACAAGGAAACCAGACTCTTTAGCCTTGTCTTTGTTAATGATCTACTAATGTTAACTAAGGTTGATAAAAGATATTGATCCTAATAAGTCCCTTTTATGAATTAAAAATGTTGTCAGGGTCAAATATAAACAATTCCAAGAGCAAACTTTATGTCTATAAAGTAGCAATTAAATTAGTAGAAGTACTATCAAGAATCTTTAGATGCCAATTACAGTAAACCTTTTCAAATACTTGGACATACTAATAGCATACAAGAGACCTTCATATAGGTATTACTTTCGACTTTTTAACACAAACAATAGGATAATAGGCAACAAACAAAACTTTTCTTTTTCTCTTATGCTAGGAGCTGATCACAATTACTAAGATTAGTACTTAATAACATACAAAATTTTGGAGCTCCCACATAATGCTATCCTAAAACTTAATCAAAGCAATTGAAAAAATCATAACGATATTCCTATTGTCAGGAGATGCAACAAAAAGAGAAGTTTGAAGGTGAAATGGTTAAACATTTATGTTTCCAAACATAAAGCAGGCCTAACGCTTACCATAATTCATATCATAAACAAAATGCTCATCATTTGCATGAAATGAGCTTTTGGAATCTCAAAGAAAAATTAGACAATTCTTATACTCTAAACCAAATGTTAAGGCAATGATAACTAGTTTTGGTATGAAAAATGGTGTGAATTGGGTCCTCCTACATATGATACTTAAAGTTCAGTCCATTATACATGTTGATCAACAAAACTAGAGTTAAGGACATAATGCAAGGTAGTCAATAGGAATACAATCAGAGAGGTTTTTCGCTCATCAAAGACAACGTGCCAGTATATAAGTTAAATGTAAGAAATGAAGACAAGATGAAATGGCTTAGACACAAGTCAGGCCAATTTATAAATAAATCTTCCATAGACCTGCTTAGAGAGCACAAACAAGAAGTATGGTGCAACCTTGTGCATATGAAGTCAAACGTCATCAAAACTTTTTTCATTTTGTTGCTTGCAATCAAGAGACGGTTGAAAACTAATGATAGGATTAAGGGCACAATGGTTTAAAATACTAATTATGCAACGTGAGGGATGAAAATATTTTTCATTTATTCTTTGAATGCTACTATACAACAGTTCTTTGGACATAGATAAAAATCAGATTCAGTTCTATCTGCCCCACAAATAACTAAAATAATCTAGTTAAATAGGAAAGCAATATCTCTTTTAACATTTTCTTTCATTTTAAAAAATATCACTCTTAATAGTAAAGGAGATTTGAAGATATTTACAATAGCCCTCTGTTGCTTTATTTATTCAGTTTAGAGGGGGAAATGTAAAAAAATTAGGAAAGAATTAATAGATGTTAATGAATTCCTCTTCAAAAATCTTAATTAAATAGGAATAATAATGTCATATAGCAAAATAAGAGAAGAAACAACAAGTAGAAAATGTAACGCGTAGAGCAGGCTTTACTATGCACCCAGGATCATCCGTGAATGGATTAAAAATGAAGAAATGCGAAATACCTGATTTTGGTTCCATCTGAACTTTGGATGCCTTTTTCTGTAGCGAAACGCGCTCAAAACCTCCTGGTACCTTTATTAAGATTGATCACTGGCTTGAATTCTAGGTCTTTCTGTGGTTTGCACAAAACGTGGGCGCTTTTAATGGGTCGGAGCTCTCAAATGCTCATGGATTACCTTGCCACCACAGGAGACCCCCGTATATATATATAGACTTCCATATCGGGCTTCCCCATCACAAGGTCGATACGGTCCAGGGTTACAATGAAAGGGACCCATTTTCCACCCGGACTTCGACCCATTAATTTAAATCATTTATTGGGTCACCTTATTTCCTTTAATTGGATCAAATTGTGTTACTTAACTGGTAATTTAGTGAAAAATCAAATTGCAATTAATAACTGCCCACAAATGAGGAAAATGACAAAATTGCCCTTAAGGGCAAAATTATCTAACAATCTCCCCCTTGGACAGGTATTAATTGTAGGTTAACTGTAGTTCTAAAAACAGTTTAAAACACTTGGTTAAGTCACGCTACTGTAATGGTACCAAAAGTTTTGAAAAATCATTTGATCCGAGATAATGGAACTCCTACATTCTGTCTCGCAAGGCTTTCGATACCGGAAGATATCAGACAAAGGTATCATATGTGACACAGGTCCAATATAATCGCAAATACCTAATATCTCATTAATATGAATGGGAAAATGGAGTGTGGTAGACGTTGATGATACCTTTATGATCTAATATATATCATCTTCGACTATAGGTCTCAATTTCTCTGACTTTATGCTAAAATGCAGTAGAGAAATCCAGTTTTCCCTCACCGAATGCTAAACAGCATTAGAGAAAACTTGTTTCCTCTCTTATTGGAGGAAACTTTTATGGGATTCAACACTTATATCCCCTTATATCATTTGAAACTTTAAGGATATCCATATAAACTTCATGTGTTTAATGACATAAGTTCAGGTCAGTCTTTATTTATGCCCAATAACTCTCAAATGCTTAAGATCAACACAAATCTTAAGACTTTTATGTGTATTATGACTACATATAAAATATTTGTAACTGAGAAAACATGACCACTTTCACTAATATACAATAATGTCATAATACAGTCAATATACATGAATTTAAGGAGCAAAATAAAGTGATCCCTAACTATTGCTGTCAAAAGACTTCAACACCCCCATACTGGATACATGTCTTGAAAATACTGGTGGGTGAAGTCCTTTAGTTAGCGGATCAGCTAACATGTCTTCAGTCCTGATGTGCTCCACTGCAATGTCACCTTTCTGAATCAGCTCCTTTATAGTCAAATATTTGACCTCCAAATGCTTAGACCCTGTGATGTTCTTGTTGTTGTTACTGAACAAAACTGCGGCAAGATTATCACAGTACAACTGTATGGGTCTAACTATCGAATCCACCATAGACAACTCAGAAATCATGTTTCTGAGCCAAACTGCCTGTGTAGCAGCTCCATAACATGCAACAAACTCTGCATCCGTGGTCGAGGAAGTAACCAGTGTCTGCTTGACACTCTTCCATGATACTGCACCACCTGCTAACATAAAAATGTATCCTGATGTGGATTTGCGGTCATTTGGACACATGGCAAAGTCTGAGTCCGTATACCCTGTGAGGTTTAAGTTGTCGACTTTCCTATATGTCAACATACAATCCTTGGTACCCTTAAGATATCTCAACACCCGTTTGACTGCATTCCAATGGCCTATACCTGGATTAGCCAGATATCGACCTAGCTGTCCAACAACAAATGCAATGTCCGGTCTAGTGCACACCTGGGCATACATCAGGTTACCAACTGCACTAGAGTACGGAACATTCCTCATAGTCTCTCTTTCAACCTCATTCTTTGGGAATTGTGCCAAAGAGAGTCTCTCTCCATGAGAGATGGGTGCTACAACATGTCTACATTCAGTCATATTAAACCTCTGCAGTACCCGCCCAATGTATGCTCTTTGTGAGAGACTTAATGTGTGTTGAGATCTGTCCCGGTGAATCTGTATACCTAGGACAAAAGATGCTTCACCTAAATCCTTCATGTCAAAATGTTTGGCCAATAGTTGCTTAACTTCATGCAATATGGTCAAATCATTTGACGCGAGCAAGATGTCATCGACATACAAAAGTAAGAAGATGACTTTGCTCCCCTTGACCTTATGGTATAAGCATCTCTCGACTTTGTTTTCCACAAAGCCAAATGAGGTTAAAACCTCATCAAACTTTAAGTACCATTGCCTGGAAGCTTGCTTCAGACCATATATTGCTTTATTCAACTTGCATACTTTGTCAGCTGCATTTTGATCTTGGAAACCTTCAGGCCGGTCCATATAGACCTCTTCATAAAGGTCACCATTCAGGAAGGCAATCTTCACGTCCATCTGATGTAGCTCCATGTTATAATGAGCTACTAATGCCATAATCACCCTAAATGCATCCTTTGAGGATACAGGATAGAAGGTGACATTGAAGTCAATTCCTTCTCTCTGAGTGAACCCTCTGGCAACTAGACGTGCCTTAAACCGCTCAACTTGTCCCTATGAGTCCTTTTTGGTCTTAAACAGTCACTTGCAACTGATAGGTCTGCAATGTTGGGGTAAATCAACAAGCTCCCACACCTTATTATACTTCATAGCTTGCATCTCGTCCTTCATTGCTTCCTACCACTTATCTGCATGGGGTCCAGAAACGACTTCTGTAAAAGTAACTGGATCCTTTACATATCCAATATCATAGTCTTGTTCACCCAAATAGACTATGTAGTCTAATGAGATCGCAAGTCGTCTCTCTCTGGTGGATCTGCGCAGCTGCACAGGCTCTTGTACCTCAGAAACCTGCTCCTGAACAGGTGTAGGTTCCTGTACCTGTATAGGCTGGGTACTAGGGCCTAGATTCACCGGAGCTAACTGTATGAGAGGTTAATACAACACAGTTGTTATATCAGTCCTGCTGGCTTCTGGAGGTTGTGAAGGTCCTCCCTCATCATAGACATCAAATTCCAGAAACTTTGCCGTCTGTGATTCCACAATTCTAACTCCCCCTTCTCTACAGTAGAATCTATAACCCTTAGAGTGGTCGGGATAACCTACAAAATAGCAACGAGTTGAACAAGGTTGCAGCTTGTTTTTATTAGGATTATATAATCTTACCTCAGTAGGGCAGCCCCACACACGAAAGTGTGCAAGGCTTGGTTTTCTCCCAACCCAAAGTTCAAAAGGCATCTTTGGCACTGACTTACTAGGGACTGTTCAAGATATATAATGTCGTCTTTACGGCTTCACCCCACAAGTACCTAGGTAGATTGGTCCTGCTCTGCATTGACCTCATCATGTCCTTTAGGGTGCGATTACGCCTTTCGGCTACACCATTTTGCTCAGGACTACCTGGCATAGTGAACTGGGCCACTATTCCCACTGACTCCAAATACCTGGCAAACGGACCTTTTTCTTATCCTGTAACCCCATGTCTGCCTTAGTATTCCCCTCCTCTATCAGATCTGACAACCTTTATTGATCTTACCAATTGGTTCTCGACTTCAGTCTTGAAGATCTTGAATTTATCAAGAACTTCAGACTTCTCTTTATGCAAGAACACATATCCGTATCGGGAATAATCATCTATAAATGTCAGAAAATATCTCGCATTGCATATTGTAACTGTGTAGGTCCGTATGTATGAGATCCAGCAAGCCTGAAGCATGAGTTGACCCTTTCTTCTTTATCTTGGTCAACTTGCCTCTACAACAATCGACACATGTTCCCAGGTCACTGAAGTCTAGAGTTGGGAGAATGTTATCCTTTATCAGTCTCTCAACCCTTTCCCTGGAAATGTGGCCAAGACGTTTGTGCCACAACATGTACGATGTGTCCTTTATAGAGGTCCTCTTTCGAGTAGCAGGTTTAGCAACATATGAAGAGGCATACATTTCATTAGGAGTAAGACACAAACTGTAAAATCCATTGGATAGGAAGGCTATACCGATATGTCTTGTATTGATAGAAATTTTTACAACTGTATTATCGAATACAAAACGATAACCTTCCTTGTCCAAAACTGATACAGATATCAGATTTCATCTAAAAGACGGTATATAAAAAGTGTCTCGTAAGTACAAAACAAACACCGTATCGAGGTTTAATCCTACGTCTCCTACGTATGAAACATCAACCTCCTCATTGTTGCCTACCATCAGTTTCTTCTCCCTCTTTTGCGGCCTTCTCCTGGATATGAATCCCTGCATCGTGGAAGCAACATAATTAAAAGACCCATTGTCCAACCACCAAGAACTTGATGTGGTTATAGCTACATTGGACTCATGAATCATGAAGGCTGAGGAGTTACTTGACATATCCTGCTTGACCAGCTAGAGTTTGTACTTTTGGCAGTCGGACTTCCTATGTCCCTTCTTCTTACAGAAGAAGCATCTCATATTTTTAAGATCATGTGGTCCCTTGGCAATGCTAGATTGCCCACTCTGAATTTGAGGAGAGGGTTTGGTAGTCTTACCTTTTTCTTTGCCTTTAGATTGCTAGGATTTAGCCTTTCCCTTGCCTTTAGCTTGCTGGGGTTTAGCCTTTCCCGTACCCTTCACAGATGCATACAAAGTTGTATGAGGAGAACTCATCATCTTCTCCTCAGCCGCAGCGCACTGGGAAATCAAGGCATTAATATCCCAAGTCTCATCCAATGAGATGTAGGTGGTGACCAACGTCTCAAATTCTGCCGGAAGAGAATATAGTGCCAGGTGCACTATCAAGTCATTAGCCATCGGTACATCAAGTGCCTTCAATTTGCTCTGAAGATGCACCATCCGAATGATGTAGTCTCTGACGCCTCCTTCTCCAGCGTACCTCATGGAGAAGAGTTCCTTCATCAAGGCCATCTTCTCGGCATTGGAAGAGGTCCTATACCTTTGGGAGATACTATCCATAAACTCCTTTGCCACTGTCGTTTCTGCAAGTCCGCTTAGCAAATGGCCTGGAATCGACCTCTTGATGGTCAAATAGCACAGCCTATTTGACCTTTCCCAGGTTGCCATTGCTACTTTTTCTGCTTCAGTGCTGACATTTGTGAGTGGAGGAGGGCGCTCGATATGCATCGCCAAGCTGATGTCTGCAATCTCCAATGCGAACTCTACGTCCTTCTTCCACTTCTTAAAATTGAAACCAGTTAAGGTTTCAATAGTGACAGCATTATTGTTTACTGAAAAGGTGACTGAAAAACAACACAGACAATGTCAAAATCAGTAAAATGCAGGACAATAGCGATACCATTAAGCATTAAAAGTATCTATACCGAGAATCCAATCACACATATTATGAAACACCTTTGGGCTGAATACACAATATATGCAATTAAACACTCACATAAAAGCGATCAAAGTATAAATCATCAACTCTCATGACACTATCACCTTTGGGTGAATAGACCATTTGAGTAACGATCTTCCTCCATCAAGTGCTTTTATGCACATCTCAAAACTTTATGTAAGGCCAACAGCTTTGACCAGAACAGCCAAACATAAAGCCAGAGACATCCCCTAACATGAAAGAGGAACAATCCCAAATACCGACATGAAAGGTCACTTTGGTGACTACAGTCTCATCGGTATCCTAGAGAATCCTCTAACACAAGGGATACCACTTTATGTCATCCTCGCAGTCTGTATGGGCATAGTATGTGTGAAAATTGATTACAAATGCAAAACCAGAGGCACAATCAAATAATCACACATATAAACTGAAAACATTGTCTTTAAACTTTATTTGAGGTTTTAGTTAAAACAAAATCCTCAATCAGAGTGTCCATCGTACTTTACTGAATATCGGATCAGTCACATGAGACATTTTAAGTGTCTCCCTTATGTGCTGTTCGATGTACTAAAATACACTCAAAATTAGCTTTAAAAAAGCTTTAAAATATTTTCTGGAATTCAATTACCAATGTAATAAATCCATAAAAATTTAAAAAACACTTTAAAAAATTCCCAAACCCGAAAACCGACCCAAAAATACCCGGGATTCATTTATGGGAATTTTCAAAAAAAATTTTAAAAAAACTGTGCACTGTCCGTACGGCCAACATCAGCATGATGTCAGCCACTGACATCGACTCACCGACGCTTGGCAGATGCGTCTGGCGCGTGCGTGACACGCGCCCCAGGCGCACAGACGAGCGGGTGCAGCCCGCACTTGCTGCGCACGCCCAACACTCGTCGCTCAACGGGCGACGCTAAGCGTGCGCTGCGCGATAGGGGCGTGGACCACACGCTCCCGGGTCGCCGCCACACCCCGCTACTGTAGCGGGGCAGCGCGCGCCCGACGTTCTCTGTCGCCCCTCACGGCGAGGGGCGATTTTCGGCATCTTGGATCGCCGTTTTTCACTTCGTTTGGCCCATTTTGACCCATTTTTCGTGGCAAATCAACCTTAAACCACTTCTATGGGATTAATTAAGCCAAATAGCCAGAAAATCAATCAAAACTAGGAGAGAGAGAGAGGAGAGATAAAAACCAAAAATCTTCATTTTGGCCAATCTAGTCACGTAACCGCTCTGATACCACGTGTAACGCATAGAGCAGGCTTTACTACGCACCCAGGATCATCCGTAAATTGATTAAAAATGAAGAAATGCGAAATACCTGATTTTGGTTCCATCTGAACTTTGGATGCCTTTTTCTGTAGCGAAACGCGCTCAAAACCTCCTGGTACTTTTATAAGATTGATCACTGGCTTGAATTCTAGGTCTTTCTGTGGTTTGCACAGAACGTGGGCGCTCTTAATGGGTCGGAGCTCTCAAATGCTCACGGATTACCTTGCCACCACAGGAGACCCCGCATATATATATAGACTTCCATATCGGATTTTCCCATCACAAGGTCGATACAGTCTAGGGCCACACTGAAAGGGACCCATTTTCTACCCGGACTTCGACCCATTAATTTAGATCATTTATTGGGTCACCTTATTTCCTTTAATTGGATCAAATTGCGTTACTTAACCGGTAATTTAGTGAAAAATCAAATTGCAATTAATAACTGTCCACAAATGAGGAAAATGACAAAATTGCCCTTAAGGGCAAAATTGTCTAACAGAAAAATGATGGAGAGATAAAACTTATCAAGAAACATGCAAAACTAATTATTTTATACTACTATTGACCTGGTATCCTCAAAACCCTATTTCCGGATGAAGTACAATTGTACTTAGTAAGTTGAACAAAATTATGTAATCCTTTTTGTGTGCATTTGCCTTCACCTTTTTATTGGGCACTTTAGTATAAAATGATTAAGCCTAATATGCTCTAAGCTATGTCTATACAGTAAAAGCTAGTTTACGTATCCATTTTTAATTTATGAATTAATTACTTCCAACCTAAAAAAATCTGTCTAATTTAAACAATTATATTCTACAAAATACTGCTACTAAATTATTGCCATTATTATAATTACTGACATTAATATTATCAGTAATGTCTTATTTTAGTTTTCTTTGTTTTGCTTTCAGATCTTAAAATCCAATACTAAATAGTATTATGAAAATCATTGCAAGTATAATCCTTTTTTATATACTTTACCATCATTACTGGAAGAAAAATACAGTTATTTGAGTTACTTTCATTGTTTCATTTTTCTTTTCATAATTTATTGTTGATAAACATTATTTATTTTTATAGTATTTGTATTAAAAAAAGAGAGAAATTTGATTGGACACTCAAAATTTGGATTGCCATTGAAAAAAGAAAAAGGAAAGAAAAGGTAAAAATTAGATGTTGTTGGCAATACAAATGTTGTTAATATTCAATATATTGAGAAGTTTGTGTTGCAAATTATAAAAGAACAATCCATACCCTAAATAAATAACATTGAACTGAAACTACTCTGCAGTTTTGCTTATTGATTGATTTTGGGACTCGACAAAATTTAATCTTTAATTTCTTGAGGATGTCAAAAATTAAAATTTTTTTTAAAAAGTCAAGATTAATTACTTTTCCTCTCTCAATTGAGAATTAGGAATATAAGTTTTTGTAGTAGTCTTACATTTACTTCACCACTAAGTCGCATTAAATTAATCACACCGACTTATGATGAGAAGATACTAAAAAAATAGATCAGTATACCGACTGATAGCAATGAATTTAAAGGTCAGTTACGAGAAAGCGAGGTCCCACCATTTGACAAATCTACAGCGCAGGAGCTCAACATTTCAGTTGAAGCAATAAGTGGGAAGGATAACGTTGCGTCACTGTGTGATGAGTCGGTGGCTATGCATAATACTAGCAGATACATACTACACGCTCAGTAATAATGCCCTTTTAATTTAATTTGTTACATTATTATATAATTTTAATGCATAAATAAATATAGATAATTTAAAATTTTGTAATCAAATTATAGATATTTAAAATTTGTAATGTAAATTTTTTAAAAAAGGCTTAAATATGTTATATTAAAAATATATAAGTTAGAATATCACAAATGAATAAGTAAAATTAGGCAGTAAAAAGTTGGGATGAAAATTTTAAATATATAAAATGTATGAACTACATTAAAAATTTAATCAAAATAAGTTTAAAACAAATAAATACTATATAATTTAAAATTTTGTGATAAGATTATTAATATTTAAATTATGATTGAATTATTCAAAAAATATATATTTGAATTAAAAAAGAACTGGTAAATTTAACTAGTAATAATTTGGTATGAAAAAATTAAGGAGATGAAATATGATCATTCACCCTATACAAAACTTAAGAACATATCTGACTGGAAAAATATTTAAAATGTAAAATGTTTTTTTATTAATTAGATATTATAGTTAATTAAGGTATAAAATGTCAATTGCTTAATTTATAATGTTGTGAAAAAATTATAAATATTTAATGTAGGTAAGTACAAATATTATAATAAGCCCCACCCGTGACCTAAATAAAGTTATTATATTTAGTTGTTTCAGTTAATTAAGATAATGAAAAAAGTCCTAACATTTGATATTATTTAATGTATAAATGAATATTGTGTAATTTTAAAATTTGCGATCAAATTATCAGTATTTAAATTTTCAAATGCGATCAAATAATCAACATATCAATTTTCAAATGTATGTTAAGAAAGGAATTATGATAGAAATATAGAAAATATATAATTTAGAATACTAAAAATGAATAATCATTTTTAGTCGTACTAAAAATTATGAAATAAATGTTAAATAAAATTTTATCTTTTTTTTGGTTTTTGACTTAAAATTTACTTAAAATACTCCATGCATGTGCCACTAATAATAAAAATAATAATTGATTAATTAAAAATAATTAATTGATTAATTAAAAAAATTATCAACATATATATATATATATATATATATATAAATTAAAAAATATTGTCAACACACACACACAGATATATATATATATATATTCAGTTTTATTAATCATTGATTAATTAATTAAAATATTATTAATTAGTATTAATTAATTATAATAACTTTCACATATATCAAAAAATTCTTCAAAATATAATTAATTAATTAATTAATTAATTAATATATATATATATCATTTTTATTAAATCATTGATTAATTAATTAAAATATTATTAATTAGTATTAATTAATTTTAATAACTTTAACACATATCAAAAAAAATTATCATTGATTAATTAATTAAAATATTATTAATTAGTATTAATTAATTATAATAACTTTCACATATATAAAAAAAATCTTGAAAATATAATTAATTAATTAAGTAATTAGCTGATTCCGGATAATTAAGTAAATTATAAATTTATTAAATTATTAAATTATAATTAATTTATAAATTAATTATTGATCGTTAATTTTATTCAGTTATTATTAATAATAATTAATATATAATTAATTAATTGATGTGTTAAATAAAATATAATTAATTTATTAATTAGTACATATTAATATTTAGTATATATGTTACTCATGACCCACTAATAAGTCCATATATTTTTTGTCAATTTTAATTAAGTGTAATTTAAATATAATCAATTTACTAATTAGATTATAATTAATAGATTGATTACTTAAATAAGTATAAAGTGACTATTTTTTATTCTATATTCTATATTAATTATATCTTATTTAATCAATTCATGAAATATATTTAATTATAGATTAAAAAAATATGTATTACGGGTGAACTTATCTGTTAATTAATAATTAATAATATATTGATATATGTCTTAATTATATTCTTATAAATTAATAAATTAATTATATTTGAATCAATCAATTAAGTTGTTATATTTTATTTCAATTAATTAAACTGTGATTAGTTAATAATTAAAAAATAAAAACCAATTGTTAAGTCATTTAAATTACATTTATTTTAGACTTAACTTTGGTTGATGTGTTGAAATTGGTATCCAAAATTGA
>JAOQMS010000003.1:22160327-22183419 GCA_027563885.1 Erythroxylum longipes
GTTATCTTTGGGAGAT
Source organism: Erythroxylum longipes (assembly GCA_027563885.1). Classification (NCBI taxonomy): domain Eukaryota; kingdom Viridiplantae; phylum Streptophyta; class Magnoliopsida; order Malpighiales; family Erythroxylaceae; genus Erythroxylum; species Erythroxylum longipes. Next base: position 22,160,344 of record JAOQMS010000003.1, read on the forward strand.
AACTCACGTGTTAAGACTCTCTGCATGCATGATAGTAACAAGCATGATATCAAAGTGATCAGAGCAAGCAAGTAGTCATGAACAAGAGTCGGACTCCGGGAAACGAGGCCTAACAGGTGTGGTATCAGAGCAAGGAGTTAGACTCCGGAAACGGAGTCTAACACAGGTTTTAAGAATAACATCCAATAGGAACTAAATGAGCTTATTTCTGAGTAATTATTGAATTAGTTTGAGCTAAATTAAAAGTTAGCATGAGTATTTAAAGACCTAGATAACTGATGAATGATACACGGCTTAAGAAAAGTTACAGAAAGATACACAACCTAGCTAAGAAATTTTTGTGTTAGAACTTGTATCTCTTTTTAAAAAAAGAAGCAGAAAGATACATGGCTTATGACACATCCCTGTTATTGTGCTCATAGCAGAAAAATTATTTAAAAAATAGTAGAAACCTTAGAAAAAGTAGTCTTTCACTTTTTTTTATTCTATTCTTTATTTCTCAATAGGGTTAGCAACCTCCTATCAATAGAGAACACAACCAAGAGCCATTTAAAATAGAGAGATAGATCAAAATTCATTATAAAGATGCTATCTTTAGGCTTGGAATGGAAGAAACGCCCATGTATCAAAGAAATATGCAAGATGATGACATATGACACAATCCCAAGCCCTGTGAGCCACTATACGAAGATTGATAATTACCAAGTTCGAAGTTACTTCTAGCCTTTGGCCAAATATGTTTAACTTTCTCTTCTCTCTTTTTAACTTGATTGTCTAAAGAAGGGCCATAAACTAGACTCATACTATATTTCAACCAATGAAATTAGACATAGCTTTTGGGTTTAAGCTTAAAACCATAGTTGAAGAGTTCATGCCTATAAAAGTTATATTATATCATTTAACACTCAACGTAGGGTAGTGACTAGATGATCTTAAAGAACTTATGATTAACGATCTCAGAACCATATTTCCTTTTCTTGGTAAAGTATGGAACCAATCACAAACTCTCCTCCTCCACCCATATAATTTCCGTCAAACTTCGATTATGCAAGTCTTCTAGATATGCTTAATAAGATACAAAACAAACAAAGACCTTGGTTGTAGCCGTGCAGTCTCAACTTATACCAGCATAAACTAGTGAGGTTAGGTTTGAACCACTTTAGAGTCCATAATAAGGAAATTCATGCAATTTGAAGCTTACCATAGTGAACCATCCAATTGACGAATGTTTACAGATCAAGATAGCATATTGGACCCACCTATTGTGTACCATCACAAAACAACATCATCACATGTATTGCATGAGCATAACTAGGAAGATGCTTATGCTGATTTAAACATCCCTTTCATTATAGGCATATTATTGAAGCCTTTGTCAATAAAATTTAAATTGCCATCACTGGAAGCTAACAACATGTTGATAAATCTATGTAACTATATGATGCAATTTAAAGCAATGTTGATTTGCACATAGAAACAGATGATATTAAATGTTGCACATTCTCACCCACTTTGGAAAGTACAACTAAAGATTGGAAATAGACCCTTCTTGTACAATCAATAGCGAGTATAGAAAGTTGAAGAATCATTTTGAGACTTGCTTTGTGAGTTTTCTGCAGGATCAATAATGTTAGAATGATTTTTAAGGATTTCCTTAATCAACAAAGGGTCGATTGGCAAGCTCTTATGCTTAATCTTAATCAGATCCTTGTAAATTTGAAAACCGCCAATAAACAATTATGTTGTGGCATTATAATTCTACGTCTTGAAGGTTATACTTTTGAAAAACACTTAACAAATTTCCAACTTAAATTGTTTCCTTCTGCAATATCTCTCTTTTTGTCAAGTGAGCCTATCCAATTGATCATTTTCTTCTTCTAAACTTTTGAATTGAGCACTAAGGTGGCCGGTGTGATTTTGAATTATTATGTCACAAGATAGCAATTTGTTTCTATCCCTCAACTTATTTAACTCTTTAGACATCTTGTTATCTTCTTTTTAAGCATGTCCAAAGGACCAATTTAACTTCTTAAAATGCAGGGCCATATGCTTATTATAGACAACCATAACATTAAGAGTTTATAAGAGAAAGAAAAAACCAATTCCAGTCTTAAATGGATTGTAATCAACACAATAGTAAATCACAACTCATACTTGAACCATATGATGCTTTAGGATCCTCCGAATTATATTTCACCTAGCTTTATTAAAGAGGTTTTCATGATTGGTAAGCACAATCACACTAAAAATTTACATCCCAATACCATTGGAGTTGAATAATGATTCACCCACTTTGATAAACGACCGAGCATTAAAAATACTCTCGAAAACATATGGGGTCTTTCTTCAATCACAGTGAGGTTAAAACATATTAGATGGGGTCTACCAAGTTGGACTTTAGTAGGTTCATAGTCTACCTTGATGCAACTTGAGTTTCTAGCAAGCATGTGATCTTGTCTTACTTGGAAAGACCTTTTGAGGATTTGGACACTTATCTCAGTTGTGTCCCATAGACCTGTCGTGACTTTTGTCATGTTTTCTCTTCTTAGACTCTTAAGGATTTGCCTTTGGATGTAAGTCTTTTCGTCTTGATCACAATGCATTTGAGATTCATTCTCGCAATGATATAACAAGTATTAATACACTCAAAAACATATTTTAGTTGTTTAAATAAGTAATAAACATCAAACTTACGAGTTTATCTACTGACGACTCCAATCACTAATAATAATTTTGTTTTCATTACATATCCACGAGAGGGCAAGGACCTACTTTGCTCTGTTAAAACTTTATCTTGGTCAGATAATAAACTAATAGAGTTTCCATTATATTGAAGGAAAAGTTGGGATCACTTCATATAAACATAACCCTCAATTGATATATCCCCTTCAGAGAGAGAAAAACTTCTTCTTCTAGTTGTAGGTATCTTTTAGTGTTTTATATTCTTTAATACTTATACCAGGCTAGACGTTTATACTATTCCACCCACAAAATCTACCTACATACCTCAATTGAATAAGATATCTGAATAAGTTCGTGTTAAGTTCGATCTCTTCTCAGTAACATACTATCTCAATATCAAGCATTGACTTAGACTCAAATCCAATTTCTCATGTAAGATGACAAAGAATTCATTAAAAGGTAACCTTATCCCACATTTAAACTTATCATGGTAGATGCTTACCTCCATAGGTTTGCTAAAACAAAATCTTTCATAGGTTTACAGTTTGACAATTCTTACGTATAGAGGAATTTTGTGCTCTAGCTGCATGTCATCTATGTTCACTTTGTACCTAAACTTATACTTCTCAACATAAAACCCTCTATAAGACAAGGACATGGTTCAAGGGCACATGCTAATCACCCCCAAAACTTAACTCTTCACTTATCATTATAGCCTATATCGAACCACTGCAAACTATGTACTAGATGAGTCACTTAAACTAGGGGTGGACTACTAGACCTACTTCACCTAAACATTGATATCCATAAAATTGAAAAGACTTGAGATCCTAGGTATGTACTAAGCTTACAGATCTACCTTCAACAAGGACAAGTTCACTAGTTTAACTAGAACTTCTTAAACAACATATCTATTGTAAATCAGAAGTTAAGATTTGTTAGAACAAGTATATTGAAAGGGAATTTGGAAAAGTGGAATGGAAGAGGACCTAGAGGATAAGAATCTTTCTATTATAAGCTCTACTTACTTTTTAGCTTAGCTTACAATGTGAGCCTCATCCGCTATTTATAGAAGTCACATTAGAGTTCTATATTTAAGTCCCACCTACTAAAAGTTAATACTTTTTTCAAAAAAATTTCATTATTTAATATAACACCCGTTATTTACAGGAGTCACATGAGAGTTCTATATTTAACTCCCACCTACTTACATTTAATACTTTTTTTTCAAACTTCCATCATTTAATATAACATCCACATAGCTTCTAACCGTTAGATAATTCTAGATAGAATATTATAGATAATGGGCCAAAAATGTGGATCATAGGCTACAACGATAATAAAATAACAATTAAACACTTTTAGGCCTAAAAATCTAGTTTATTTTTCTAACATTACCCTTTAAACTTGATTTTTTATTGACTCTAAGCACACTTTTAAATCTTTAAAATCTCTTTCCCGGTAAGGATATCAACAACCAGTTCTCCAAATCTTGCAAACTTTAACTAGAGTTCCTTTTTTATAATGCGTTCCCTTATAAAATGTTAGTGTGTATTTATATATTTGCTTCTTTCATGAAAGACTAAATTCTTTCCAAAGCTAGTTCATATTTGTTCTCAATATAGATCACTGTTGCTTTTTTTAATGCCATATTGACCTCCTTTATTAAACTACTTAGCCATAGTGCATGACAAACATGTGGATAGTGTAACAAATGGTTGCTTTTTGACCTTCAAATGAATTCTAAATTTCCTATAAAGAATAGAAAACTGCTAAGACTCTTACGATCATTAATATTTCTGGCTCAATCAAGCAGCATCCAAATAAGTTCTTTTGGAAGTTTTCATAAAGTGACTTATAAGTCCAACACCAAAGAGTATATCAGTCCTTATGCAGGTGAGATATACTAAAACTTCCAACCAAAATTTTATAGAGTGTTGAATTCACCATTTTCCTTCATCTTTCTTGGATAACTTTGATGTATTTTATAAAAGTGTAGTGATTGGTTTGTAATTTTTCATATTGAATTTCTTATGGGGTTACTATGGCATATCATTCTTATCAAATGAAAATTCCTTAGACCATTTGTTTTACTTTAATGTCGAGATAGTAGCTCATAAGGCCAATGTCAGTCATTTCATATTCCCTAATCATTGTCTTCTTGAATTTTGTAAACATCTTTGGATTATTACTAATGAATATTAAATCATCCACATACAAGCACACAAGTAATATATCTCCTTTGTCATGGTTGGAGTAGAGAGAAAACTTATAAGAGCCCTTTGAGATATTATTTTTTTGAAATTAGCAATTTATACGATTATATCAATCTCTTGTGACTTGATTTAAGCCATAAATAGCCTTCTTTAACTTGAGTACTTTATCTCTTTACCCCTTTTCTTTATATCTCATCGGTTGCTCATATAAGCTTCTTCTTCAAGATATCCATTTAAGAATACATATTTTATGTCCATTTGATAGATTTTTCACTTATTTTGTACTACTAGAGAGACAATAAGTCTTGTAGTTTTCAAGAGAGCTACAGGAGCAAACACCTCGTCACAATCAACCCTGACCTTTTGATTGTAGCTTTTAGCCACCAATCTTGTCTTATATCTCTCAACTTCTTCTTTCACTTTTCTCTTTAATTTATAGACCTATTTTGTGCTAATTGTCTTGTGTCCTTTATGAAGTGATGCTAGCTCACATGTGCCATTCTTTTTTATTGCCTTGATCTCTTTGTTTATAACTTCTAACCATCTTTTATCTTTTGTTACTTCTTGAAAGTTTATAAGCTAACAATCAATAAATAAACAAAGGAGGTTAAATTAATTGTTTAAATTTTTAATGACCTCGTAAATTTCTTCTATACTTCAGTAGTGTTGGGCCTTTTTATTAGAACTCGAACTTGATGAAGGATCTTAAACTTGTGATGAAGTAAGATTTGATGTTAGACGCGTGATTTCTTTAGTTAGTTAATTATCTTTTACTTCTACTCTAAATATAAGAAAGAAATCGTAGTTTTCATTCTATTTAATACTTTAGTCTCATGAAGCTTCCTCATCAAAATCAACCTCTCTACTCACAATGATCTTTTCGTTAAGCATATTATCAAGCTTGGTACCTTTAGAGAACTTGACATAGCCAATGAAGACTAGCTTTTGACTTTTATGATCAAATTTAGTATGCCCTTCATTCGAAATGTGGACATAAGCTATGCTTCCAAAGACACAGGTGCTTACACTTGTTTCTTTTCCATTTTATACTTCTATTGAATTAGTTTTGGAAAAACTTTTAAAGACATTCCTATTGGATAGATATACTAGACAACTCATAGACTTTTGGCATGTTTTTGGCTTTTTTATTGTTTTTTTAATATGCTTTGCACTATGTCAATAATCTTTCTTATTTTTTTCTTTTTAGTTACGCCATTTTATTACAGAGACCTTAAAATGGTTAAAGGACAATGTATCCTATTATATTCATAGTAGTTATTAAATTCTTTAAATGTGAACTCTCCTCCCTTGTCAGATCTCATGACTTTAATTTTATGGCACTCTCCTTTTCTACAGCAACTTTGAACTTCTTGAACATGGTGAATGCCTATGATTTTTATTTAAGAAAATATATCTAAATTTTATGGATAGAATCATCCATGAAGAGACAAAAATACCTATTTTTCTATGAGAATTTGGATTTATCCGTCCATAAATATGTGTGTGGATGAGCTTTAATGGCTTCTTTGCTTTAGATGTATCTTCTTTCGGAAAGCTTTTTCTAGTTTGCTTTCCAAAGAAGCAACCTTCACATAGTTGATTAGGATGATTGATGGAAGGAAAACCTTTTACACACTCTTTTCATGAGAGCAAATTTAATTTGTTAAAGTTTATATGACCAAACCTCAAATGGCAAAGCCAAGAATCCTCCTTTACATGCTTGTAGGCATTTAGCAATATCATTTTAAATATTTAAAAAGAATAATCTATTTCTTGTAATTGGTATTTTGGTAATCAAATTTTTGCTCTCATCCATTATTTTACAATGTCCGTTTTAAATTCAATCTCATAGTTTTCGTTAAAAGTTACCCCCAAATTTAATATATTATTTTTCATATCAAACACATTATAGACATTAGAAATGAATTTGTGCCTACCATCATTTAAGTGGATAAGAATGATACTTATTCCTTTTGCTGAAACTTGAGAGCCATTTCTAAATGTCACAACACCTTGTATTCTTTTATCAACATCAGAGAACATATATCGACTTCTACTCATATAGTTGCTTTCTCCTATGTCAAGGTACATTATGCCATTAATAAAGTGAGCTCCATTTCTTCTTGATGACTTTTTGCAAAGTTTTCCTTCTTGTTCACATTTTTGCTTTTGTTCTAACAATTTGATTCATAATACGCATATACAATTGTAGCATTGAACTTGCACATTGTCATGCTTACTTGATGGATTGCTATGTCCATGTCCCTAGTTAAAGGAAAAATTTAGCTTCCTTTTTCTTCTTGATTGCCTTGGTAGTTTCCTCCTTTTTCATCACATCCATTGCCTCGAACTCTACCATGTTCACAACCTCTGTGGTTTTGAGCTCTATTGTTTATAGTAAGCTTGTTTTGAAGAACTTACTCCAAAACTTCTTGATTCTTTTTCTTTCTTAACCTTTATTCATGAGCTTTTAGCGCCCTATGAGTTCATAAATAGTCATGGAATCTATATATTTCGATTCTAAGATTGCAATACAATAAAATCAAAGCTTGGAGTTAAGGATTGAAGAAGTTTCTCTATTACTTGCGCATCATTCAAAACTTCTCCATTTTTTTTTCATTAACAACAACCAACATTCTAGTACAATAATTTGAAATGGATTCGGACTCTTTTATATCAAGAGATTCAAACTCATAACAAAGAGTTTATAAATGTACCTTCTTTACAAAAAAGTACACTCCATAGTTTGAGAATTCTTACACTCCATAGTTTAGTGTTTTGGACTAAAATTACACTGATCGGATTGTACTTCTTATAAAACCCTTTGTTGTTGTTCTCTTTGGCTTAATCTTGTAAGAAAAATAAATTTAATTTTTTGGCCTAAAAATTTGAAATCTTAATCTATTATCTTTATAGTTTATGGCCCACAATTTAAAATTTACTATTTAGAATAATCTAATGGTGAGTTACGTGGATTTTATATTAAATGATAAAAGTTGGAAAAATTATTAAATGTAAGTAGGTGACAGTTGCATCTAAAACTCTCCCATGACTTATAAATAGGACATGTGTCTCATATTATAAGCTAAGCCCAAAAAAATAAGAAGAGCTTATAATATAAAGCTTCCTTTCTTCCAAGCCCTCTTTCACTCCAGTTTTTCAAATTCTTTTTCCAATATATTTATTCCAACAAAGTGATACCTGAGCTAGGCTGTCTTAGTTAATAAAAAAAAAGACGGCAAATATCATGTTTCCATTCCAATTCCCTCGCCTTACCAAAGATGACTATGTAAGTTGGTGTATTCCCGTGAAGACTCCACTAGCCTCTTATGATGTATTGAACATGATAAATAAGGGTTATGAGAGACCTCCAAATGAGGCTTCTTTAAGTCCTAACGAAAGAGAGGCTTTACATAAGACCAAAAGAATGGATTAATATACCTTCGTTCTCATCCACCAATGCTTGGATGATGTCGAGTTTGATAAAGTGGAAAGTCTAATAACTTCAAAATAGGCATGGGAGATTCTTCAAAATACTCACAAGGCATTAATAAAGTAAAGAAGGTACATTTATAGCTGAATGTGTCCAATCAACCGAAAAAGATACATTCCAATCAATGTAAGTACAAATCACTATTATCGATAGTTTAGTGTAGCAGACAGCAAGTGTCCTTAGTCTGAATATGGCGAGTTGAAAACTTCAATCCGTAGTGCCAAGTTAAGCTGACATTGACCTTGACCTCCTGTTTTCGAGTTCACAAAATGTAGCAGCAAGGGCTATCGCCTGAATGTGGTAAGCTGAAGGCTACTGCTACTAGTTAACTTGATCTTGACTTCATGTTTACCAGTTTACTACATCGCTCTTCGTATGAAGCTGGAACAAGTTTAAGCAGTAACGAAGTGAGGATGATACCAATACTGAAGAGAGAACAAAACCCAGTAGACGTCATCTTTACAACTAATAAATTAGATTCCAGCTGAGCAATTTTTATTGAGCATTAATTCAAGTAGCTCAACACCAGAAACATATTAATCTAAGTTTTCTAACATTAAGTATGGCACAAATTTTTATAGTCTAACTAATCGTGCTTTGAACCTGTCACAAGAAATCAACTGAAACTCCATTCATTGATATTGTCCAACATGTAAAAAGACATGAAGGACTTACGTTCAGTTTGCCTTGACAATAGTGGAACATGAGAAGAAGTCTTTTTAACTAGTTTGCTTGACGTGCTTGCACCTGAAAAGTCAAAGAAAAGGAGGACTAACAAAAGAAAATGGAAATATGTGGTGGTTTTAAGAAATCAAGGGAATAACTTTCTGTACAATTTGGTAGATGCAAACAACTAAGAGAAGCATCATGGAAGATAGCAGCTTGTAGCAGGTACATTCGGCATTCATTATCCAAGTGAACACGTACAGCTTGCAAAGCATCTGAACAAAATTCAGCAACATAAGTTATAAAATCCATCAAAAAGTTGTAACTGAATTTGACTACTGGTTCTGGTAATCATTAAGGTAAATGGGAAATGAAGTGTTAAGGATGTTACATATTTGAAACTGATATTGCTGTATGGAACTCGTCAGTGCAAATGAAGTAATTTCATTATGAAAAGTTTGCTTGAGGGCAGTTACGAGAAATTTTAGCAATCTATGTTGTACAAAATAGTGAAACCTATTTGTGTGCCAATACAAGAACCAATTTCCAAGAACATACGGCTGGCAGATGATGATGCATATGGCATTTTGGTATAAAGACGTCTCCTTGGAAAATGAAAGTAAAATTGAATGCAGATGCATGTTAACTTGCATCCTCTCTCTTCATAAAACTGAAGATAAAAATATAAATTGAAGAATTGAAGTTCAGTTCTCCCTGTAATAGTATTTCATGTATTCAAAATAGACCAAAGACAACCGCGGAAAAAACGGCAAAAGATATGAGAAAAGGAGCCATATGGATGAATGCATTTCAAGTACCTAACGAACATTTAAACTTCAGGCCTTCAAATTCACACGACTGAAGAACCAATGGGATATCTGGAGCCATGTGGTACTGGGGTTTCCTTGGAGTTTGACGAATATCTAATAGTGCATCTATCATCTAGTATTAGAGTTAAATGTTAGCTTTTCCACATACTACAAAGTGCACCATGGATTGAATACTAAATTGGTGCATTATAGGACACTGAAGAAAATTAATAGCTGATTCGCATGGTTAAACCATCAATAGTCCTTCTACGTTACAGCAGAAATGAATAGAGCCATTTGGCTGATTATTGGGGAAAATCAAGATAAAAAATTCAAACTAATGAACTCTCCTTGTTTAATAATGCTACCAACATGCAGAGAAACTTGTCCTGCAATTGTAACATCAGAAGGCCAGAATTAAAAAGCTGTCATTTCCAATAGAAGTTCTGTGGATATTGAAAGCAAAGCTATAGAATGAGAATACATATTAACCCAATCATCTGACTTATTTCATGCATTTAAAGTTAAAGTGGAAGTTCACCTAAGAGCATGCGTGTACTTCTTGCATCACCTACAGTAAAATTCTCTCTGGCCATTCACCCAAGCTCATATTCAGGAAATGAACTATTAAGAGCTAGAAAGTATCCCTACCAAATTAAAATGTAGAGGGAACAAAGAATAGTTGTCTGTGCATAAGTCTTTATCGTACAAAACTAAAAATTGAAAACATAATATAAAAGCACACTTTCGAGACCCTCTGGTACGCACATCTGGAGATTCAAGACCTTGGCCTATCATAAATAGCACTGCAACCATGCACCGGACTTGATGCCAAAGGAAAGCTCTGCCCTTAATTTTTATCGCATAAAGTTGGCTGTCCCCAATTCTGTAAAAAATTTATGCTCAAGTTGCAATAATTGAACCACACATTCAAAGACAGGAAAATTTTTGTTCAATAGATGGCAATAACTCTTGCAATCTAAAAACAACAAAATAATGTGAATCATGTAGGATAACTACAAAATTCTCTTGGATTCGCACTTGAAAGATACATGGTAGGTTGTAATGGAATGGGTATGGAATTGAAAAATGTAGTGTAAAATGCAAGGGGGATTATGCAAGTATGGATATGATTTAAACTTGCGTAAGCTACATAAATTATAATGCTAATGAACAATCAAATAAAAAAACTAATGAAGAACTGCAACAATACTACACAACTTATTACTTGCTACCAAACTTAACTTTTAATTTTTTATTGCTCCATCGGAAACGTTCAATATCAGTGGAGTCGCTATATGGAGACTCATAAGGGTGTATGAGATAATGCATGTCGTGCATATTCCTATTCATTTTCGTTTTTCTTCACCCTCTTGTATTCCACATCAAGATGATGTAAAACAATTCAAGATCTACAGGAAGCCATCGGGAACCACCATAGATTTAAAATTGCTATTAACTTACGAAGCAGGACAATGTTTTATGAACAAGTAATTACTACAAGACATGCTTTATTGCAGCCAATGACAACATGGAGACAAGCATGAAGAGAATATACTTTTATAAACAAAGAGGCAAAAGAACAGACATTTGCACACAAAGCAAGAAAATTTGTGTTTTAACCTCTGATCACATGGATCGATTTCAAATAAGGATATGCTTCGCTTATAATTATGAACATTTGCCACATCCATCTTACAGAAATTCCTGAAGTCATGTTCCCCAATAAATTTCTGGCCTGCTATCTCCATATCCTGATGAATGAAAAATGAAACAAGAAATACTGAATGTATCAGCACTATGCAAGTATCAACAAACCATTTAAATATCTGTGAGAAATAACCGCACACCAAAATATTCAAGGAGTCACTCCAAAATAAATATTTATACTCCCTTTGCAAACAGCTGAACCTGCATTAACAGACAGAAAGGAACACATATTAGCAGCATCAATTACCAACACAAATTGAAGGAGACACTTTATTAAGCTACTTAGAAGAACCTTGCACTGAAATCATTTGGAACAGGACACCAGGCCATAATTCGAATATCACTTGGGAGGGCTCGATTCAACACTCTCACATAATCAATTTCTCCTTCTGATCAAAGATAACAACATGGTGATTGTGTGAGTTTTGGCAACAAACTTGAGATTTTTTGCACATTTTACACTACTTCAACAATATTTTAGCATAATTATTAATCTGGAAATTTCATTATGATCTTTAATAACATATAAACGGATGTTAGTCAATCTAGTAATTAGATCCTCTTAGTGAATCCATATACTTGGTATCATGCAATTGATCTAATTCATATTCCAACAAGGAAACTGGCAAAACAAGTGATTTAATTAAATATACTTGGTAACACATATATTGCTAAATTGCTCATAAGAGGAATGAGTGAATTTCTCATTTTCAGAAAAGACAATTCTTTGAAACAAAAGAAGCCTTACAAAAATCAAAGTCATCTACTCTAATCGATTACACAAAGAGGAAGATCTTGGCTAACCATTTGGGTCTTCTAAATTAGTTTCCTCTGACTTTTCATTGCCTGTATCAATCCTTCTGAGCTTCGATCGTAAAAATAAAGAAATGACCTGCATTAAAGATTTATGATGCTCCAAAATTCAGATGCATCATCCTAGAAACAGGCTTAAAAATGTATTATCAAAAGAACAAACAGAGATGTCAAGAATTAGTTCAGTAAACAAAAAACCATTACTTTCCTTTCCATGTAGAGTTGAAATTCAATTCTTTTCTTTAATTTGTCTTTCCTTTTCTTTTTCAAGTTTTGGTGGCTGAGCTTATGCATATCATGTTCATTTATATTATATTGATAGCCAACGATTTTCAATGCAAGAGACATGGATTTAAATTTTCCTTTCAATTTCAAGTAGGGAGACAATGTATTATAGTGAAGGTTGTTGTTCTGTTTGTTATAAAAAATATATACTCATATTCTAGCATCTTCTTGGTAATTTCTCCCACTCATGCCAATTGCAGGCAATATTGCAGCTACATCTAGGCCTCTTGTCCTTTGATTTATTTCAAATTTAGTAAAAGAAAATACTAACTACACCAGATGAGAGAGAGAGCACAGAGTTCATACTTCTATCTCCATCAAACTATTGTGTCTTACGAAGTAATCCATCATGTTAGGCAAGTCAGAGACTATTCTACTCACTTGGAAACAACAAGAAAGCATGGAGAGATTTTAGTTTCTGGTTATGTGTTGGCCTTTTATAAGCTATAGGGAACTCCAAAGTAATGGAAAGGGACTAAGCTCTGGTGTTTCTAGCCATTTATCATCTCTGACTCAATAATGCTTCTACCATCTAAGAAAGATCAGTTGTTACAAATTCCACTTGGATTGACAGATACTGAGATACAGCTCTCATTAGGAGAATAATGGCCACAAAAACATAAGTGAGGGAACGGATGCATCTGTTCATATGCCTGAGACGGGTCTGGCTTGGAAGAAAAAATAAAAGAAATAGTCGAGTCTCCCTAAGACAGGTATGGCTTAGAAGAAAAACATAAAAGAAATACTTAAATCTCCCTGAGAAAATAGCTGATGTAGAATTCCCTTAAATTTGGGCTATAACCTCCAAAGCAACTAGATCTTAAGCGATTCCTATGTCAGGTAGGGGCGGCAATTCTCCTCCCATTGAAGCCACGCCAGTTCCACCTCTTGGAAATAGACAATTTTCACCTCCAGCTTCTCAACATCCCACAAGCAGTTCATTAAGAGGTACCACTCTGCTTCAAAGACTAAGAAGTTGGGTATACCGACATCTCCAACTTTCAAAATGTCAGCATCCCTGGGTGTTGTTTGGGTTTCTCTGGAAAGAGTTTCCGTCGCCTGCAATTGAATCCTCCACTTGAATGGCGATTGCACGAGTCCCACTCGACTCCCCCAAGGCCACGTTCTTCCTCGTTGATTGTTAGCTCTTATCAAGAGTGCTAAGGGCTTCGTCCATTTTTTGGCTTAACATGAGCATCAAGGCGTCTTGATTGCTGAGTTTATTTTCAATAACGGGAATTTTTTCCTCCATATTGCCCATTAATGTTACCAGCATTACCCTCAGAGGTGGTGTACCACCTCTGACACCAAAATGGTGGGCACCAGTTGTAACTCAATATAACTATGGTAAGAATCAATAAAGTAAATTAGCACTAGAGGAACAAAAATGGAGGGAATGCTTGTCAATGTATTGGTGAGATAGAAAAGAGAACAAAATGGCAGCTTTCGAGATGCGTTTCTCTCCAAGGAAATAACCACACTATTCCAAAAGCATGCCCCCCTAAATATGCTCTATCCCAATATAAACCCAATAACTCTGACATTCCTCTATCAAACATGACACATCATACTTTTGGAAACATACCACAAAACAAAATAACAGACTCAACACACATGTCAATTCTCACTTCATCAACATTCCTTATTGATCCTCAAGCTCACTCACTTTCAACCTTACTCTATCATACTCTTCTTCTTTTTGCTATATGTGAATTTTATTGGAGGCCTATCACATTCCTAGCTTTAGGCAAGGACTATTATGACAATGTTTGGAAATCTATATCATTATTCCTTCCCATTCATCATAGGTGGGACACAAAACAACTTCATGGCTGATGACCATCGAAAGCCTTTATTGCAATTTTTGGAAGGCTGAAGCTCAAGTTCTCATATTGGAAGTATATAAGTTCATCATTTTATGACAAAAAGGTGAAAATGATATGCAAACAGGGATTTTATTGTCTTATGATAAAAGTGAACATTCTTCCACGATGAGCACATTATTATTGACGTTGATTATCATAGGCAAATATTAGGTTGTTTCATTGCAAATTTCAAAGCAACAATTATCAAGTAAGCAATAGAACTTTAACAAACAAAACTAGTAGTAAATCTCCCAAAAGAACATGGGGTTTATGTTTTCTCTTTTGGATTAACCAACTTACTTGACCAACAGCAGAAACCCCCTTGTCCGTCCTACCACATCGTGAATATTGTATTTCTTTCTTTTCACCAAGTAAAAGCCTCGTCTTTTCCAAAGCTTTGAAAATCTCAGACTGCAAGAGACACAGAATTTAAGAAAGAAAAAATTTTGCAGAGTTGGTTTTGAAATGTTTAAATAATTTAATTTATCTACCTTCTTAGACGTTATTAAATTAATTACATACTTTTAAAAGTAATTAAAATAATAAAATATATATTTATTTACCATATATTAAAATTTTCTTGTATTTTGAATAGTTTTTATATTTATTAAACTAATATAAAAATAAATTTGTTTTCTTACATAGTTTTTACAATTTAAAAATAAGATTTCAATTTATTAATGCAAAATAGATCTATTAATACAATATAGATCCTAAAAGAAAAATAACGTGTCTTATACAACATGGTGAAGGAAAAGTTTACTGGATTCAGAGTCCAATGTCCTAACCACTGCAAATTTATTTCTTATGAAAGTCAACAATTAACAAACCTATATCTAATCTTCTAAATAGTCTAAGTTTATAGACTTAAAAAGCTTTCTAGTTGATCATCTATCAACCTCGGCTATGTATTATCCAAGTATAGTGAAATGTTCATTTCCATCCTTTAAATAATACCTATGGTTTGAACGATGAAACAAAAGTCCTACATGATAACTGAACAACAAAAGTACCTCAATAGTTGGGTCCATTTGTGCCTCTGAAGTAAAACCATAAAACCTGAAACAAGTTAAATTTGGTTACACTATAGTAGACTATTACGAGTAGTAAATGGCTTCCTATATATGCTCATGGAAAAGAATAAGGGGAAATCAGGTTACGATCAGCCTCAAAATTCATCGATTTGCATCAACAATTGAAAAATTTTTAATAAAAAAAGGTGAACTTGTGTCAGTTTTCGTTCTTTAGCAATTTATAAGGGATACTCAAACTTTACTTTTGTGGATGACAAGGTATGCAACTTCCAGACCTATACTCTAAATACATCAAATTAATAAAAAGAGTTCAATTATGTACCTTTGACCAAAGTACATGACCTTTAAAGCAACATGTCTCTTCAAATGATGTTTCATTATCCTTGTTTCATAATCTGTACGAGACGGTAAAATCACAAGCTGGGTTAATAAAAATGATAGACCAGCGTAGGAAACCTTGTAATTCTTAATACAAAACCAAATATTAGATCATATTATATATTTCAATAATAAATGAGCTTTAACATGTATCAAACTTGGCTAGAATAAAAACAGAAAATTCCACAGGAAGCCTTTAAACGGGCACAACCCATTGAGTGCAGCACAAGAGAGTATCATCAACGTACGTTAAACACTATTATGTTTTGTATGATGCATTGATGTACCATTGCCAAGATATGCATCCAAAAGAGTAAATTTGATGTACCTCCACTTACTATGATCTTCAACAGAGGTGATTCATCATTTTCACTTCTCAAGTTTCAGTTTCTGATGTAAATTAATCTCACAAAGTACAAGTGCAAACGAAGAATGATAACCTAGTAGCAAGAAAAAGAAAACAAATTACAGAAATTTAAAACTAGTGGAATGCCATCGATTCAATATGGAAACAGTTAATGACAAACTGGCTATCAGATTTCAAAAAATGAAAAAATAGCTATGGCTTTCTGAGAATATACTTGGACCAAATTTAAAAGTTAAAACCTCAAAACAAACCTGGTTTTGTCGAAAATTTCTCCTCTTTTTTGGCCTCACCTATTGAATTTACTTTTCCTGTCTCCTCCATTGAACTTTTGTATTGCGGAGCAAACTCATGAAGCTTTTCCCCCATCTGCAAGACAAATTAGTAGTGTTTACTAGGAAGCTTAACTGAAAAAGCAAACTAAACAAAGGGGGGAAAAAAACCTAAATAGTACACTTCAAGAAGAAAACAAATATAAGCAAACCTCATTACAGCGGCACTTGGAGAGTCTCAAGGATAACCTAGCATTCTCAGAGTCCAGTTCCTGAATGCAATCAACCAGTAAATGAACTATCGGTTTCACTTGGAACACGAAAGGCCAAAAAGCAGAAATATCCCATACGTGCCTTAACTCGGTTTTGCAGAGAAGCTATCTGGGTTCTTAAGTCCATCACCACTTCGTCTTCTACTAATAGTGACATGGTCAGTTGGCCTTAGTTGTTTCCCTTCCGTGGCAATAAGATAGTCCTGTGGGCAGTCACTTTAGATTTCAAGGTTGACAGTCTTCCTTTGTTCTACCGCATTTTTTTCTTTTTTAATTTATTAACAAATTCTGTTTGATTAATTTTTCAAAATTTTGATTTTGATTTTCTAATTTAGTTTTCTTGTTATAATCTGATTTATTATTAATTACGTGTATTAGTTAAATATTTAATTAACTATATACTATATACTATTTAATTATTTAATGTTAATTATTAATGAAAATTATGACTAAGATAATTTAATTTTTTATTTTTATTTTTATTTAAATAATTAACTTTAAATTTCGGAAAATACGTTTAGATATTTTAATAAATATATTTTAAATTTAAGAAATTCTTTAAAATACATAAATTTCAAAATTTTAAAATAGTTATTTATAATTTTGTTAAAATATCAAATATTTAATTCTAAGTAATGACGATAACCCCATATATAAAAACAAGAGGACCCAATATAACAATATGTATCATCACTTGGTAACTATCTACCTAAGCTATAGATTATAGACTAGATATCAAACAACGCAGGGAATCATCTCCCTTATCATCTCCATTAGAGAAGTGATACCATATTTACTTTATTCCCTTATATCCACCGTCAAATAGCTAGCAGTCTAAAGTTTGCAACATCTTGTAGTATCATTATAGAGCAATTGTTCCCTTACTAAAAAAGGTACGTTCCTCCCAGATTTTTTGCATGGAGTTTTAAACACCATAGAAGCATTTGATTTTCCTTTCCTTCCATATCTTGTAGATACAAGTGCCAAAACAAATGAGGAGCACGATCCAATCAGTTTGTAACATTACTTCGTCTTTTTTGTAGCCACCCAAGATAAGTTATTAATTTACAACAGCTCTATTAAAATGGAAAAGGTCCCTGACATAATTCCAAATACCTGCTGAGAACAGCACTCGAAAAGCAGACGTTTAGTGGATTATGGGCCTGTATAGTGTAAAGAACATATACTATTTAGATTAATAAATCTCAGTCTATCCTTTGCATGCATTCTTTGTTTAACCATTAACCATGAAAGAAAAAATAGTTTCAATTGAATTTGAAAATTATTTTCAAATTAAACTAAATTTTTATTTGGAATAAGAATTTATTTTATTTAGAAATCTATAAGTTTAATCTAATTTAATTTTTCCAAAGAGTTGAAAATATTATTTTAGATTATGAAAATCAATAACTTAAATCAAATGAAGCTTGATGCTTTATGCATATAATTTGATTATGAATACACAAATTGCATAATTTATTTATATATTTGATATTTATATTGGATACATGTTAAATTGTATGTTATATATATATGTGTGTGTGATGTTTTACATGCAAATTTATGTTTAATGAGACGAATGAAATTAAATTCCTCATTCAAATATTAAGTAGACGTTGAGAACGTGATTGTTACCTTCCATTGTTACAAGAATAAACCAAAGTTCTATTTATTGTAAGCTTATTGAGCAAACTCAAGGTTTCTTTAATCCTGAATATGTTTGGTCTTATAGCAGTAGGTTTTATTTAACTAAATTTGTGTGATTTGGATGAGTAAACTTATAATCATATGAATTTAAAGGCAGGAATAGGAATAACATATAAGATATGTGACAAGCGCCTCGTACTGCTAGTCAAAATAAAATAACTAGACTACTATTGTAGCAGTGGTGAGTCTAGGTTGACCCTACAGAGAGTGTGTGTAAAGCTTATGAAATAAAATCAACTGCTGTTTAGGTTTTGGGGGGGGGGGGGGGGTTGGGATTTTGAAATAAAAAAATAAAATGAAAAAAGAAAAAAAAAAATAAATTAAAGAAAACATGCAAAAAATGATAAAAAATGGAGAATTTGGTAGGGACCAGGTTCTTTGGTTCAATCTCAGCTTACACTCTAATTAAGCATATTTCACTGATTTGTTGTTGTCAAATCTCTCATAGAAACTATTAATCATGGGTTAATAATTATTAACCCAAGTTTTCCCCTAGGTTTTGTTTAATCAAGATACGATCGTTAATTAAACCTAACTACCGAATAACCTAGGATACAATCTCTATATTTAATTAGACAGTAGTATTACGAATTAGGAAAATCGATTAATCAAGGCAACAGCCACATACAAATCATTTAACCTAGGTCATGTTATCCTTAATGATTACGAATCATTAGTCGCCACACATAAATTTCAACATAACAATTATGGATTATATCGAAATTCTAGCAATAGGTATGAAATTAAATGATTCAATGAATGCATTAAAATTATCATTTCACAATACCCAATGGGTCATACACAATTAACCGAACAATAATAAAAATTCGATTATTGATACACAAAACCCAAATCAATTAACATAGATAACACAATCAATTTCTAATGAGAGAAAGAAACAACAAAAACAAGAAAATACACTTAACTCGGGTCGTCAGCATTGATATCAACTTCAAATCGGTGTCAGAAAAGCTAGCTCTCTATGGTTTATCCCAATAAAAATGCTTCAGCACCCCCCCCCCCAGCCGAAACCCCCTTGGTCTTCACTGCCGCACCTCCCTCTTCTTCTATTCTCCTCACTGCCTTAACTCTTCACTATTCATGATGTGATGAATAAAGATTCGTGGCCACACCGCTGTTCTTTCTTCTTTAAAGACCTTCACATAACCCTTGCCTCCAACGACAACGATTCTGCTACTTGCCAAACATCCTCCTACGTTGCGTTTTGTGCTCCTGGAACATCCTTCCTGCGCTACCGTTTTGACTCATGTTGTGTGTTGGACGTTGCATTTTATTCACATGCGTGAGGCTATTGCTTGGCTTACATTTTTGGTTGTGTCCTGCTCCATGTTGCATGTCGTCTCACTTGTAAGCTGCATGCGTTTTGTTCTCATGGCCATTTCTTCACCATGCATGCATCCAATGTACATTTGAGCTCGTCCTCACTTCACTATTGTGCTCCTAACATCTGTTATGGACGTTGTCATTTTAATACGCTTCTCATTTACTACATGTTTTAGTCTTGGCTGTTGCATTTTATTTCTTCAAGCTCCATCAAGTCTACAGAAAATATTTACATAATTTAATCTCTTTTCAGATAAAATATGAAACTAAGCGACTTGAGTTATTAATAATAAAATGCAACAATTTTTTCCCAAATGTGCTATGTTAATGATTTAAAACAATGTAAAATAGAGATGTAAAATATCATTTAGTTTTCACTTATCAAATTCCCCCACACTTAGCTTTTGTCAGTCCTCAAGCAAAATATTAAAATTAAGCTCAAAGACCCAAAAACATTGACTCATTCCTATATTTTCTAATACTATATAATCATAACCAAAGATAAATGGTTTTCAAAATTATAGAAAAAAACTCAACATTCCAAGCTTTTACTCATGATCAATCAACAAGCATCATCTTTGGAAACTGAGCAATCTAATGGTAAACTCAGAAAATGTGTTTAAGTAAAATATTTCTATAGGTATACTCAACACCATTCATGATCATGACAATCCATAACTTTGCATATCATTTCATTTCTCCACCACTATAATTCACATGCAAAATCATGGATCAAAGGACTTTTCAAAGTTGTAATGTGGGTAAAGGTAAGGTGAGATGTGTTTGGGTCAAGTAGTATGAAAGCCATCAAAGTTAGTGAAACAAAAGCAACACTCAATCAAAAACTAGGTACCGTCAACTATGACGAATGAAACATTTATATTTCATAACCCCATTCAACTCTCACACACCAACCATATGAAACATATACCAATACGAAAGAATCACTCATACAATTTATGCCAACAATACATTGAAACCAGAAGGGTGAAACTTCCAAGTCAATATCTACCTCATATTCTATATACTCAAATAACCTATTTATCACAACTTTAGGAGAATGCATTAATCATAAACAACTTTTAACACATATGCACTTACTCCTAGATACATTAATTTAAACATTTTTTCATTCTTTTTATTTTCTTTTCTTTTCTTTTCTTGTGCTTTTCTCTTTTCTTTCTTTTTTTCCTTTCTTTTCTTTTTTAGCATTAAAAGAAACTACATAACATGGGAATTTCAATGATAAGATATAACAAAACATCTCAACATTAACTAACCCTCACATAGGTACACCCCCACATTTAGAATTTTGTACATCCACAAACTTAACAATCACAAATGTTCCACTAGCTTTTTGGCTTGGGTAGGACATTGGAACATTTGGTTAAATATAAAGCATGTAATGTGGTTGGTACACAAAGGCTCAAAGGTAATTAACAAGGGAAAAATCATCTCAATAGGTTAAGTTATTTGGATAATGTAGTCTATGAAAAACAAAGAATGCCTAATCATATCCATGTTAATGCATGTGATAAAAATGTGGTCTCGAATAGAAATTCAACACAAAATCGGGATGTACATATCATGAAGGTCACACATTATCAAAAGATAACGAG
Source organism: Erythroxylum longipes (assembly GCA_027563885.1). Classification (NCBI taxonomy): domain Eukaryota; kingdom Viridiplantae; phylum Streptophyta; class Magnoliopsida; order Malpighiales; family Erythroxylaceae; genus Erythroxylum; species Erythroxylum longipes. The sequence goes on from JAOQMS010000003.1 coordinate 22,181,873, forward strand.
ACTGATATGAGTGTGTCAATCAAATAAGGCTTAAAATCTCACCAGCATTGTTTACCACTAATCATTATTCTTCTAAAGATAATGCACATCAACCAATCACAAGAGTAAAAGTACATGCCAAAGTTGTTATGAAATTCTCTAGTCAATTAATTCTTTACTCATGATTAAATAATCCTAGAAGCAATAGAAAACGAGCAAATGTTTGTTTTATTCTTTCTCTCATTTTGATTGAAAACTTAAAACAAGCAAGAAACAAACCAACAAAGAACACACATTCATATAAAAAGGAATGTGAAAATGTAAAGACAAGAAATTTACTTCCTTTGGGTTGCCTCGCAAGAAGCGCCTTTGTTTAGGGTCGCTAGTTTGACTCCATGTTTCCTCCTCACATGACAAAACTGTGATCTTTAGGTGTCACATGCGGCTCCTCCATGTGAGGTTCTTCGGGATAGGGTCTCAGTTGATAGTTTGTCATATTCAACATTTTCCATATCTGCTGACTTTCAATCTTGATTGAGTCCATACACTCTGGAAAGATCTCAAATGTCTCTTTGTCTTTTTCTTCTTCATTTAATTTCTTCAATCTACTATGTAAAGGTGAAGAGTTATTCTAAAAAAATCATGAACTCAGTACTTACATCCGAGTTAAAAGATATGTATTTTTTTGTTTGAGCTCCTCCTTTGCTTCTTCTACATAAGCAATTCATTGAGGGTTGGCCTCAAAATTCTCAACCTCCTCATCACTTTGTAAAGTTTTCTCACAAACGTCCATTGGGTACACCTCAGGTTGATACGGCTGCTCCTCTTCGCTTTATGGATTCAAATGATCGATATCTCTCCATCAAGGCAATGCGTCTTACTGGAATTGTAGACCATCCTATCGGATTTGCTGTACAACTTGTTGAAACAGTTGTTGCGTATTCTGTTGGAACTACTGCATATCTTGTTGAATTTGAAGATTGTTAGTAGCCATAATATTAAGCATTTCTTCTAAAGATGTACCTGAGTCGTGTTAGATCTCTGAATCTTTGGTGCTAGACCATGTAGTTTTTGAAAATTGCCCTCCATCCTGCTAGATTTGTAGAGTATTCTACTGCAATTGCAAAGTATTAGCGTTCACAATATTAATCAACTCTTCCAGAGATGGACCGAAGTCGTGAGAGGAAGCTTCTGATCTGTATGAGAATTTTTGTGAATCCTGCAAACTATCATGGAATTAATTATGATGATTATCCAATCCATAACAAAAGTTAAGTTGATCAGTCCAAACATTGTTATAGGATTGAGAATATGAGTTATAAAAGAAATTACTTCCATCCATATCGAATTTTTTTTCACAAACACGAAACAAAATAAATAAAGGATCATGAAATAACTGAAAAGAAATCAATTACGAACAGATATAAACAAAACACTAATTATATCACAAACAAAAACTAAAATACTGCACTCTCCGCAACGGTGCCAAAATGTTAGTAGTGTGCCCTAGGCCAATGTTCATATGTGACTTTTGTATTGACATTCTAACTTATTAATAATATATTATG
>JAOQMS010000003.1:22192629-22209225 GCA_027563885.1 Erythroxylum longipes
CTGTGGATACCGTTAGAGGCCGGACGATTGAACGGCTTGTGGATTGACAAGATTCAAGGAGAAAGGAAAAATCACGATAGGAAATCGAAACAGGTGTGTTTTGATATATTTCTTAGTTTTATGTTTCGATTTAATTATGTTAAAGTTGATTCTGTAGAAAAATTTTGAAATTATTTCCGCTGCACTTAGATTCGATCTTGCGTAATTTTTCTAACATTTTAAACCTTATACCTACATTAATCACTACATACATGGGAATTTTATTGCATCTGTCGCTACTTATTTAGCTGTTCTCTCAACTGAAGAAAGTCGGGGATCTGAGGCCTCTAAATCAGGCAGTGTAAAGAAGGTTGCCTCTGAACTAAAAGCTTTCTCATAAGTAACATCTTGATTTTTTGGCCAACTTCTGAAAGGAAGCTTATAGAGTTGCCAAGAGAGTGGTGAGGGTGGTGTCACTCCTGTAAGCTCTCTGCTAGCAACAAAAAGGGATGTATGTTGAATGAGGCTGCTTCAAATGCCACTAAAGGGGCCATCAAGATCCTCAGTGGTCTTCGACCAATTGTGAATGGAGAGGCTAGTTTTACTAGCATTTCAACTTACATTTTATACATAGGTGAGATTTTGTCTGGTCTTACAGTTGGCCTTTTTCGGAATGCAAGTTACGTAGAATAGTGGCGTAAGCGAGTATAAGTAAAGGTCACTTTCCTGTTAATCTTGTTCTCAATCCTCTTCAACTCAACCCTACCTCTTCCCATTATGTTCTCTCTCTTATAAAGCAAAATTCTTCTGTAACCTCAAGACTTCTTCACTAATCAAAAAGCCTCTCTTGATTTTGTACACTTCGTAGTTAAACCCCTTAAATATATATGTTTTTTTTCTTTTCTGAAAATCTAGTTGGCATTTAAAATTCACCTAGCCTCTCCAAACACACTTTTTATATATAGTAATGGCTTGTGTGTAACACTTTCTAATTTCCATCCAAAATAGTCAAATATTGAGCAGACTTGTAAACATTTAGACTTTTATTGAGCAAATTAAAGGTTTTGGTCTTAAATTGATCAAACTGAAAAAGATTGGCCCCAATTTGAGCTTTTAGCCTAGACGATCCTAGGGTTGATTATTCTCTCTCTCGTTATAACCATTAACCTTAATTTATAAACCCTAATTGGATTATGAAATTTGTGATCTCTTAATTCACAAATTATCCAAAACCCTAATTAGATCTGAAGCACTTTAATAAACTATCAGAATATCACACGGGATCTCTCTCTCACAATTATCAATATGATTCGTCAAGGTTTCTATTAAATCGCCTAGCTCTCATTAATTTGATTTAATTATTTTTCATTCGGTTTACCCCCTTAGTTTATTACCGAATTATGTAAGAACGCAATCAAATCATGTCATTCATCCAATAAACACAATCAACTAAATTATCATTAAATCAAAATAAAATCCCAAAGAAAAGTTATAACATTATTAACATTCTACCATCTATCGTCGTAGAATGACTACAAGAGTTAAGATATTTAGTGACAAATTTTTTGTGACTAACTATTGTTTCGTTACAAATATGAGTGTGACAAGACAATTGATTGACATTATTGTTTGGATTATCTATGATGATTTATATTTTTGTCACTAATACAATGGTAATTGTGCCAATTTAGTTTCTTTCACAATTAAATTGTCACTATTAATATATTAATAGTGTTAAAAATTATTCTATCACTAAGTTTTGTCACTAAAAGCCTATGAAATTTGGCGCCAAAATAATTTTGGCGGGAATTAATTGTAATTGTGATAAAACATATGTTGGTAACTAATATTTTCTATTTGTTGTGACAAAACATAGTTTGGTCACTAATATTATTTTTTTGTTGTGACGAAATGGTTTATTGTCACACAATATTTACTTGTTGTGAATGAAAATTTTGTCAATAAATATGCAATTAATTAGCGTCTACTTCATATTGTCACAATAACCAAACTACAACTATGATCACTATTATTCATAATTTAAGGACAATTTTTTGTGACTAACTATTTTGTCATCACAAATACGAGTTTTTTCAGTGACAAGACAATTGATTGACACTATTGTTTGGATTATCTGTGATGATTTATATTTTGTCACTAATACAATGGTAATTGTGGCAATTTAGTTTCTTTCACAATTAAACAATCACTATTAATATATTAATAGTGTTAAAATTTATTTTATCACTAAGTTTTGTTAATAAAGCCTATGAAATTTGGCGCCAAAATAATTTTGGCAAGATTTAATTGTAATTGTGACAAAACATATGTTGGTAATTAATATTTTCTATTTGTTGTGACAAAACATAGTTTGGTCACTAATATTATTTTCTTATTGTGACAAAATAGTTTATCGTCACACAATATTTTACTTGTTGTGATTAAAAATTTTGTCAATAAATATGTAATTAATTAGTTTCTACTTCATATTGTCACAGTAACCGAGCTATAACTATAGTCACTACTATTCATAATTTAGTGACAATTTTTTGTAACTAACTATTTTTTTCATCACAAATACGAGTTTTTTTAGTGACAAGACAATTGATTGACACTATTGTTTGGATTATCTGTGATGATTTATATTTTTGTCACTAATACAATGGTAATTGTGGCAATTTAGTTTCTTCCATAATTAACTTGTCACTATTAAGATATTAATAGTGTTAAAATTTATTTTATCACTAAGTTATGTCACTAAAAGACTGAAATTTGGCACTAAAATAATTTTGGCAGGAATTAATTGTAATTGTGACAAAACATATATTGGTAACTAATATTTTCTATTTGTTGTGACAAAGCATAGTGCGGTCACTATATTGTTTTCTTGTTGTGACGGAATGTTTTATTGTCACACAATATAAATATTTTGACTGTTGTGACAAAATATTTTGTCAATAAATATTCAATTAATTAGTGTCTACTATATATAGTCACAATAACCGAACTATAACTATGGTCACTACTATTCTTAATTTAGTGACAATTTTTTGTGACTAATTATTTTTTATCACAAATACGAGTTTTTTTAGTGACAAGCAATTGAGTGACAATATTGTTTAGATTATCTGTGATGATTTATATTTTTGTCACTAATACAATGTTAATTTTGACAATTTAGTTTCTTCAATAATTAAATTGTCACTATTAAGATATTAATAGTGTTAAAATTTATTTTATCACTAAGTTATGTCACTAAAAGACTATGAAATTTGGCGCCAAAATAATTTTGGCAGAAATTAATTGTAATTGTGACAAAACATATGTTGGTAACTTGATCAAATTTTTGTTACAGAAGTTATTTTAAATATAAACTTAACAAATTAATGATAAATATTTGTTGTTGTAATAACATATTAAAATTAACCACTCTAAAGATAAATTTTATCATTATTGTAAAAATTTTAGAAACTAGAAACTACTTGTCATGATTTTTTCTTTAATATGATTATCTGCAAACAAATTTAAATATTTTCAAATAAAATATTCAAACTGCATATATTGATAATCCAAAAAGTAATATTTTACATATCAATAGATATTTGGTATACATAACTTTGTAATTTCATTAAAAAATCAAAATAATTAAATGTTTAAATATAATAAAATTCTTGTTCCAAAATATTAAGAAAAACTCTTAACCTATTGAAAATTTAAAACAAAGTTCTTGTCAATGCTCAATCATTGTCATCGTCGCCTTCCTCATCTTCACTTACTGAATATGTTTCATCATCATCCATAAAATTATCTTCATCACAATTAGTTTCGTCATCTTCTCCAGCACTCATAGTATCAATATTTAACGAATTTTCTTCAACAGTTGCAATATCTAGATCAGATATATCCAAAGATATTGTATCAGTATCATCTTCTAAAGTAGATTTGTGAAGTGTAAAACCCAAATTTTCATTTTCTTGGCATGGCTCATCTCCTATATCATCATCAAGAAGATCATACAAATCAGAGGCTTTGTCTTAACAACCACCTACCAATTGAGCTCTTTAATATCTCTTACATAGTAAACTTGTTCAGCTTGAGAAGCTAAAACATATGGTTCATCAGTTTTCAACTTGTGAGTGACATTTACCATAGGAAACTCGAATTTGTCAACCTTATATCCACCTTTATGATACACATCGCACCAGTCAGCCTTAAATAAAATGATACTATTTTCCCATGATAATTTAATTGTATGATATCTATCAAAACACCAAAATAATCCAAATTGCCTGTATTCACATCGCCTTTTACAAAAATTCCATTGTTTTGTGATTTCAATTGCAAATCTTTGTCCTTTGTGTTAAACCTCTAACCATTGATGAGGAAGCTTTTATACCGATAAACTCGCTTGTCTGGCCCATAACCTAAATGCAATAATTGATCACTAATCGTTTGACTTCCTTTATCATGCAATTCGGTGACCTATCATGAGTAATGAGGATAAAATATTTATATTATATAAATTACAATTTATAAAAAGTTATAGGTGAAAATAGTAGAAATAGTACTTAGATATTTCTTGAACCACTGATGGAATTCTTTTTGATGTCTTCTTTCTACATTTCTAGGATCCTCCCTCTTGAGTTTTTCTTTATGCATGCTTCACATTAAAAATAAGTAAAATATTAGTAGTTACTTAAAGAATATATAAACCATAAAACAAATAATGTAAAATGACTAATTTCAAAAGTTAAGAGAACTTACTCCACAAATTCTCTAATTTCTTCATAATTTTCAAACACATACATTCTAGCTTGAGTCCATTCAGTTAAGCTCAACTCATCATATTTTTTCCTTAGAAAAGGCCTACCAATTTGTGAGAAAACTTGAAACCTAGAATGAGAATGTGCATCACTTCCCTCATCATTTCTTCCAACACGATTTAACCTAGTTTCAATTCCACGCAAATACCTTGAACAAAAATGCATGCATTCTTGCACAATATATGCCTCAACAATTCATCCTTCTGGATGCGCCTTATTTCTCACATATGATTTAAGCATATGCAAATATCGTTCTATAGGATATATCCATTGATATTGTACCGGCCTAGCAAGTTTAAACTCACTCACAAGATGAATGGTTAAATGCACCATTATGTCAAAAAATGATGGAGGAAATATTTTCTCTAATTTAAAAAATGTAAAAGGAATTGATTTTTTAAGTCTCTCCAAATCATCAAAATGCAAAACTTTAGAACATAACTCTCTTAAATAAGTACACAACTTAAGTAATGCTTGGCACACCTCTTTACCCAACAACCCAGGTATAGCCAAAGGGAGATATCGATGAAGAAATACATGACAATCATAACATTTCATTCCAAAAACTTTGCATTTGGTAAGACTCACAGATCGAGAAATGTTGGAAGAATAGCCATTTAGAACTTTTAGATCAATTAAGAATTGACAAAATGCTCGTTTTTTAGCTATAACATGTAGGGAGAAACACATACATGCCATCACTTGTGGGAGTTGCATAAAGCTCAGGACGTATACCCATGGATTCTAAATCAAAACGAGTATTTATAGTATCCTTTGTTTTCCCTCAATGTTCAACAAAGTCCCAATTATGTTATCACATACAATTTTCTCGATATGCATGACATCCAAATTTTGTCGCATCTTAAGTGTTCCCCAATATGAGAGTTGAAAAAAAATACTCTTTTTTCTCCAATTTCTGAGCAATAGAGCATCTCCATGCTTTCTTTTCCTTGTAGTCTTTCCAAAATTCACCTGTTTAATGAAAATAGTAGAAATAAGAAAAAAGAATAAAGATAAAATATACATATAATTTAAAATCAATCAAACTTCACCTAAGAAAATTGATTATATTGTTTAACAACATCATCCTTGATAATTGTTTCGGTGTGCTTCGATTTTCTTTGGTAGCATCAAATGCTTTAACATTTTTCCTCCAAGAATGATTAGTTGGTAAGAATCGACAATGACCAAGATAGCATGTTTTATGTCCATTTTAAAGCATGCGAGAAGACGTTTCAAGATTACAAATAGGACATGCTAACTTGCCTTTGATGCTCCATCCAGATAAATTAATATAAGCTCGAAAATCATTTATGGTCTGTAATAGAGCTGCATGTAATGAAAATTACTTTCTAAAAATGCATCATATGTCTCCACACCTATCTCCCAAAGGAATTTCAAGTCATCAATCAACAACTCTAAGTATAGCTCAATATCATTTCCAGGAGCTTTTAGACCAGGAATTAAGAGTGACATCATGAAATAAGGATCTTTCATGCAGAGCCATGGTGGAAGGTTATAAGGAACTAACACAACTAGTCATACACTATAAGAAGTGCTCATATTCCTGAATGGGTTGAAACCATCACTTGTTAAACCAAGTCTAACATTACGTGGGTCTACAGCAAAAAAGGGATACATGGTATCAAAACTGTTCCAAGCTGGAGAATCGGCTGGATGTCCCATAAACTCATTGTTACATGGTTTTGCCTTATGCCATCTCATATCTTTAGTAAAATTAGATTGCATGTATAATCTTTGTAAGCGAGGAGTTAACATAAAATATCACAAGACTTTTTGTAGAATCTTTTTCCTATGGTCATGCTCATCAATGATATTCCCAAATTTCCCATTATTCTTCCATCTATATTCACCACATGTTGGATAAGATTGAGCATTCTCATATTATTTCTATAAAGTATGTAATCATTTACACAAGCATCTATCTTCTCATATGAAAGCCCTATATCTCAAGAAACTTTCTTACAGTCAATATATGATTTAGGAACTTTATTACCTTTAGGAAACCATATTTTCATTATTTGAAGCATTCCATCAACTATATTTGCACTAATCCCGTAAAGACATTTCCAATTCAATACTTCAACAATGAATGATAGTGTGGAAGATTCCTCATAACCAGGATATAACTCTTGCTCCAATTCTCTCAATAATCTATAAAACTTAGTAGCTTCCTTATTTGGACTGGTGTAGCCAACTTTGATAGGATCATTAGCTTCTTCATTTAGATCATAAGAACCATCCCTCGCAAGATCACCTAACATATCACGCATTCCATCATCATTTTCACTTTTATTGCTCTGATTACTATCATTGTCATCATTAGAATAATATTGTAGAACCTCTCCATGATGGTACCTGTCACAAAGGTCTACTTTGGACCCGAACTTTCACCACAAGTCGCGCCCACCTTCGTGCGGTAATCTCGCTTCGGTCTGCTTAAGCAAGACTAAGCCTTCTCATGTAAATGTAGCCGAACAATTCCGTTAGCCCTCGAACACCTCACGCATACATAAGTGTTTAAAGTGTTTCTCTCACACACAAAATAACACAAGTGTAAAATAAAGTAAAGAAAGCAACAAGAGATTTATATATGTACCCGAAGCTACTCTTTCATTAACTCTCAACAAAATGTTAACAAAAGACACAAGTACCTCCTCCTCGAAGCACTCACAAGGAACTCCTTACTCGAAGACCTTACAAGGAACTCCCTACTCGAAGCCCTTACAATGAGAACTCTCCCCAAAAACTCTCAACTCTTAAAGCTCTCTCCTCTGAGTGATTTCTCTTAATGAACTATCTCATTAATTGGATACTCTCTTCACTCTCCTCTATGAGTGAATAAATGGCTCTCAACTCTAATGAGCTATTTATAGGCTCCTCCAGATGACTAAGAGTCCTAATAGAACTCTACTAGCTAATATCACAATCTTATCCTTAATAGGATTAAGTTACATCACATTTAAAAGATTACCCTATCTAGGAATGATTATCCTTATCCGCGAAGATCTCCTCTATCTTCAGATGATCCTTCCGGATGATCTTTATCTCTTAAAGTTGATGTTCATCCACTGCGATCTTATACACCATGTCATCATGTGCCACGTCAGCCACATCACTGCTGATTTGTTCACCAAGGCCTATCCGAACATAGGTCCGTCAATGCACGTCCATGGACAAGTCCATCTTCCATGATCCAGCTCACTTCATGGTGCAATCTCATTGCTCCATGACTAAGTACAAGTCACAAACCGAGTTTGTATAAAACCTCGCATGTTTTACATACCCCTAACCTGCCTCATCGAAGTCAAGTGCCTTCGTGCACCCTCGGGTCTCACTTGACTTAGTTCGCCAACTCATAAGCCTTCACCTTGTTCCCTCGTCAACACGCCTTCCTTGTGCCGACCTGCGTGCCAAGCATTGGCCAAGGCTCCCCAATACTAGCACGAACCCGCATTCTGAACTTAGGGGTCTAACAGTACCACTGCTTGTAGTTTCTGTTTATCCCGTTTAACATCAGATGTTCATAAATTGATTGTCTTGTCCTAAATAAATTATTGTTGCATTTTTTATAAGGACAACAAATTGCTCTTCCTTTATCAAAATGTGTAAATGCAAAATCTAGAAATTCATTAACTCCTTTTTCATATTATGGCAATGCTCTATTACAAATTTCCATCCAAGTTTTGTCAATCGTCATTATCCTACAATACAAATTAATTAAATGGGTTCAACAAAATTTGACACATAACTTGCTAGGATGGGGAAGTTTATAAGCACTAATATTTTCCAAATAAACATTGAGGCATTAGTAAGAATAAATTAAAATACACCGATTAATTTGAAAAACCCAAATGAAGCAAAAGACAGAAGGTGATAAGAGAGAGAGAGAGGGAAAACCTGATGCTTTTCAATTAATATACACCGATTAACATCAAAGACCTAATTGAGGCAAAAGATAGAAGACAATTAATATTCTATTTACGCAACTCTTCTCCTAGCCCAGCTCTCTTCTCTTCTACCGCCTACCATTCTCTCTTCACGCACCTCTACTGTTTAGTTTTATTGATGGGACAATTAAACTCACCTATACCATTGTCTCTTCACGCATGTCTCCTATTTTATTCCTCTACTGTTTTATCTTTGGACGATTTAACTTTGCCATTTTTAGGTTCACGCATCTTTTCATTCCTGTTTTAAACCCTGTCTTCTTATTTTAAGCCCTGTCCACGCTACTGTTATTCAATTCCACGCTCCTTTTCATTCCTCTTTTAAACCCTTTTCATTCCTCTTTTTATGTCTTCTTTTAAACGACGTCATTTTTACAGCTCATTCACTGTTTTTTTAATTTTAATTTTAATTATACTATTATTACTTTAATAAAAATTAAATTAAATTACATTATTAATTTAATAACATTAAAATTAAAATTATGTTATTATTAATTTTATAAAAATTAAAATTAAAAAAGAAAAAAACTTGTGTCAGGGGCGTTTCGTTGTCGTAATGGAGAATTGCGAGTGTTGATCTATATGTGTAAATGAAGAAGAATAAGAAGGATGAGGTAGTAGAATTGAATAAAAATCAATAGTTACATTGGATTATATGTAGGAATGAACACGTGGGTTTAATTTATTATAAAGGAAATAGACACAAAGGAAGTATCATATGATGAAATAAATATTAAACAAAATTAGGTATTCATTTAGATTAATAGGAAATATTTACTAATTTAAATACAAACATTACAATAAATTGTATTTTAGTGAAAGTAAAAGTTGTCACTAAAAGTAGTAATATTAGTCACTATTATTAATAGTATCCAATATTTGAAGTCGTCACCTCCTGTCACAAATACCTCCGTCACTACTGAAATAGTGACTAATTTAAGAAATAGTCACAATTATGCAACACATTTGGGGCACAAATACTGTAACTAAAACTTGTCACATTTGTGACAAAACTATATGTTCACAATAACTTTATATAATTATAACAAGTTTATATTGTGACATTTGTGACAAAACTATATGTTCACAAATAATATAAAGTAGTGACGAATTAAGTCGTAACAAAACTTAATTATATTGTGACAAAAGTGCTGACACTAAAACCTTTAGAGTGTGTGACAACAATATATGGTCACAATAACTTTACATATTTATGACAAGTTTGTCGACACAAATAATATAAAGTAGTGATGAATAAAATCGTAACAGTACTTCATTTTATTGTTACAACAATATCGTCATTAAAATAATTATAAATAGTGACAAAATATTTGTCACTAATAATTTTTTATCAGTGTCCATTACTTGTTGGTCATTAATAGTTTAATAAAAAAATGTCAACATCATTTCATCAAAAAAATGAAAATTGGTTCTTACAAAAAGTATTGTCACTAATGTGTTTATTATTATCACAAATAAAACTATCAATTCATCAATGAAATTACATTAGCTGTAAAAGAAATTTGCATCAGTGGCTATATTGTCTAACAGATTTCGTCACAAGTATGAAAGTTATATGTTATAATAATGTTGTCACTAAATGAAGAATATATGTAACAATTAATTTATCATTAATGTGTTTGTGTTTGTCATAAATAATGTTATTAAAATTTACAATTTAATTACTTTATCGATAACAAATTTTGCATTGGTGGCCATAAAATAGAAGTTGTCACAAATGATACAGATTTTTAATGTCAAGATATTATTAGACAAGCAAATAAAAATTATTAGTATATATAAAATAAAAAACTACCAAAATGTAATAAATTATAATTTACAATATACACAATTGGAAAATTTAATATCCAAGAAAATAATTTATTACAATTATCTCAAACTACTACATACTAATTTAAGCTAAAACTCTTTAAGGTAAAATTTCCTGGCTATTCTTCATGATGAAGTTCACTGTTGATTTGTTTCCTACAAAATAAATAAAAATAAAATCAGTTAATTAGTTTATAAAATATTAAGCTATAAATTTAGTACTAACATTTTATAATAATATAATGATAATGATAAGAAATGATACTAACTATTCTAGATTTTATAAATTTATAAACTTACATGAGTAGTAGGGGTATTTGATGTTGTGGCAATTGATGGATCTTCAATTAAGGTAGAAGAATTGAGTAACAAACTAGGAATTACTCCAGTATTTGCCAAATGTGCAAAAACATCTGAAATTTGTTTCATTTATGTGGCTTGCTTCTCAATAGCTGCATCCTGAGCTTGAATCTTCTCATTTTGAGCTTTAATCTTTTCATTTAGTGTTTTTGTAATTTCAGTAAGTCTTGCAACTTCATCGTCTAAATCACTTGCATGTTTCTTTGCAGCCTTAGCTTCAGCTAGAATTTTACTTTTTTCTCGGGACTTAGATGTTATCCCTTTAACACTTAAACCGTATGAATAGCTTGACTTTCTTTCTAAAACAAGACCGAAATGCTCAACGAGTGGTAGAGGTGCAGACAAAATCTTTTCTTTATTTTTCTCTCTCTCTTCTTGAAGCTCATTATGCATATTTAGATAGAATTTGAAAATTTAGTTAAGTAATATTAAAATTTATTTTAAAAAATCTATTTCGACTATAACTTTCATACCATAATTTCTTCTCCATTTGGAACAGACCAAGTTCCATTTAGCTTTTTTCGCGATACCTTCCAAACTTTAACAGCATCGGGCCACTCATTAGAATCTTTATCTTTCTAAAAGAAAAAAAGACAAAAAATTAATGATTAATTGGAACTTATTTTTTAAGAAAATATAGTTTTAATTTTAAGTAAATAAAATTTTCCTTTACCATCTCATATGCAATTTGTACAATCGACTCTGTACCAGAAACTGATTTCATCTCTTGATTTCCCTTATTACTTGTGTTTTTTTTGCTTTGCTCATACACATTGATAAATAATTTATTTTTAATAAAAGAAAACAACTAACAAAATAAATTAAAGTACTTAAAATTTAAATTTACCTTGAAATTTAGAGTCTCCCATTTATTCTCAATCAACCATTGCCAATCACCTTCCTCCATATCCTTTGGGCAATCTTTGCTCTTGAGATAGCTTTTGTGTAAATGATAACGTCGATTTTTATATTCTGCATGCACTTGTTGCATCACATAAGATTTCACCTGATTTGAGAAATTAAACTTATCCTATAATTCATTAAAAAATATAGTTAGAAAATTAAGAAGCAAATTCAATGCAACAACAAAATTAAACTTTATTGCAATTAAAAAAAAGTGTCATACCTTTAAAAATAACCACATTGCCTTCTTATCATCCTCATTAATCTCTTTCCAACTAGAGACATGAAGGGGTACAAGTTGTCGAATGCATATAGTAACTTTTGACTTGAAAAAGTTGGCATGCTTACCACATACCTTATAGTACGGAGGAGGAAATTGAACATCAATTTGTTTTCCTTCAGCTTTCTTCTTGGCAAGTCTAGCATTAATTGTTAGTCCTCATCCACGTTTTTCAGAATTTACATTTCCTATTTAAAAAATAAAATTTAATAGACATATATAATATTATATTAAAAATTTAAATGCACAATCATATAATTATGAAGATCATGTTACTAGTACTAATAACTCGTCCTTCTAGGCTAGATGCATTATTTAAAGCTTTAACTGTAGAGTCGGACTGTTGATTAAGAGTTTCTGTATCTTCTGACTCCTCTACCATACAAGGTTGATTTTGTTCATCATCCATATTTGATAAAGATCTACTATTGTTAACCGTCTTGCGATTTTTCATATACTTACCAATTTTAACCATCTTGCACTTTTAAAAATAAATACATATTAGGAACCAGCAACATACACAACTAAAACAAATTGTAAGAAAAAAAATTAATGAAGTCAACAAGCAGAAAAAATCAAGAGAAAACAAATATCTTTAAATCACTTTTTACTCTATATACTCAAATTAACGATAAGAATACTACTCTTGATTTAAAAATAAATATCATCAGATATTTATCTAAATTATCATACTCAAAATTTTATAAAGATAAGAGATAGTTTTGTAAGCAATATAAATACGGCTACTTTATCTGCTATAAACTCATAAATATTCACTAACAAAATTAACCTATAAAAGTTTTGCTAAAAGAAGGTCCTTTTTAACATTTATAGTTTGGGAATCAAGGATATTGGAATTTTTGCCCACACCTATACAAAATGTGACAACTTATAGTGCAGAACATGTTCAAATGAAGGATTAACCCTTAAAGTAATGGAGTAGAACCTACTTTACAGGAAAGGTAGAATGAAATTTGATAGCCATAAATTCAAGAGAAAAAGTTGAGTTAGAGTTTAAATGAATTTACTTCAATCAAATTCTAGTACCACCTTGCCAAGGATTTTCTTTTTGTCCTTAGCTTCGTGAGCCTCTCTCACTTAGGTTATTGGAAAAGTGACTCTCTCTCTCTCTCTCTCTCTCTCTCTATTTTAAAGGAAAAGCAAACAAGAGAAACCACTATTATATATATATACAAATAGTTTTATACAGATTATAAATAATAATTATATAACAGGGACAATCCAATCATAAAACAACACAAAAATGAATCGCAAATTATTATATCAAATTAATAGAACTAAATCAAACATCTCTCTCTCTCCCTTATATGGTTTCTCCCTCTTCTTCTGTGTTTGTAGCCCTTTAATTTATAATACCAATTACTGTTTACCCACTCAGAACCACAAATCATGCAACTGCTTTATATACACTCAAGCATACAACAAAGGTGATACTTTTATTAGCATAACTCAACAAGGTCAATTATTTCTGCAATGGTAAAAAAAGCAGCAGCAACATACAAGTTGCTCTCTTTCTTCACCATAACTTCAAACAACCTATTGCCGGTGCAATTCTTGTCCAACTTGGCTCTCTATTCAAACCCAATTCCTTTAATACTAAATTTCTCCAAATTGGCCACTACCACCATTCGATTCTCCTCCAAAAACTTCGTCACAACTCTTTACATCTCCTCCTTAACCTTTCCTTTCTCTCTCAAAACCCTAACCATCTCACTCAACTTTCCCTAACCATCTCACTCAACTTTATCCCATCACTTTATCAATCAGAAGTGGTGTAAAATTGTACACTTTATCGTCACAACTTTATCAAACCTTACTCTCTATCAATCAGAACCACGATGTCCATCACTTTAAGCCCCATTGCTCATAACTGCGCTGTGGTTTCAAGAACAGATATAGCACCCCAATCCTGCAAGACCCGAATCTGACATCGATGGTTGATATCCGAGTCCGTGCCCCAGGAGGGTGGAGTGCTAGAACACTCAATCAATCAAATCTCATTTTTAAAGTTTTTTTTAAAACAATGCACACTTTTGCGAAAAATCAATAATCAATTCGGGCCCGTTTCAATCGTAAACTTTTTCAATCATAGCCATACAATCATTAGAATTACAGTGCCATTTGGGCCCATTACAAAAAGGAAACTTGTAGTCATAATTCATTGCACTTCAAAATCATTTACTACCATTTCCAAGTTGGAATGTTGATTCAGAACAAAATTATTTACATACTCATGATACAATCATTACCAAAAACACAATATGATATAAATGAGCGAAATAATAATGCAGACGCGAACTGATCCCGACCTCTATCCTTCACTTAAATGTTGTAGGTATACTCCCGTTTGCCTAACGGGTATTCTTCTGATCCTAAAAAATATTTGTAAATTTTGGGTGAGTTTTGCGAACTCAATGAGTGATCATCATCAATGGCTCACCCAATCACATAACACATAATTCACAGCATTACACATTTCACACTTCACATTCAATACAATTTAATCACTCAATTATACATATGCAGTGCACATGAGACCCACTTTCCATTTGTTATTTTATTGTGACCGAGTGCCTAAACTGTCCCTAAAAGGGCTCATTGATAGCTGTCCCATATAGGGCTCATTAATAACTGTCTCATATAGGGCTCATTAAACGTTGAGCCTGAGGCTCTGCATCACTTTTGAGCTTGAGGCTCTTTTTCACTCATTGAGTTTTAAGCTCTGATCGGTGGCTACTCTGGTCACAACATCTATTATGTTTCATGCATTCATGACATGGAATCCATCAATTATATTTGCATATTCCTATTCACTCACATTCCCATATCATCGGACCTTAGTCCGGTATTCAACATTAAAGATGAGATTCACTCTTTCATTCATAGGCAAATACACGTTCAAAGACACACTTGTCATCGAACCGTGGTCCGGCATTTAGAAATCATATTATGCACACTTTTTCATCTCATTCACATACACTGAGCACTTCAATATTCTTTCATACAACACATTCATTGGACCTCCTGTCCGAAAACTAATAGAGTCAAACACTTTCACATAATCATTCAAAAATCAATCAATATCAAAAGTCAAGCAAAGCAAACAATGGAATGAGACCATCTAGGTCTACTCACTAGTTGCTCCTGAAGCTAATGCCTTGAAGTTTCGGCAAAGTCTGGAGGTTGACGTTCCAATTGCTCCTCTATATCAAACACCATAAATTTATATCACAATGTGCAAAATTATGAGTGTTTAATAATGCACATGTATGAAATGAATTATGTACAATGCATGTTCATGACAACCCCGGGTATCTTCTCATCAATTTCATTCACAAAATCATTTTCATATCAAATCTCATCTAAGTACAATTTATACTTAGGTTTATACCTCACTAAGACCATTAGAATCTTAATTCATTTCTTATTGACTCACTTCAGATTTTTCCAAGTCACACTTTTGGGTCTATTGTTCACATTCAATTTGGAAGCGAAAATGATGTAATTTGGTCATACTATCTTCTATAAAAGTGTTCCTATATGACTTATATTTCCATTAACACCAAAATCACTCAATTTGGTTTAGAAATTTGGAAGATATACCTCCAACATTATCGGGTTGTTCACAATCAAAAATAGTGTACTATATACAACTTCTATCCAGAAATTCAATATCTTAGAGAAAGAATTAAAATTAGACTTCTTGAGACAATTTGTAAGGATATATCTCTAGTTTACTAAAAATTAAAAAGTGTCTCATTTGGAATCCTATAGACCCAGATATAACCAAAATACTGAAGGGTGTTTAGGAAGAAAATCCTATTTCACTGTTCCAACAGATTCCACACTCTGATTTGATCAATAATTCTCAATTCAATTTAGAATGCTACAAAAGTTTATGGAGGGATAGAACACTGTATTAGGAATCTATTGGTTTAAGAATCAGATCATTTGGAGATCTAGAGAAAAAGTTATGGTCATATAAGTAAAAAGTAGACGAAGTAGAAAGTAGCATAAGATAGATTAAGCAGAAGATTAACTAAGCAGAAGATAGACGAAGAAGATAGACTAAGCAGAAGATAGACTAAACAGAGAATAGACCCAGAAGATAGAATAAGAAGAAGATAGACTAAACAGAGAATAGACCCAGAAGATAGACTAAGCAGAAGATAGACTAAACAGAAGATAGACTAAATAGAAGATAGACTCAGAAGATAGACTAAATAGAGAATAGACCCAGAAGATAGACTATCTACACTCCTCAACTCAAAAACCTTTTTCTTGAACATCCCTTCATCTTCATCAACTCTCGTACAAAACCTATATATTCATACATGCTCAGTGAAGAAACGGAGCATATCACCTTTCCATATCTAACTCTCTACACTAATCCTATACATCATTTCATTTCTATTTCAACTCCAAGAAC
>JAOQMS010000003.1:22209325-22234041 GCA_027563885.1 Erythroxylum longipes
TAATTAGATAAAGTTTGAGATAATAACAAAACATTTTAATATCATACGCTTTAACTAGCTTATCATCAAAACCTCTACATCCATGTTGAAATTGATACTGTTTTAGAAATTAAAATACCTAGGAAAAATGAAAAAAATAAAGTTGAAAAAACGTAAAAAAGAATAAAAGAAATTAGGTTTTAAAATTTCTCTTCTTTGCCAACATCTCTTATAAATTACACTCGGCATCTTCTACTTATTCCATATCTAAATACTTACAATTGATAATGATTTCATCTAATCAACCTAACAATCACTAGTTACACATTCTCATCTTATACTACGGATATGCTCAAGAAACAAAATTCAAGTAAAGAATGGACTTGTAGTTAAACATAAAAAGTCCAAATTTTTTCAAAGTGTTATGGGAACCATTAGTTCAAAGATGTGAAGAAATACTAAGTAATTGTGGGTTTTAACTAGTTAGGTAATGGATACGCAATGACAACCAAGCAAGAGGAGAAGAAGATGATAATGAGAGAAAAAAAAGGTATTTTGTTGATTATGCTGATAAGTGTTAAATTTTCAATTTGAAATGGAAGCACAAAAAGGAGAAGGTAAGTGAGTACATAGAGAAAAAAAATATAATAATAGGAAAGAACAAAAGCTTCTTCTGCAAGCTTTGTGCCAATGCTAAAATCAAAATTTCAAAAAACAGACATTTCATCAAACACCTTACATGCATCAGAAATTTATCCCAATATCACAACCAAAAAAACGTCTTGTCCCTTATATCATTAACATTTATATCTTAAATTTGTTTTTCAATCACATAATACACAAATAAATTAAATAACCAACTAAACTTTCATCCAATATACGAGAAAACACATAACAGTAGTTGCAAAAATACCTCCATCGAAGGAAACGATGACAATGGCCGGAGAAGACAACGCCGACGAGCATAAGAGGAGTCCACAACAGAGAAACCGGAGAGAAGAAAATCGAAGAGGAGACGTAGTAGGAAGAAGGAAGAAGAAGACGTAAGTGGGGGGGACGGGGAGATGTTGGGTGAGTTTAAAGTTAAAGAAAATTTACTGACGGAATTTACCGACGAAAATTTCTATTGGTAGACTCAAATTTTTTTTATTTCGCCAACAATTCCTGCCCTTTTACTGATAGAAATTTCCGTTGGTAAACTCAAATTTTTTTAATTCCGCCAACAATTCTCGCCTTTGTACCGACGGATATCATATAACGTCACTAAAGCCACCTTCTTTACTGACGGACACCTTATACCGTCACTAAATTTCATCTCAAAATTTTCTGGGATAATTTCCCTCCATATTTAGCGACGGATATTAGTACTGTCACTAAACGAAAATTTTCCTGTCAACCTTACCAACCGAAATAGATTTTTCGCCTGTAATTTGCAACGGTATTTTTTTCCGTCGCTAAAGCCGTCTTCTTTACCGACGGACATCTTATACCGTCGCTAAATTCTATTGCAAAATTTTCCAGGATGATTTTCCTCCATATTTAGCGACAGATATTAGTATCATCGCTAAACGAAAATTTTCCCGTCAACTTTACCAACGGAAATAGATTTTCCGTCTGTAATTTGTCGCTAAAGCTGCCTTCTTTACTGACGGACATCTTATACCGTCACTAAATTCTATCGCAAAATTTGCCAGGATGATTTCCCTCCATATTTAGCGACGGATATTAGTACTGTCGCTAAACGAAAATTTTCTCGTCAACTTTACCAACGGAAATGGATTTTCCGTCGGTAATTCGTCGCTAAAGCCGCCTTCTTTACCGATGGACATCTTATACCATCGCTTAATTCCATTGCAAAATTTGCCAGGATGATTTCCCTCCATATTTAGCGACGGATATTAGTACCGTCGCTAAACGAAAATTTTTCCGTCAACTTTACCAACGAAAATGAATTTTTCGTCGGTAATTTGCAATGATATATTTTCCGTCAGTAATTTTTCGTCGCTAATTCTTGCTTTTCTTGTAGTGATTGTCCAGTAGGAGCATAATTTTCATATGGGGATATGACATAAGATACTTAAACAATTGGCTTATTCCAAGTGGGAGATTGTTAATTTATGCCCTACAGTCAATTTATTGGTTGTAGTTTAGTGACAAAATAATTTAAAGTCATCTGTTATCTTGTACATGTTTAAATTTATACGATAAAGTCCATAAGATAATTGTACATTGCAAATGAAATTATAATAAGATTATAATTATGAGATTCATATTACTTTTATGTATTATCCCTAAATTATTCCTAGCCATTGTTCTATTAATGCTAGACATTAATAGAACGTAAAAAGGCTATCACATTTTATGTTTTTCCTTATGAAGGAAGTAGCTGATCTTATAGGCTGAAGTATAGAGATATTTAAACAAATATGTGCATGCTTGTTAGAGAACAAATTCATTGAACTAATCTGATATGAGAAATTCATTTGAAACATTACTTGTATATCTATGAAAATTCTCATTGTGATAATTGTATAAGTGATCATTTGACTTATGGTTTCCAAAGTTATCATGTACAGGAACTGTCATGTTTTGATATTACTTATGACCTATTTTAATCATAGGTCGTTCAATTGATAGTCATTGGATGTAGCATGAACTATATCGAGGTAGGTGTGTAATCAAGATATGATTTATCACCTTAAAGTAATTAGGGAGAATGTTCTATTGTTTTCGATTAGTATTAATTCAGGAAATCCTTGGCTAAGGTAGAATGACGTTTGTAAATAATTTATAAATGTCATTAATTGAATCAATAGCTAATGATAGAGAACTAATATTATTAGACTCAAAAAAGAGTATATATTAATTTTGTTCTCTATCTAATCGGGATATTATATGATGAAATGATTGAATTATACGAAAAAATCATGCATGAAAAAGTTAGTCAAAACCACTTTGACATTCTTAAATATTTAGTTGGTTATGATGCATTACTAGACACCAATCTTTATTTATAAATATAAATTGTTTAATTGAAGAATTAAAGATAAATTAAAAGGAGTCATAATTTATCTAATTCTAATTATGAATTAAAATTTCTCATTATAATTATTGTCAACATATTTGGGAATCTTATGTATCACATATAAAGAACTAGTTGAAAAGAGAAAAGATATTTTAATCAAGTTGGACTTAATTGTAAAGTTTGAGAAACTTTATGATTAAATATGAGATATTTAATAACAAAGGATCAATATGAGATAGTGGATCCTATTTGGTTATAATTGATATTTAATTGGAATTATTTGTAATTTTAATTAAAATTAGAATTAAATTACTAAATTGTCTAAAACTTATTATAAATAGACTTAAGCTCTAATAGAGATAATACTTCTTATTGAACTCTCTCTGTAAGAGTTATAAAGTTCTTTCAACTTGTTCTGTTGATATCGTTAGAGGCCGAATACTTATGTGGCTACGATTATTGAGATGAACTAGTTTCAAAAACGATTCAAGGGATACGACAAGAAATATTCAAGCTTAAGAATAAGGTACAAATTAAGATTCATGATTTGTTATGATTTATGTATTAGTCATTTTATAAAATTAAAATAATCTTGGTCTTTAGGATGTCAAAATACAAAAACTTTTTGTAGTTATTTGGCTACGTTTAAGATTGGATCCCGTCCCAGTTTCCTAGTAGACTTTATTCTGGATGTGCCTTTCGCTAAAAACCAATTTGTACATAGGGTGGTTAGATTCTTTGTTTTGTTTCAGCAATATACATAGTTTACAAAATGAGACTTGCTTACGAAATTGGTAAGCATCTATAAAGTATAATAATCATACCAAAGCTTATGAAAGTAAGCATAGGAAAATGAGAGTTCAGGAGAGAGGATTTTGAGAAGTTGAGATCACGATTGACACATAATTTTAAAACAATAGATAAAAGTGAACCTATTAGGATGTAAGATATGAATCAACAAAGTATATTTAAGAAATGTAGGGTAAATGATGGTGCTTCCAGTTTGCCTGAATTGTTGCATTTAGTTATTCATTGTAGTAATTCTTAGGAATGCGAGTAGAAAAGACTGAAAAACTGAACACGCCAAACGTAAAATCATATTGAATTTAGTTTGATTATTTAATTTTAGATATAATATAATCGTTCTGAATTTTAAAAACATTTTAAAACTAATAGTAATATTGACAATGAAATGAAACAAACTATAAAATCTTATTAGGTTTAAAAGTTTTTATTTAAAGTTATTCCCATTATTTTAATCAATGTTGTGGCTAATTGTATTGTAATTAATAATTTGATTAAAAAAATCTAACTTCGATGCATATATAAAAAAGAGTTCTATAAATAGTTAGTAGTTGAATTCGGTTATAACCAGCATAGAATAGCATGAATAAAAAAAATTCAGTTACTAGACTGCAAGCTTTCCGGACCTTTTCCCGTTTCAAAAGGCAGAGCAAAAGGCACTCTCAGCTGTTGGATTCGTAACTTCTCTTTAAGATAATCTTAACTATTACTTTCTGACTGCTTCTCCCTTTTTCACCTCTTCTCTATTTCAATGAAACCCAAACAGTGTAATCTTTTCATTTCTCCTCCATACAATTAACACCCATAATTTGCAAGTCTTGAATTTTGAAAGCTTTGATCGCCGGCCAGCGGTCTTGCTCTGGCGAGTACTCATACCTTTAAAGGTTAGCATGCTTGGTCGTTTGTTCTTTTCGAGTCATGTTTAAGTAAAAATTTCTTAATCCTAGTTGTATGAATTTGGATGGGATGATATAATGCCCTTTGACAATGTGTACATCTATTTTATATTAGGAATTGAACATTGTATCAGGACTAATAGTGATAATTTTTAACGTTTATGTTCGTTTGTCTCGCTGGGATTGCTGATTAGGTTTAACCATATCATGAGTTGCTCTATTTCATGGGAAACATTGTTTTTCTAAAATACTTCAAAAACTTAGCAAGGATCATTCCATTCCAACTGCATTGCCATTAATGGTGGTTTAAATTGGATGAAGTCATCCACACTCGTACTCCAAGAAATACTACAGTCGATATGCTACACTTTTTCTTTTCTGTAACTTTAACTGTGAGGGTATTTTTATAAAAAGCCCTAGTCACGATAGATATGTGAGTATGATTTTGTGGCCCTCTCATATTTGTAGTATATTCACTAATTACAAATAATATTAGGTTTACAATAGTTTACACTTTACATTAACATAATATAATAGAAGGATTTGGTTGTCAAGAAAAGAAAAGGTTGTAAAGCCTCGACCTTCAGATAGTAATTACCTAGTTTGATTTATTACTATAAAATAATTTACGACATATAAAAAGATATCATCTATATTATCGAGATTCATATGCGTTACAAATATTTGGTAAAGATATGTAGAGTTTGAATTTCCTTTAAGAATAAATTTAATATATATTTTAATTAGGGTCTTTTTATAATATGAGTATTGTATTTTCTGAAGTCTTGTATGGTAATAAGCAGGAAAAAGAATATAATATTTATTCTCCAACTTTTACTCTTTTGGTTATTAGGAATACATAAAACAGGGAATAAAACTAGAATGAATTTTAAACTATTGTAGAGTTTTATTCTTAAGGGAGATGTACCTATAAGCTGAAATCAAATATTAAAAATAAGAGATAAGAAAATATTATCATAATTATATTAATTATTAGCAAAATATGATATCATGAAAATTATATATGAGGATCTTTTATGTTAATTTCTTTAGCAATTGAAATTTCTATTCTTATCATAAAAACAATTTATAATTAATAATTTTATGATCATTGAGTTCTTTTGATTAATTATTTATAAAATACAAAGTATTTTATTAGTTAATTATAAAATAAATCATATAATAAATAAATATGAATAAAAAATTTTCTCATTATCATTTTTAATATTTGATATTAAATACTAGCATAACTACTAACTTTGTTTAGTCTCATATAATCAATAATTTTATTCTTATTTTTATTCCGATTTGCTTTCTATTCTTGTTCCTATTTTTTATTTTAATTCTTTCATTACTGATTACTTAGCGAGAACTTATTGTTATAGTTACACATTTCTCCCGTTAACAAATCTGAACAAACGTTGGTTTACAATGTCCTGCCAAAATATTTATCAATTTTCATTTATTATTTACACAGTTCCGTCAAGAGAAATAGCATTGTCAATGGCAGATCTGAAAACAACTTAAATATTACATATGAAGTACAAATTCACGCTAGCGCTGCTGATCAACATATGTGTCTCTGAGGACTAGTGATTAAGTTTTGGAGTCAAAAGTGTAATTGCAATGGAGTACAATGATGGATTTGTATCGAAAGAGCATCGAGAGCTTGCAAGATCTGCTTCAGAGAGTGCAGATCCGTTACCTGTTTATCCATTAGAGCTCTCAATGTCGCCAAAGTCTAAAAGAATGTCAAATTCACCAAAGTCGCCAAGGTCCCTAGATGGTCAGGGAAAGAATGGAACGAGCACAGGAAGTCCAGGCAATGGAAGTTCTCTTAAGCATGATAGACATCCACATTCTCAGATAGATGGACGACCAAAAAAGGGTAAGTCTCTAGCTAGAGAGTTAATGACAAAATTAAAACATGCTAAGTGCCTTAAAATACTTGTATTACGAACACAACCACAAAAATTTATGATAATGCTATTTAGTAGTATATATATTAAATTTTGATAATAAATTTTATCTAAAAAAAGTGGTTGAGAATACAATAAATAATTTAATACAAACTTTTAATGACCATGTTGATCTATCTGACAGGTGGCTCAGGAGGTAAGGGTACATGGGGAGGACTACTTGATACAGAGGACAACTTCTGTTTAGATCCTAATGACCCAAACTATGATGGCAGTGCGGTAGGCAAAAATGTAAGAAAGATTCTTAGTTTAATGCTATTTATTTATTTACCTTCTAAAATCATAATTTGAATGGCTGCTTACGATTGTAGGAATGTAATGATATTGGTACGACAAATGAGGATTTCGATGATTATAAAAAGAAGACGACAATCATAGTGGAGGAATATTTCACAAACGATGATATAGTCTCGACTACTAATGAATTAAGAGATCTCGGAATGCCCGGGTATCATTACTATTTGGTGAAGAAACTGATTTCTATGGCTATGGACCGACATGATAGAGAGAAAGAAATGGCTGCTGTGTTGTTATCTTCTATATATGTTGATATAATTGATCCTGCCCAAGTTTACAAAGGCTTTGAGAAATTAGTGCAATCAGCCGATGACTTAATTGTAGATATACCAGACATTGTTGATGTCCTCGCATTATTCATAGCTAGAGCTGTAGTTGATGACATACTCCCACCGGCCTTTCTGAAAAAACAAAAGGCCTTTCTAGCTGCTGACTCAAAAGGTCTGGAGGCCCTACAAAGATCTGAAAAATGTTATCTAGCAGCTCCTCTTCATACAGAAATTATTGAACGACGATGGGGAGGCAACAAGAATAGAACGGTCGAGCATGTAAAGGCTAAGATAAACAATTTGTTGATAGAATATGTAGCTAGTGGTGACAAGAAGGAGGCTTTTAGGTGCATCAAGGATTTAAAAGTACCTTTCTTTCACCACGAAATAATTAAAAGAGCTCTTCTAATGGCCATGGATAGGCAACAAGCTGAAGGAAGACTACTTGATTTGATGAAAGAAGCTAGTGAAGAAGGTTTGATTAATTCTAGCCAAATAATAAAAGGGTTTGGTCGAATGATTGACGTCATAGATGACTTGTCACTTGACATTCCAAATGCTCGGTGGTTGCTACAGTGCTTGATCTCCGAGGCAGCATCAGAAGGTTGGTTAAGTGCTTCATCTCTGAAGTCAGTGTCTTCAGCATCAAGAAAGCAATATATCGAGGATGATGATATTAAAGTTTTCAAAATGAAGGCTGAATCTATCATCAAGGAGTATTTCTTGACAGGAGATATTTCTGAGGTCAACAGTTGTCTTGAATCAGAAAACAATATTTGTTCATCAGAATTAAACGCTATCTTTGTTAAAAGACTTATCACTTTGTCAATGGATCGCAAGAACAGGGAGAAAGAAATGGCTTCTGTTCTACTGTCATCTTTGTGTTTCGCAACAGAGGATTTCATGAACGGGTTCCATATGTTGATAGACTCTGCAGAAGACACTGCCTTGGATCATCCAATTGTTGTTGAGGATCTTGCAATGTTCTTATCTAGAGCAGTGATTGATGAAGTATTAGCCCCTCAGCACTTGCAGGAACTTGAAAATCAATTTTTGGGTGGGAACAAAGTCATCCAAATGGCTAAGTCATTGCTCAAGGCTCGGCTTTCTGGGGAGCGAATTTTAAGGTGTTGGGGTGGTGGAGGAAATGGCAAGCATGGGTGGGCATTAGAGGATGTTAAAGACAAAATTGGAAAGCTATTAGAAGAATTTGAGTCAGGAGGGGATGTCAAGGAAGCCAGTCATTGCATAAAGGAGTTGGGGATGCCGTTCTTTCACCATGAGATCATTAAAAAAGTTTTAATAGCAATCATTGAGAAGAAGAATGAAAAGTTATGGGGTTTGCTTGATCGATGTTTTTGCAGTGGCCTTATAACCCAATATCAAATGACCAAAGGCTTTGAGAGAGTAGCAGAATCTCTAGATGACTTAATTCTGGATGTGCCTTACGCTGAAAACCAATTTGTGCATTATGTTGAAAGAGCAAAACTTGCAGGGTGGTTAGATTCTTTGTTTTGGTTCCACAAGTCAAGAAACATTTTAGAAAATGGGACTTGCTTATGAAATTGATAAGCATCTAATATAAACTATACCATCACTTAACCCTATATTGTTGTCATTAATGGCCGACTTGTACAAAAGAAAAAAAAGGTACCTAATTATTGAATTACTTGTTAGCTCGTGGGATGCTGAAACCACTCTCTGAAAAGTATATATAGTACGGCCAAAAACAAGAGAACAGACGTCTTCTTGTACAATTGTTATAGATTTTTTTTCCATTTTCATCTTATTCCTCAATTGGATGTCCTAGAAACATTTTGTTCTTAAGATAAGAAATGATGATATTGCTAGTTTTAATAGAATAATTACGGTATTCCTTTATGCATGGCAGCATTAACGATTTTATAATTTTCGTCAAACTCTATGTCATAGCTCATGCATTTTGTTGCTTCTGTTCTTCAACTTTCTACTGTAAAAATTGTGTTCTTGTCTTCATTTCATTTCATGACAAAGCTTACGCCACTATATAATACTTAATTGTTTTAATTATTCATTAGCTTCTCTGCTGTAATGTAGTATCTGGTATTATCATCTTAATTTTTTATCATTGAAGAAAACTTAAGAGGAAATTAATAAGATGAAACAAAACTTCTCTTCTCGGTTATAATATGCCAATAGTTTCATAAGTAAGGATTAAGTTGGTTCAAGTCACTAAAATAGAAACGGCTACGAAAAAATTCATTGCCAAAAGTCCATTAGCGACGATATATTGGTAGCCAAAAACGTCACCAAATCTTCGTATTTGAAAACTATAGGCGACATTTTTCCCTAATTGTTGCTAATAGCTTTTGCCTATGTTTTATTTTTGTAGCAAAAAACTATTGACGAAGTTTAGGGAAATTGTCACCAATAGATTTTGGCCACGCTTAGTTTTCGTAGTTAAAGATTATTAAATACATTTTCAGACCAAAAATGTAGCTAAAATTGAAAACGTAGCTAAAAAGTTTTAGCTTGAAAACGTAGCAGAATATTTTTAGCTACGTTTTGTAAAATGTAGTCAAATTTTTAATATACATTTTAACTAAATGTTATACCATGTTAATTATAATTATTTGCGACATTTTTAATTCATATTATTGTTTATAATATTTAGATTTTTTTGTTGTTAATTTATTATAAAAATATAATAAAAATAATTGATAATTTGAAGCATTGTATATAAAAATAACATATTATTAAATTTGATCATGTACAAGATTTTAATTACGACTTCAAAAATACTTGTATACAAAAAACAATATAGAGATTAGTTTACAAAATACAATATAAATCACTCAGCCTCGTTTTTATCATCATTGCTTTTATAATTTGAGCCAAGCATTTTTTTGAGGTACTTATCATGCTTGACCAACTTTTTTGAGTATGTTGTAATTCAACCTTAAGTATCTTGTTTTTCTCTTCAATATGTTCAACGTATGTTGATCTTGATAAGGATGAAATAATTGACTTGGGGTCAAACTCAAGACTTTTGATATATCCAGATTATGCACCAAGTACCTTGTTGCAAATGTCTTCTACATTTGTCTCATTTCCCTTAGATATTGATGTTTGCAGCAACTCTTGCATCTTATTCTAAAATTAAAAAAACAAAACCAATATTCAATGCAAATATTATTAGTTAATACTACATAAATAAATAAACTTAAAATTTAAATAATTTTATCACAATGTTGTCCATGTAGTTCATTCTCACTTTGTTTTATAGAAAAAAAAATACAGTGCACAAGAAATAATATAGTGTTTATTGATATAATTATAACTTGTAAACAAAGATCTTAATTACATATTCATTTTGCAAAACAACAAGTGGTTTTGAGCCTTAGTTGTTATAGGAGTTTTCATTTTTTCCTTTATTCATTTTGGCTTTCTCACATTTTTCTTAAATAAAGAAAAACAGATAGTCTTTAAATCATCTAACAAGATTAATGAAAGAAAATGTGAAGGGGAAGTAAACAAACCTAAACATTGGAAGAGACTCAATAATCACACAAATTGTTTCAATTTTTTAGAGACATCCATTCTGGAACATGTCTCCTTGCTTCTGAATCAGAAAGAAAAGATTTGTAATACTAATGCAGCTTATAATGACAATCCCTAGTCCTTTGTTTTAACAATGAAGTGACACAATTTGAAACATCAGGGTTGTAGATATTGACAATATTCAATTTCATCTGTGTACGATATGTAAAAGTGTAATCAATCTTAAAATAAGTTAAACAATATTGCATATAGTTAAATAAATTAAATTTTACTAAAACTTTATCCAAAGCATTCTCAAACAAGTTGTCTTGCTCCAAGTCCTTAGCATACTTCAGGCAAGGTAATTCTGATTAAAGATTTATAAATTTTTAAAATGAGATTGTTGTTAGCTAAATTTATATTTACACTTAAGAATCATTGTCAATAATATTTAATTTGTTTTTTATGAATATGATATTAATTTTTATTATTTATTTCCATTTTTACTCTATTGCAATTATTTAATATAATGATATATGAATGTTCACATAATAACTGTAATTAATATAATGATTTATGCATATATAGAACAACCTTTGGAGAGAAAACACCTATCCTATAATAAGCACTGTTAACAAGCATGGTCAAAAAGACAACGTAACCCACAACTACTAACAAAGCATAAAAACGACAATGTTCTTGTAAGCAGCAGACAAGGTAATCTATCTACGCCATATAAATAAGGTAAATAAATCCTCCCCAACTGAAAGAGCCTCAAGATGCTTCCCAAATAAGGTTGAACTATCGAAGGTGATCTTCTTCTCTGAGCTGATCAAGTTGTCAAGTATGGGTTTCTTTGTCTTGCTTCTCACACCAGTTCTTCTTCTCTTCACCTTTGGTCATTGTTCTTGCATCCATTTTCTGTTTTATTTCTGCATCTTATTGATTACCTATGGTTGGCCTTACTATTTCTGTACTTCATTATATTTTGAAGATTGGATTCAAGAAATTCAAGAAATCTGTAGCTTGTTCCAAATGTAAAAAATTGCTTTGTTTATTGTTGATGTAATTTTGTCATATCTCCATTATTTCTCTTTTGTACTTGGTGAAACTTCAATTCCTTTTGATACAGAGGGATTGGTGGAACTGCAGTAGAATTTTAAGACTCTTCTAACTTGCATTTCCAGTTTTAAAAAAATTATGTGAACCTTTATTTACAGGGATTTAAGGGATTTTTAAATAGCGTTCAAAGGTTAAGTGTCATCGCGTAATTTATTATAAGATTCTTTTCTTTTGATTTAAATGCCCCTTTATTTTTGAAATCAATTGTAAATTATATTAGGTGAAGCCTATAACTAGATGCGGTAATGAAACTTTTTCTAATTGAATTTCTGGATCACCGTTCAATAAGCCATCCATTCACTTTGAGATTATTTTAAGACAAATCTACATATAATAGAAAATGAGGTAGTTACCTCAACAATATTTACTAATATTCCTCGAGTACTTAAGTTAACCACTCATTTCAGAATAGGTGCCAATATATTATGGATTTATTTTTTATCTAAAAGATCTATATTATGGCATTTAAAGAATTTTTGTCCTTTTATTAAATATAATTCTATAATTATATTCTCTTAATTTTTATCTTATGTTAGTATTTAAAATAGAATGAATTACAAAAATACTGATCCAGAATAGTACATACAAAGTTAACATTATCAACCTTATCATATAAAGTAGTCTCAGTTAATAGATCACAAAATTTGGGGTTGTAGAATATTGGAACATTCAAATAAGAAGTTTTTGATTCTTAAAGATGTCAGATCACTTATTAATTTGTGCCATCTACTTGAGGTTTTATTTATCTTTAACGGTGATTAGCAAACATAAAATGTGCTTGTACAGGGGATTTTTGGATGGATAAAAAATAAAATTTTAATGATTTTACTTCTTTTGTGAATATTTTTAATTGCATATAACTTCATATAATTTTTCCTTTCCTTATTAAAGTGTACACTCTATTTTTATGTTGATTATATTTTTGACTTTTTTTTCTTTTTATTGAATTTTCAGAATAAAATTGTCAACAAAAATTCATCGTGAAATATCGATGTGCCAACTAGTTTCTGATGACAGAAATAAGCTTCGATGGGAGGAACATAGCAAAATTCTCCCTAATGAAAAACAAATTGATGCACAACAAATCTTCTCATCAAAGACTGATTACCTCTTGCCTGTAATGGTCGATCTTCTTCTTTAAAGTTTTTAGTATCATCCGAATCAACTCTCTTTGTTTATTATCTATATCTCATTTTCTATTAGGAAGCTATTAGATAAACGTCTGATTGTATATAATATGTGTTTTGTAAAGCTTTCTCGAATCTTTAAGAGAATGTAGATGGAAACAGAGGTGGTGGCAATGTCCTGATGGTCCATACAGGATTAGGAAAATGGATTGTTTTGGAACAGTCATTAATTGCAAAAATTATGTCTATTCATTGTGAGGATGATGAAGTCATTTAATCGGCTGTGATTATGTTCCAATTTGGGTTCTTTAAACCGTTTGATTAGATTTGATTGCTCTATACTATTTGTTCCTTAGGTGAAACGCATGGTACGTGAATTTCATCTAATTTAGTGATCCATACTGTATCTAAGAAATCATTAACTACATCTTCTGCTAGTTTAGTTAAAGCAAAGAAGTTGTTGGAAGAGAGTGTCAATAAACTAACTTTTGTTCGAAGATCTTTTACTGTTTTAATTGATGCTTTTGAACGTGTAAGGAGCCTTCTTGGAAATCTAGACATAGGAAACTCCTTTACCTTACCTTTCAAGTCTCATGTCACTTAGCATTTAGAAAAATAATTATTTCTTTTCTTTTTGAAGGTATAGGAGTGAAACTTTATTTATTGTTTTGTCTGTAAGAACTGTTAAACTTCTAGTTAAAATCTTGTATTACTTATCATATATCATTATATTATTTTTTTGGTAAATCAGTAGATTTAATAAATTAAAACAATAAAAAGTTATGTACAAATCAAGAGATTGCCAAAGCTACAAATCTCTTACCTGGGACGAAAAAAGTAGCCTTATCTAAGAATATGAGGTAAAAAAATATATGCCTTTTGAACCGAAACAACCACCACGACTAGCCTTACATATTTACCAACTAAGATGACCTTATAGGAAGGTACATCTTACCAGCAACACGCACATATACAAATTTACTATGAACATCAATAAAGTAAACAGATCAATCATTCTGCTAATAAAGCTAGAGCTTGCATAGAGGATGTAATATATCTTGTTTGATGAAGTCAACTTTTCCTTTCAGCATATAGGAATTTTGCAACACCAATATATCCAAAATAGAAACCAATTGAAAGGGTTCAGCTATGGTGTTAAGTGCATAAAGATAGCAGATTTCCCTTGACGACAATTTCCTTTACCTGAAACCAAATCTGAAACATAATATTAACCAAAAGAAACAGAAACTCCATAATTACCTTCTTTCTGTGTTTAACCTGAGTTGTTCCATAATTTGGAAGATCACTCAAGTGATAATGCCCCCCTCTTCCATGGCTGTGTTTCTGAAGGTTCTATGGTTTCTTTCAGACCATAAATTATACACAGTAACTGATAGAAGGACAATAAAGGTAGCAGGGTCAAAATTTCTGAAGTTATGTTACTGATTGAAGCAATTTAGAATGAAATGGAGGTTAAACAAATTTGGAATGTATATTTTGAAGTTGTTAAGACAATGTACCTACACTGAATTTGAGAATGGACATTCAAAGAAAAGGTGGTTAATAGACTCATTAGCCAATAAAGAGAGAGAGCAGTGATTCCGGATATAAGAATAGGGGATCTTATCCCTTATTTGTAACTTCTCAAGAAAAGCTAACCATAAGATGAGGGAATGTCTTGGGTTTGTATTGTGCTACAACACTAGTTTATGCCAAGGCACACCCGGGATAGGGGGTCACAAAAATTTGTAGGTTGAGGAATTAGTGTAGACTTCTGAGTGGCTAGCAAGCCATTCCAATCTATTAGATTGGGAACAATATAGTGAGTACCTTGGTGGTTCTAGCATATGAATGATTTCATTTGTGGAGGCTTGATAGCACCAGCCTTGTTTGTTGATAACATCTGCTACTTTTGCATTCATCAGGAGGTCAGATCCATTAATCACTCTCAGCATGGAAAGATCCTTTAGGATACCTCTTGGATGCCAAGGGTCCCTGCCATAAGAAAGTAGAAGTCCCATTTCCTATCCTAAATCTGAATTGGTTCCTAATGATATCTCTAACTTGAAGAATCTTTCCCCAACTCCAAGAACTGTTATTAGTAGGAAGAGCACTCCAGAAAATTTTCCTTCTAAGTATAATGGTGTGTACCCACTTAACCCACAAAGCTTCCCTATCATTAAAAAGTACCCATATTCTTTTTTCTAACAAGACATTATTCCAAGTTGGCAAATGTTTAATCCCTAGACCACCCTCCTTTTTAGATTTACAAAGGTCATTCCATTTAACTTTTGCATGAGCTTTTGACTCTACCTTCCCACACCATAAAAAATTTCTAAGATTGGACTTTGTTTCTCTAAGAATGCAGAAGGGAAGTATGAAATGACTAGACCAAAAAACCTGAAAAGTAGAGAGGACTGAGATAACTAACCGAAGTCTACCCGCATAAGATAAAGATTAATGGGTCCATTTATTAACCCCGGAATCTATTTTCTTTAGAAGTGGCAAGCAGTCTCTCCTAGACAATCTAACTGTAATCAGTGGAACTACCAAATAACTCATAGGAAAAGAACCTTTTTTGAGCCCAGAGATAGATTCCATTTGGTGAGTCAAATGATCCATATAAGGGGACAAAAAGAACTGACTTTTACTAAGATTCACGTCTAGTCCAAAGAAGTTGAGAAAGAGCTTAAGCAATTTAGTAGTGTACTCACCGATGTCAAATTAACATGACAGAACAATAAAAGGTTATCGATAAATAAGAGATGGGTAAGTTTAAGAGCCTTACACCTCCAGTGGTAGTTAAAAGATGCACTATTAGAAACTAAGATGTTCAGACTCTTAGAGAGTACTTCTATACAGATAATAAAAAGATATGGAGATAGAGGATCTCTTTGTCTTAACCCTGATTTACCACTAAAAAATTCAGTAGGGGTTCCATTGATCAGAATAGAGTATGAGGGAGATGTAACACACTCTTCAATCCATTTGATAAACTTTGGAGGGAGGCCCACCGCTAATAGCACATTCAATAGAAAATCCCATTGAATAGAATCATAAGCTTTTTCCAAATACACTTTAAATGCGCATCTTTGATGATTATTAGGAAGATGGTAGTTCTTAAAAATCTCTTGTTACTTACCATATATTAATATTATATTACTTACCATATATTAATATTTATTGTTTTTATGTAAGAATCATATATCATTATATTAAAAACTTCATGTTAAAACTATTTGATGACATCATATTAAATGGTGTTTTAGATGAGGAAGTTTATGTGCAACAACCAAGAGGGTATGAAGTGGCTGGTCAAGAAAATAAAGTGTACAAGTTGAAGAAAGCTCTTTACAGCTTAAAGCAAGCTTCAAGATCCTAATATGCGAGGACTAATGGCTTCTTCAATACTTGTGGATTTCTCAGAAGTTCTAGTGAGTCTACTCTTTATGTTAAGACTAAAGCTGATGATGTTTTGATGGTATGTCTTTATATTGATGATCTCATTTACACTAGTAATAGTGCTGTCGTAATGAATGAGTTTAAAAATTCTATGGTGCATGAATTTGAGATGACAAATTTGGGGTTAATGAGTTATTTTCTTAGACTTAAAGTAAAGCAAAGTGATGAGGGAATTTCCATTTCACAAGACAAATATACTAAAGATCTTTTTTAGAATTACAGGCTGCAAGAATGTAATCTAGTGAAGACCCCAATGATTACAAATTAGAAGCTTAGTTTGAATGAAGGTGAAAAGAAGGTTGATGCTCAAAATTATAGAAGCTTATTTGTAAGTTTGTTATATCTTACTAACACCAGATGTGATATCTCATTTACTACTAGTGTTCTGTCAAGGTTTATGCAAAGTCCAAGTATTCAACACTTTGGAGCTACTAAGAGGGTGTTGAGATACTTGAAGGGGAGGAGCTCATTTGGTATTCTTTATGCCAAAACTGATGATTTTGGTTTGTTTGCTTTTTTCTTTTTTTACAGTGACTGGGTAGGTTCAATTGATGATCAAAGGAGCACCATAGGTTATATTTTTATGATTGGTTCTTGTGCCATTTCATGGAGTTTAAGGAAACAACCTTATACTACATTATCATCTTCTGAGGTTGAGTATATGGCTGTCAGTTCAGCTGCATGTCACGCTACATGGCTAAGAAGAATTTTGGATGACATGAAACAACCATAAGTAAAAGCCATAACCATTCATTGTGATAATCAATCAACAATTTCAATGACCAAAAATCCAATATTTCATAAACGCACAAGACATATTGAAACTAGGTACTTTATCAAGTAGCTTGTGGAAAAAAGGAGCATTAAAGTTATCCATTGTGGTACAAGTATTCAAGTGGCTGATATTTTCACTAAGTCACTTCCATTAGAAAATTTCAAGAGTTTCAGAGAGTTGTTGGTGTTACTAATTTCTGCATTAAAGGGGAGTATATTGGAAACTAATGCAAAAATTATTTTACTGGTCTTTAAATTAAGTTGTTAGTTTGTTCCTATTCTTTAGGCTCAAGCTACTATTTTTTAGAGACATGTTTCTAATCATGAGTAGTATGGTAGTGGAGTAGTATGTCCTTGTTTGTTTGTTAAGTTATTATTTCTTTTATGTAAAAAATGCTTTGATTAGATGAATGAAAATTGTGATAGTTCTACCCATTTTGTTCTTGCCTACAACTTGTATGTTAAAAGATTTCTTACAGCTATTATATTTTCCAACAGCCTATTCTCCAACATCTGATAGCTATTATATTTTCTAGTAGCCTATTCTCTAACAGACTCATCTCTCTTTAAATGTTGATTTCATTGAAACTAAGTTGCTCACTTTGATTTGTCCCGAGAGCTTGCTAGTGTTGGAATAATAAAAAATTAAAATGGTAGAAAATTTATAAAATAGTATTTCGATAACAAATGATTTAGATAATTAATATTAAAATGAACTTGAATACATTCTTTAGATTTTTGGTATTATATTTTTGTTACTTCATTGTCAGAGGTATCAATGTCACTATAGTAAGGCAATTACATAATGACTAAACCAAAACACAAACCAAAGATAGTGTTGGTGTTGACAATTAAAACTGCTCAATTAGGTTCTTATTGATTGAATTCTATTTTTTAATAAATATACTAGTATTATGAATTATATAATTTTTTATTATGTATTAAGAGCGTTTAATAAGAAAAGATTATAAAAGCTAGTTGATATTTATTTATTGATTATATTAATTTTTGAATCAAAGAAGAATAACCATCGCCTAATCTTGATTATAGTGAATTTTGAAAAGTGATTTATAAAAAATACATTTATTACAACGAATTAATTAATAATATCTACGAATCACTAATATTTTATTTTATAGATATTTTAAAATAAAAGTATGATATATTATAATAAAAATAGTTTCATATATTATTAGTTTGTAATTTATTTAAATACAGTAGAAGTTGAGGTAGATATGTTTAAAAGTCTTTAAATAATGTTACAGAATTTAGAATTTTCAATAATGATAAAACACAATCTTCTTCAGAAACACAATTTTAGTTGTTAACATTATTTTAATTTTTTATTAGATTTAATTTTTAGTTTGAATCATTAAATTTGTTATTAGTTTATTATACATTAATAGATATTGATGCATTATTTTATTTTAAAATATTTTATTTAATCTTATAGTTTTTACTTCTTATTTATTATATACTAGTTTTATAACTATTTAATATTGGTTAAAATTTTAAATCTTAAACATCTCTTTTTACTGTTTTGATATTCAATCAAGCTTTTAAGACAATAGTAAATACAACTATGAACTTAAGATTTTTGTAGTGATTTGGGGAATATATTACATTAAAAAAATATATTTTGACAGTTTAAAATACAATTCAAGTTATATGTCATATAATATAACAAAGGTAAATTCATTCTATTCTCTTATGAAGTTCTTATTATTATAACTCACATTTTGAATCTTCATTTAATCCTTTTTGTTTTTGTTGTGAATCGAGATCAATAAAATAATAAGGCAAATAAAAAACCTTGAACGTAGGACTTTATGTGGTTTAGTTTTAAGCCCTTGTCCATGAACAAAGGAGTAGCGAAATTTCATTGAAGAGAAAAGACAATAATTACAAGGAGAAAAAAATCAAATTCAAAACTCAAATACACTAAAAAAATCATAACTTTTAAGATACAAAATACGCTCAAATATTATTTATTATTTGGTGTGCATAATTCCTGGAATGATTTGGAAAATGGTCTCCTAATCCTTTTATATAATTAATGTCTTTTGCATTTGAAAAGATAAATTAATGATCTTAAATATTTTAGATGATAAAGAATATGAGTGGCTAAATGTTTTGCTTTTTGGTGACCGAGTGTTATGCTTAATCTCCAAGTAGTGAGAAGTGAAATCCCACTTCATAAATCTTTACCTTCTCTTTAGCTGTTATTAAAAGTTACTTCACTCTACCTTCTTTATATAGCCCAATTAAAAATATCAAATGCTATAAATAGAACTCAAATTTAAGCAAAGCTTAAACTTAGTTATTGGAAGAGACTTTACCAACATATATGCGTGGTTGTCTTTGATACAAGTTTATTCCACCACAACATTTCCTTTAAAAATCACTTTTTAAATATCTTAGTATCTGATGTCAATATTCTTTGTTCTTCTATGAAACATTTAATCAAACATAAAATATGTATAGTACTTTAACTATTATAAAAGACAACTATGACCTTTGAATCCATACTAAGCTCATCATACAGGCCTTGTAACCAAATGACCTCTTTGACTGCATCAATCATTGCCATATACTCTGCTTTGTTATAGACAAAGCAAATAAGGAAAGTAAGGTTGACTTCTAACTAATAACCTAATTTCGCAATCATAATACAAAATTAGTAAGTGATCTCTTTTTTCTAGGATCAATAACATAGTCTAAGTCAACATAACCAACTAAGCTTCTTTTGCTTCTTCCAAATTCCAAACAAGTATCAATTGAAGCTCACAAATATCTAAAAATCTATTTCCATATCTACCAATGCACTTTTTCATAGTTAGCTCTGTATATGTTCACTACAGCATCAACATGTGAAATGTATGGATGTGCACACACTATGACACTTTGATCATGATTTTGATTAAGTTGATTCTGAGTCTCCCATGCTCCTTAGGTAAACAAATGCTATACCAGTTTACTTTAGGCATCTTTTCTTTGTTCTCTAATCTCCATAGGAATTTCCTAAGCAACTTATTAATAGTTTTCATTATCTCCTTTAAAAGAGCTATGTGAGATCACCCATATATGTGAAGATTATCCAGAAGTGATATTATGAGTTGAAGTCTTCCATTATAATATACAACTCTATTACACCAATTACTCAATCTTCAATAGATAAAATCAATGAGGGAAGTGTAATTAAAGAAGGAGAGTCTCTTGGTGGCTATAGTTTCCCCTAAGTTCTTGAAAGAAGTTTACTTATTCTTAAAGCCCTTGGTGATGGTTAGTAGTTTTGCAATGCCACTCAAATCAACTAAGATGCAGAAGGAACTTGATTGGATTGAAGATGAAACTTGATAAGGATTTAAATTACTATAATGAATTGATAAACACTTCCAAATATCTTACTAAATCTTTACAAAGTAACAACAAATCAGCCGTATAAGAGAGATTGAAAATGCCAATACTATTGAATTTGTAGTGAAATTTAAACTTGCGCACTTTAGTGATGTTTAGTTTAGTGAGTCTAGTGAGAATTTTCATGCTAAAGGAAAATAAGTAAGGAAACAAAGGTCTCCATATCTCAGGCCTCTAGTAGCTTAGATTAAATTTATAGATTCTCCGTTGACTGAGATGGAAAAGGATACTAAAGACACATAATGTCTAACCTAATTAACAAACTTATAAAGGAAACCTAAAGCTTCCATATAGCTAAATAAGAAGTTATAATTTAGAGAGTTAAATGCTTTATTGAAGTTTCATAACTTATAATTTACCTCCTTTTATCATAACTTCTAAATAATTCTTAATTAATCAAAACTTTTTCACTAATACTTTTTCCTTGTATATAAGCACCTTGCAAGGATTGATAATTTAATTTAAAACACCTTGAGTTTTATATGCAAGATTTAAAAATGACTTTGTAAATCACATTACATTATGAAATAGGTCTATAGTTATGCAATGAGGTTGGATATGCAAATTTAGTAATGAGGAAAATATAACTTTTATTAAGCTCCTTAAAAGATTCCCATTTTTAATGAATTCTAGCACTAGGTTGGTGAACATGTTTCCTGTTAAATCCTTTATGCTTTTAAAAAAATAGTATTGAATCCATTAGAGTCAGGGGCTTTATCAGGTGCAATCTGAATGTAATTTTCTTGATTTCTTCTTTGATGATTTTCTTGACAAGATTTGCTCCAAGATTATCATGAAAAGAGTTAAATAAGCAACTTTTGAACTAATCAATTAAAGGGTTTACCTCTACATATGTACCTAATAAAGCATAGAAATTATTATAAGCTATTTCCTTCAACAACTTTTACTTATTTACCATTATTTTAAAAGGAAACTCTTTCATTCATATTCCTTCTAGCTTGAATGAAAGTTGTGGAAGAATTTTGTATTCCTATCATTATCCTTTAACCAAGAAATCTTGAACTTTTTTGGAGAGTAATAATTCTTTAGAAAAGCCTTATAGTGTCTCAAAACTTAAACCTCAGAAGCCATATAGTGTTTAAACATTTTTCTTTTAATTTTTAAAATTTCATTGCTAAGAGAGTAGGAAAATAAGAAATGTAGCTATATATACACCTTAAGTAGGAACCATAAACATAATCCCCTTATAACTTTCCCATACCTGTATACTATTAGATATAATAAGACAATTAGGAAATTGTTAACTCCACATTTAAACACATATAGACCATCTTTATTTTGCACTACCCATTTGCTTTTGTCCTTCATCTGCTTCCAGATAATTCCTCCAACTTTACTATCTTGCATTCTCAAACACTTAGTTACTTATTCCTTTACTTAGTTCTTGCAATTTGAATAGATTTATATACCATAAACTGTGTCCACATTGCATGGAATAGTTAGTAAGTGTTGTCGCCTTATTAGATAGATCCTCCCACTTAAATCTTTGACTTACTTGTTCTTTTAGTTTTAGAAACTTCAGCTTTGTTGTTTGCTAGTTAGGAAGATTCATACTTGTAATTTGATCGATCATAGCCACAACTAAAACTACACCTGCATGGATTAAGGGGTAAATGTCATTACCTTATCCTACATAATCATTTTTTATAGTTATCTTTATATGCTTATGACCTTGCTAGACATATAAGTGGATTAACAATCCTTGGTTGATTCTCCATGCCCTTTGTATATCTCTAATAATTAATTTGCATCCCTACATACCATTAGTTGTTCCCTAATATTTGCTATAGTTGGGTCAAAGGTTGTATAAACTAGTTGCTCCTTTTGTTGGATAGTTGGGTGTTTGTATAATATAATTCATCACTTCTTTCACCTTATTCCGTATAATCTTAGAGAACTAATATAAAGAATAAATGTACCATATTCTCCAATGCATTTCCATATAAGGCACAAATGTCTTAGGTATGAAGGAACTGAATTTAGTCTAATGTGTTAATCTTATTACCAGCTGTAAGCCAGATTAGGAATGAGATTCTAGGAACGAGATTTCAATTCCATATAATTTTAGACCAAGTCATTTGTTGTCCCCTTGGTCTTAGCCAATCCAAGCATTTCCTCTTTGTGAAGTTTCATTTAGAGTGATTTTTTCACTTAAAATAGTCCAATGTTTGAATATTGGGAGGAGAACTAAGGAGCAAGTGGCTAATTAGCTTCTTTAATCCATATGCTATCCTTAGCTTGTTTTATTATTCCTACCATAGCTAGAACAACTTGTGGATTTCTAAATAGAGATCTATTCCCTATCTAATCATTATACCATAATGAAAGAGTGGCGCCATCCCTAACCTTCAACTTACATTTAACTCAAATGCGCTTCTCATTTTTAGTAGTTGGATAGTAACCCATGAATGAGAAGCTTTAGGAGAGAGTCCCCAAATACCCTTTAAGATATAACTATGTTTCCACCTCATCTGTAGAGATTAATTATCCATTAACACTCTCTAAAGCTTTTTAGCCAAAACATTATTGGTTACATATATTGGAGTAATCCCTAATCCTCCTTTATCAATTGGTTTGTCTCTAACCATTTGACCTTAGCATTAAACTTACTAACATTCATCTTTACCTATAAAAGGTTCCTCATAAGCCTCTCAAGTGTCTTGAGAAGTCCTTATGATAAGACATGTGTGCACTCCAATAAATATGCACTAAATTTACTATAGATTTCAAAAGTTGTAGTTTACCTCCAAAAGATAGGTTTTTGTTAGTCCAGTTTCCTAATCTTTTCTAAATCTTCTCAATCAAAGTTAGGCAATCCTTGAATTGCAATCTCTTTGTAACCATAGGTAGTCTAAGATACAACAATTATTAAGCTTCTTTTATCCGCCATATGCATAACACTTAAGGCAATAATAATATGACCTTTTTTATAATTAATATCCAGCCTTGAGAAGTCATTAAATTAATTTAATGTTTCTAACAAAACCTTAATAGACCTTAGGTCAACTATAGAAAAAAGTACAAGATATTTGCAAAACATAAACTTGTTAGGTGAAGATTTTTACATTTGCTAGAATATTTATAAGAGGAGTTCCTCATGATGTTATGTTACAGCTAAAGAGTCAGGGTCTCCATATATAAGATGAAAACGTAAAGAGAAGATGAAAAGGTAAAGAGATAAAGGGTCTCCTCACCTTATTCCCCTAGCTCCTTTAAAATTCTAAAGGGAGATCCATTGATCAAAACATTGAAGGAGGTGGATGTGATATAGTTATCTAATTCCTAAAAATATTAGGAAATCCAAAAACCTCAAGTAGCTTAGGGATGAAATCCTAACTTACATAATCAAAAACTTTATTGAAATCTACTTTGATTTCATAATTTTTAGGGCAATTCGTCCTAGAGTACCCCTTCAAGAAATAGGATGGCCATATGGATTGCTTGGTCACAGGAATCCAGTTCTTCCACATAATAAATTTATTATTATAAGCTAATATAGTTCTACAAAGGTAGTGATGATAGTGCTTAGAGATAAAACTCTAATTTGAACCCAAACTCCTTAGTTTATTCATGTTTTCATATTTAATCTTAGTCTCCAACGCTGCGTTTGGTTACCGTCTCCTGTGTACAGAGACGGAACGAGACAGAAATTTGAAGACGGAACAGAACAAAAATGGGAGACAGTAAGGTGTTTGGTTGTGGTGGACAAAACAAGAAAAACTGTCCCTGTCTCGAGGACAAAAATGTGTTTGGTTGCAGGGGACAGAACATAAAAACAGTGTCAATGACAAAAATGCCCCTCAATATAATATGATTGAATATATATAATTAATTGATTATTTTATAATTGTATTAATATTTCTTTTAAGTGTATTTGTAATTATTTAATTACAAATAAGTTAACTACAATATAATTAATTAAATTATTATTAATAATTAATTAATTATATTATATTTAATTAAAATATTATTATGAATTACATTATAACTATTCATTAATTAAAATATTAATTAATTAAAATATT
>JAOQMS010000003.1:22239307-22249569 GCA_027563885.1 Erythroxylum longipes
GCTTGACAAATAAGATATGTTGAAGCTTCAGTACAGCCTTCAACACACTATGGAAGACCCTACTTATTGTTTCTCCTAACCTCATAAACCTAACTTGTACTACTCTATTAGATTCATTTTGTGCTAATATTTTGAGGAAGATTAACACTTTTTCTTCAATAGGCACATGGCCATTTTCATTCAACCCACCATGGACCTGAAGCATTTCACATAACACTGTATATGCATTTAAGTCCATCCTTAAATCCCACTTACTATTCCTATCACCCTCATGCAAAATCCTATCTATATTGGCTTGCCTGGTTGCTACTGTCAATGCCCTACAACCTGTCGCATTTTGACTCCTACTCACTCTTTTTGTGTATCTAAACAAGCATAACAACTTGACCATTCTCATCAAATCTAATTGCCCATTCCAAAGCTCAAACAAAGCCAGGCACTGAAACATAGCATCATGATCTTTGTTATTCATTTTTTTACATTCAAAATGCCTGCAAAGAAAACAATTATAATGATCACAAAAAAGCCACAACCAACAATACAAGAATAAAGAATAACAAAGACTTTCATTACCAAGAAAACCAATACAAGAATAAAGAACAAGAATTTAAACCAAGAAAGGCACATCACATTACATAACATGATAATTACCTCACGGGTTGAATATATGTTATCCTCTAGTTTTCCTTTCCCTTCGTCAGCCCTCTGAAACAACCAAATGAATAAATTGTAAATTAAGTATACAACTGCATCACATCTAAATAGAATGATGATTAATCAAATCTTTGTATGATGATTAATCAAATCTTTGTAATCCAAGAAACTCTCTCCTGAAGATGTCATTGATACATTCTAGTTCACTTTTAGTTACCCTCATTCTATTTCTTTGTCTTCATGTTTGGTATATGTTTTTCTTGAATCAGATTGATTTTAACTTCTATTAGAATCGATTGCCTTTTCATTGAAGTTAATTTTGAACAGCTTGCCTTAAAATCTTCATGCATTATAATGGAAGCGTGCATCTTTTTCTTCTTTTTGATTTCTGTTGGTTTCGAGATTGTTAACTGCCTATTTATCCATAATTGAGCATTCAAAAAGAGGAAGCTAAGAAGAAGGAAGTGATACTATACTGAATTCTGTTGGTTTCTGTTATGTTGTTTCTTTGTAGCCGAATATGCTCACTGATATTGTTTGTACTTTGTAGCTAAGCATCTATCCATTGCAGGAGACAGAATTAATAGTCTACGGAGGTGAATTCTACAATGGCAGCAAGGTTAGTTTATTTGTTTTTAAATTTTAAGTTGACTATTG
The DNA here is from genome assembly GCA_027563885.1 of Erythroxylum longipes. Lineage (NCBI taxonomy): Eukaryota > Viridiplantae > Streptophyta > Magnoliopsida > Malpighiales > Erythroxylaceae > Erythroxylum > Erythroxylum longipes. The sequence continues at coordinate 22,240,619 of JAOQMS010000003.1, forward strand.
AAGTCATTCATGATCAGATTTTCAATGGTTATTAATGTAGACTTATGTGTATGGTGATCATAATAGGTATGATTGAGTCCTTAATTCATTGAAATGCTTAACATAAAGTTATAAAAAGAATTACCACGATTTTCTTACTTTGTCTTCCTATCGAACTTCATCATATAGATATTACATGATTTCATTATAATAAAGGTACTAATATCACCGAAAGGATATTTATTAATAACAATATATTTTATTATCATCAAAACTATAGGTTAAGATCTTACTTGATCAAATGATCTAAAAAATTTAATTGGGATCTTACCCACAACAAAGAAACATCAGATATTATAATAGGTAGGACAAAATTGTAGTTTCAATATTATGACCCAATGTCATACCCTATATCCAGGACATTAAAAATAGCTTAATTCCAAGATTCTTTGAAGTTTAGGATGTTCTTAATTAGTGCAACTTCTAATCCACAGTAATAAAAGCCTAGTACATTTTGCTTGACATTAGATAAGGAGATCTAACTATATTCCATAACTATTCAAGTATGATTGACAAATATAAACATATGAAACTATTTATATTTCTCTTTACTTATTGGTTGAAGATGAAAATATTCATCTTCACCTAAAAATAAAGTTAGCTAAGATTGAAGAGTAACTAACTCAGATGTAAAGCTATACGGTGGTGTTGATGTTATGGCCTCATCATCTATATCTAAGTATAGCTCAAGTCAGACTTATCATTACCAATATTAAATGTGGACCACATCATTAGGTTGTTGCTATTGTATCTATTATGTCTAATCTATCCATTAATCAATTGGTAATCAATGTTGCTAAAAGTAATAGAATAAATATTAGTTACAAACTCATCTTTGGTAAATGGGATGTTGAAATGCTAGAAGATGAGACTACAGATAAGAGGGTATAAGGAATGGTTTGGTTCTTTTGTGTTATTCTTCAAGTGCATATTGACATGGAACAAATTATTCATAATATAACTATACAAATGCATATTCTGCCCAGTGTAAAAGTAGAAAACAACTAAAGATCATAATGCCATCCAACAGTGAAATGTCCACCAGAAGAGCCAATATCATATTTGACAAAAACATGGTAGAAATAAAGAATGACTTTCAGGCCATGAACATCTTTCAGCTTTGTAATGACTTATTCCTATCATTTAGATCAAAGATAGTTTTGAATTTTTTCGCATATAATGAGAGCTAACATAATAATTTGTAAGGAAAACATTATAGGACTAATCCTTAAGATATGGCAATCCTAAGAATATTATGAATAAGGTCACTAGTCAAAGTTCATTTCCATACCTTATAAATTTGGGAAAAGAATTCGGACTCATCACAAATTATGCAAGGACAAAACTTTTAATCAAGTAGCCTAACATTCCTCAACTCACCCTATGAGACTTAACAGACACAGAGAGATAAGGAACCAGAAAAGGGCAATCATACCAATTCAACAGCATTCACTTCCCATCTTCAGTGGAGATGAAAGGAAAGTTAGAACTTTACTAGACTATCTAGTGAAACAAAGACAAATCAGAAGAAGATAATCAGAAATTGTCACTCATAGTCAATCAAATATTAACAAATTCCCGACTCTGATATTCAATTTCAAGGAGTATTGTTCACATTAGGCCAAATCATTTATGACGAACTACATGGTGAGCATTCATGAGCAACAGTTGAACCTGATACCTAAAAGTAATGATGGTTTCAAACTAAGATGCTAAACCTTCATGGAAAGAAGCTGCTACTGTAGATGACACAACAAAAAGACCACCAACAATCAGCCACAACCATAAACTCAGAGCAAAATCAGCAAGTATCATGGCCTCACACACAAGGAAATGCAGATAACACGCACGAACAGAAGTTGCAAAATCCTAGCTAGAAAGAGAATATGTGTATGGGGTGGTGGGTTTGTACAGCTCTTACCTGGAAACGAAGATCTTAACAACCACGTCAAACCCAGATGAGCCAAATGCACGCCAAGTGAGAGTACCTAACACGATAGCCGCGCCAATACCGGAAAGGGAGAGAGCAGAGAGCACAATGCGTGAACCCACACAGCAGAAGACGACGAAGCAGACTGCGGAGAGATGCGGGAGAGATGTTCACAGACAATGTTTTAGGTTTTACACTGAGGGCATATCTGACATTTCAGAACCGTCTGTCTCCATCCCTCAATTTTGTGCCACAGTCACAGGAATGACAGAAAAATCCTGTCCCTGTCTCCGGAGTCGGGACAAATTTGGGTGGAGGCAGTAGCCAAACAGGTTGGGGGATAGGATTTTTCTGTCCCTGTCATCTGTCCCTCCCCCACGGGGACAGCAACCAAATACTGCGTAAGAGACCTAAAAACATAGGTTTTCTTTCCCAAGAAAATCCCTTAAATCTTGAAGCTTCTTAAGGCAACTTAAACCACGACATTCTATATGAGCAAGGTCTGTTGAGTATAAGAGCTTTTACCTTTCAGACTTTAAAAGCTTAATGAGGAGGGAAAGGACAGAACAACCTTTTCAACCTTGCGGAGGACAATGGGGAGGTAAAAGCTAAAGACTTGTAACATTATAAGACCTTAAATGAAAGCTAGATCTGGAAGGTATAAGAGACCAAAGGGATGAAGAAATATAATGAGAAAACACAGGGAATTACACTATAGTTCTAACGAAATAGAGGGGGAGTTGACAAGGAAACATCAAAGAGAGGAAAATTGAATACAATAGGATAGGGGGAGAAGAAGACAAGAGAGTGGGAGACACAATAAAGAAGAAAGCTTAAACTCCAGTGTAAATAGGACTAAGTTGTAGGGTTTAAGGCCAGCCATGAGAAAGGTGTAGGGAACTAGAGAGAAGACAAAGAACCAGGCCGGACCCTGGGTAAGGGCAGGAATGACGCCTACCTAAGGCCCATTCTTGACCTGCCCTTATTTTGCCTCATTTTATTCTTTATAAGAGCTCACTCTTGACACTCATACAAAACAAAAGGAGACAAAATAAGGCCTTTTTTCACTTTACCAAGGGTCTAAAAAATATTAAGAACGAGTCTACAAAGAATTATACTTTGCAAGGCGTGGGTAGAGTAGGCTGAAGGTCGTATAAGAACTTAAATCTCATATTGCTTAAGGGATTCATCGGTAGGATTTCTATACAAACTATTTTAGATCCAGTTTAAGAATTTAAGAGCTGCATGTTTCTTCACTTACAATGGGTTACTTTTCTTCTTATGAAGCTAGATGAGTTTTGGGTTGGTAACTTTTAGTTTTTGCATACAATTATGTGCTTGAGTCCCTGCCACATTTGCACTTCACTCCTTAAAATGTTGCTTCACTGAAAATATAGGTTCATACAAAAGTGCATTAATTAATCCAAAAGGAAAATTCCTCTTAAGGTTATTCAAAATAAACTGAATAACTATGAGTTTAGAAATTGATAAAATTAAGAGAAACACATATATCCATCATGAATTAACCAAACACATATTAAATAGAAACCAGATCCACTTTACCTATTATTCCAGAAAAAAAATCTGGATGTGAATCTCTATGTCAGTCACTTTGCCTGTCATTCATTTGTGGTGTTTACGAATAAGTAGTTGGAGCTTTGTCTAGTTATTAGGAAAGGAATAGGTTCTTGTATTATAGTTACTTTTTTTATATCTGAATTGTTACCATTTTTTGTTATAATAAGCGTAGTACGATAAAGTGACTTGCAAACATCTAATTAACAGTTCCCAAATGTGTAGATCATGTCTCGATGATTTTTCCTTACGTGCTAAATGAAGTCAAGTACATATGCCATTGCTTTTCAGCTTTATGGCAATGCTTCTTTCGCGGCGTCGTAATCTTGAATCGACTATTGCCCCTATAGACGACGGAGGACTCGTCATAACCGTAAGCTTTAATGCTTCGTTCATGACAACGTAATCTTTAATTGAGTCTGGCCCCTCATAGATGGAGGACTCTCCTTAATCGAGAAATACCAAACTTAATACGAGAAGGTACATGACAAGTCCCGATTCGTCAGTATTGAGGTAGGCCTTAAAATTTGATTGCAAATGTTAGATCAAGTCCTTTTCCCTATTATCCTAAATTGCAGCTTAAAGAACAGAAATGAATTTTATAAAATGTGGATGCATGCTAGTTCAGGTCATTTTATTGCACAGATTTGAAAAGGGAAGAGCTGCAATGAGCAAAAAGGTAACAAGAAATAGGAATAGAGCACTGGAAATGTTAATGTAAATGGGAAAAAAAATCCCATTAGGCAAGTTAAACTCAATCTGAAAAAGTGAGAAGTTAATTATTATTGAAATAATCAGTAATCACCATAACAAAGTGAGTGTATGAAACTTAGTCGTTTTATATCCTTTTAGAAGTTTTGGAGACCCTCGTAAAGGAATAATTTCCCCTTATTATTGCTATGGTGCTATCTCAATCCTAAGATGCTCTTAACTTTATAACCAAAATAAGCAAAGTCGAGATACCATCATCAAGTAAGCCAAGGCATGATCTGCTTCAATAAGGCATATATAACTATAATGAACATCTGATCCAAGTCCTATCAAGACTACAGCATACAACTTGCTTTAAGGTTATTGAAATTTCTTCCTAGCCAGTTTCCTTCAACTTTTCCTTTTCGGAAGATTTGAAATTGTAGAGATATGGGTACCATTCCGCCGGAACTAAGTCAGCCATACGGAGCAATCTTGGACGAGAAGTGGGAAGTCATGAATGCGTATTACAAGGAGCACGCAGACCAGGTGCTATTTCCAATAACAGCAAGGAGAGACACAGCGCTTCACATGGCAGTGTTCAGCAACAAGAAGAAACCAGTAAAGGATCTTCTTGATATCTTGAACGCCTTTGAGATCCACCCCAGAGAGGACACATTGATTATTCAAAACGCCTTTGGAATGACCCCTCTTCACGAGGCAGCCACCTGTGGAAACTATGAGGCCGTAAAGTTGCTTATCAAAGCATATCCAGAGCTACTCTATGTCAAAAATGTATATGGTGAAACACCCTTGTTTAGGGCTGCTGTATTTGGTCACACAAGAATATTAGAGTACTTAGCCAAGCAACCAGGGCAGCTTGATGATAACAAGAAGCTACTAGAGATTCACCGTGTTAGGCGGCCTGATACAACCTCCATTCTTCATGTAGCTGTACAAGGAGAACACTTGGGTTTTTCTCTCATTTTAAACATACATGTGTTGAAAATACTTTGATGTTTGGTGGATTTGAATGTGAATAAACATTAACTTGATTATGTCGGGTCATCATTGTAGATACTGCTCTCCTGTTACTAAGGATGGATGAATCGCTCGGGGAGGCAATGGACAACCAAGGCATTACAGCACTTCATCTTCTAGCTAATTTGCCATCTGCTTTCAAGAGTTCATACTCCAAGACCATATTCAATACATTCATTTACCTCTGTAAGTTCAATGACAAAAATAAAATTTCGAACTTGAACAAAGGAGAAAATTGATGACTTGAATAAGTCATACAAGTACGTTGCTCTATTTCTTCTTTTGCTGGTACTGAAAACTCTGCATTTTGTTATGTACATAACGGGGATCTGCTTAGTAGTTTTTCCTTTTGGTACGAGTCTCTCCCCCTCTGTCCTCTGTGATTTATTGTTATTATTTTTTTGTCAATAAAAGCTATAGATAGGGAAGGTGATGCCCATATGGAAATGACGCACAATCAATAGTTTAGGAAAAACTAACATACATTTATAACTACATTGATAATTTCAAATTGTTATTATTACTATTGTTACTATCATACCTGATCTTAATGGTAAAAGGTCCTAGTTCTACTATCATACCTCATGTTTAAAAGGATGGACCAGTTTACTAACAGCTCTTCCCAAGAGTTTTTTTTTTTTTTTTGGCTTTCACAAACAATATAATAGAAAGAAACCAAAAGCTATATATATATGTTCGTCAAAAATTACAGTTATAATTGTAGGCCTACCGGAAGAAACCGATGACTATAATAAAATCTCTCCAACAACCGATTTAGAAAGCGGGCATCGCACTGGGAACCGAATAAGCAGTACTTCCAGCAACTTCAGTTTTAGAAAAGGTACATGCACCTAAATAATCTTTCAGTGAAGTAGGAAAAATATCGCATTTTGATCAGTTCCACCACTGTCCATAAAAAATGTAGACGTTATACTTCGAGTTTTTGGTCTTGCATTCTTTTCTTTGTTCACTGTTAACATTCTATAATTGGTAATTTTGGCAGTGATGAAAAGCATAAAACTAGCAATTTGCATGTCTATTGTTGGAGGTAACTAATCTGTCTCTCCGTTTTATATAAGGGTATGGAAAACTGGAATTGGATCCTTTACGTGTCTCTCTTCATCAACAGGTTGGCCAATTACGAGTAGAATTCCGGCTGACAAGATAAAGCACGATTCTGCATTCAAAATTGCTAAGTTGCTCATAAAGAAAGATGCCTCCCTGAATCAAGCAATGAAAGTGGTGGACTACACCACCGAAATTCCTGCAGTAATGTATAAACCGGTCTTAGTGAGAGAGAAAGGATCAGGAGTTGATCATGGAACACGAAATGAAGGAAGCGAAAAAAGAGAAAATGGTCATCACGCCGATCAACAACTACTTTCTACTGAAGCTCCATTATTGACAGCAACTAGCAGAGGAATCACTGAGATTGTTCACGAAATTCTGAACCATTATCCTCAAGCCGTGGAATATCACAACGACAGCGGCCAAAACATATTGCATGTGGCTGTGATGTACAGGAGGAAGGAGATTTTCAATCTTATAAAGCGTTCTAAGATACCATTGTCGAGGATGTACCATGCTATTGACAGTAAAGGCTTCACATTGTTACACCATGTTGCAGACACCAGGCATTACACTCGAGGGACCATGCCTGGCCCTGCACTCCAGCTTCAGGAAGAGCTTCAGTGGTTCCAGGTGAGTCCCTTAAATTCTAACATCAGGAGTGGACTAAAAGTAATGCACGAACTCTATGATAGTAGTTTTGTTCACTGCAATGATTAGAATGCAATTTTCATTATGCTTTATAGCAACTGGCCCCCAGATTCATCACCACTGTTATTAATATCATACCAGTACTCATGAAATTGCAATTCAAAACCATATTACCCGTATGAAACTTAATTTCGACGGGCATATGGAGAGAAAGAGGGAATAACAACGCCAATTTCACGTCGATTGTCAAATAAGAAGGATAATCCTAGTCCTTACAGGAAGCAGCAACATACTAAAATATTACCCCAGGACCATGGCATTCTTGTTCTCTTCGTTTCCAAATAAAATAATTTGTTTATACTTGAAGACTAGGTAATTCCTTCTTGTTGTTACAGCGTGTAAGGGAAATAGTTCCGTCGCATTATATCATGCACAGCGACAAAGTTTATCTCAAGTCTCCCAAAGAACTCTTCGAAGAGAAGCACAAAGACCTACTACTAGAAGCACAAAAATGGACAAAGGAAACCTCTCAGTCGTGCTCTGCCGTGGCTGTCCTGGTGGCGACCGTTGTATTTGCTGCCGTTTACACTGTACCCGGAGGTTCCAATGATAAGGGAGTTCCTGTATTCCTCCATTCTCCTTATTTCCAGTTCTTCACAATCATGGATGTGATGGCTCTGGCAAGCTCCTTGACGTCGGTAGTGATGTTCCTTTCCATACTAACTTCTCCATTCGAATATGAAGATTTCCTCTACTCTCTCCCTCGGAAATTAACATTTGGGTTCACATTGCTCTTCTTCTCCGTGATGGCGACAATGCTAGCATTTGCTGCTACCATCATACTCGTTGTTCGAACTTCGAAGGATTGGACAACGAGTCTGATAGCAATTGCTGCGTTCCTTCCTGTCTCTGTGTTTGTGCTGATGCAGATGCACCTATATGCAGCATTTATAAGTACTCTGAGTGGTTTGTTTAAGGATTTGAGAAAGGCTCTTCCTTTTCTTAAGCCTTGTCGATCCCACAATAGAAAGCAACTTTGAGTCTTAAAAAGTCGTGGCTAACATTAGCTTTGGCTTGTCTCTTTAATGACAATTATTTCAGATGCTTTCGAAATGAAAGAATTGATGAGTGAATTATGTTTATCTTCAGAACTAAAGTTTTAGTTGGTTAGGGGAGCTTGCTTATATCATCAAACATGCATCTACCTAGAGCAATTAGATTATAGGATGACACACCATTAATAGATATATCAAGAATGTCTATTATATTCTATCCACGAAATAAGGGTGTTTCAAGTAATGAAGCTCTTTAATTTCTATATAAACTTATGCCAACGTTGGAAACTTTAGGCATAGGAGGAAAGTTGCCATCTGTTAAACCACAACTGTTGTGTCAGTTGCGAGGAAACAAAGAAACGATCAATGACTGGTGGAGTCATCGATCATAATGAGAAGTTTGAAAGATAAAAGCAAAAGATTGAACTATTAATAAATTGTAGAGATCATATGATTCATTTTGATGATGGCTCAAACAATAATCACTAAGAGACTTAGAGCAAATTAGGATTATTTAAAAAAAAAAAAGGGTAAGTCATGGATATGGGTCACGAGCCATGGGTTAGGTTTATAGTTCTAGGTCAATTCACATGAGGGCCCACGTGTCCATAAAAATTTCATATGGATACCCAGATGTGGGAACCGAATCTTCTGTACCCACTATGGTGTACCTATTCTGTTCCACTCGATTTCAACCATACAAATGTGTAGGACCTATGTGAGACCCATATAAGTCCCACACATTTGTATAACTGAGATCGCGTGGAACAGAATAGGTACATCATAGTGTGTACAGAGGATCTCAAGTGCAGATGTGTGGCTCTATTTGCTAATGGTGACAATAGTTAAAGAGAACTTGAGGAGAAAGTTTAAACTAAAAGGCCCTAAGGACCCCCTACTTC
>JAOQMS010000003.1:22254174-22272031 GCA_027563885.1 Erythroxylum longipes
TGACACTTACTTAGAAGCAGTTGGTGGTAGGGATCGTCGTGGGAGGATATTCGGACTAGGATCATTTGCGAATACTTATTATTCGCAATCCTCCATGTCGAGTACAACAGCATCTACTAGGCGGTCCAACAAAGTGGAGGCGCTTGAGAGCATAGTCCAGACATTGTCCACTCAGTTGCAACAGACGTTGGAAGAGGTGCGTCAGTTGCAAGAGTCGATGGTTGCGAAACAACAAACGATAGCTGCGCAACAACAGACAATAGCAGCACAACAACAGTCGTTGGATCTATACGCTCAGCTCCGTCGGGAGATGGATGAATTGAAGGCAAGGGCAGCAGGTCACCGCACCTACCAGACGATCCACTAACTGCTGATCAGTAGTATAGTATTGATCATTTAATTTGTATTACAGATATTATTATTTGCAATGTAACGTTTTTATTATTAATTAAGATATTTTAATTTTTAATCATTAATTAAAATTTTTATTTAATTATTTATATCTAATTAAATATATTTTTTAAATATCTAATTAATAAAATTTTCCGCCGATTATAATTTAAATATAATGGAAAGATATATATTTTTAAAAAATTTAATCAAAAATTTTACCGACGGATATATTCATAATTTCTGTCTGTAAATGTCTATACACTATACCGATAAACAATATGATCCGTCAGTAATGAGTAAGCTTATTTACCGACGGACAAAACGTTACCATCGGTAACTTTACCGACAGTATTAAAAACATTCCGATGCTAAATTTACATATGATGTAGAAACTTACCGTCGGTAAAATTAGCGTTGGAAAATTAACTTTCCATCGGTAAACTGACGGTCGGTAACTTTTCAGTTGAAATTACCGACGGTGATTTTATTCTCGGTAAACTTACCGACGGAAAGTTTCTTTACCGCCGGTAAGTTTAGCTACGGCCGAATATCTGAAGTTTTTGTTTGTCGGTATATTCCGTCGGTAATGTTAAATACCGACCGAATATTTGTCATTTCCATCGGTATTTTCCGTCGCTAACTCACTATTTTCTTGTAGTGAACTCATATAAACACTTAAACATAATTAATTAACAAACTAACACAATTCTAACTTAAACATATACTAAACGATTAAGTTAACGATTAAATATATAACAAATTAAGCCCTAAAACATGATTCAATTCACACTTAAACGTTTGTTTGTCCTTAAGCAAATAAAACAACAAGCACAAAGAAATTCACACAACACACATTGCAGTAATGAGACAATAGCTTCAACTTTATGAAATCAACTTAATTTTAAACACAATCATTTGAGTCATTTCAATCATTAATATGCCAAATCCGCATCTTAGGCCTTTGAACTACATATACATATTAATCCAGACTCAAGTGTCAAATTGTTTACCCTTTTCAATTGCATACATCCATTAATAATTCTTTGGTCATTCAAACTTTGTAACTACTCCTAAATATGTTTTCATGAAAAGTCAACTATTATAAGTTCAGTAGGTTTTATTCGAAAACACACACATTTTTTATTTACTTTTTATGAATATGGACTTATTCTTTTTACGCAGAGGCAAACATTAGGAATTAATGTCAATCTAGTTACTCGACTAAGTCATGTTTTTTATTATGCTGCTTGGTTGGAATGTTATTATAACCTTTTTACTTGAAGGCATACATTTGTGACACATGCCGATCTGGTTACTCAGCTATATCGTGTTCTCAACTAGTTACTAGCTCTATTTATAACCTGAAGGCTAGTGGAATAGTTTTTTTTTATTTTTAATTTTATTGCCTACCTTGTTGCTTTAGCTACTCGTTTTCCATGAAAAATACTAGCGAAGCTACTTAAGTTGAAAGGCCTCAAATTATGAATGAATGTGACAATTTAGAGGGTGATAAACTCACACCAAATTCTAATTAAGCTACATATTTAGCCAAAGACCCCAATTCACTAATTTTACAAGCTAATGATTCTTCAAAAACTAATAGACTATGTTCAAAATTAAATCAATTCCAATCCACCTAAGCCATTGACACATTCACACAATTCACAGCATGCAACCTAACAACTATCATACAATAAGCAAAATCAAACTTAAAGAAAAACACATAACCCTCCCCAAACTTGAACAACACATTGTCCTCAATGTGAGGAGGGGAAAAACAAACACATAAGAAAAGAAGAAACACAAATTAAAGTAAAACAAAAAAAAATGAAGACTACATTTAAAAAGAAAGGGGGTTATAACAAAGCCTCATGGTGATGGGGGCGAGGATGGTGTTGGAGGTGGCAATTGAACGGCCTGAACTTTGAAATAATGATGGATAAGACTTATGTCTTAGCTTTAACGTCGTAGAGTTCAGGCCATCTCCTTCATCCTTCTAGAGTTCTCTGTAAGTGTATCTATAATTACCTTGGTGTTTGCGGAGATTGTATCCAGTACTTTCTTCCATCCCAGTTCTTCTGTTTCTTCTTCTTCCTTAGATTCCTCGTTGGTCGAATCCTCTTCTTATTGTTATTGAGCAGTTGAATTCGCTTGACCAGTCCTGCCCTTGACTATGCCTTGGCACTAATATCCCGAAGTTCCATATTATGAGATTTCAGGATTTCAGCTCGTCATAAATGATGATGGTTCATAAATTCAGGAGAGTAGACTGTGAGTCCGTTGCACTAAACTACGTAGTTATTAGCTATGGCCGAAATCAAGTAGCCCATTCCTGAGTTATTGCTCCTGTTCTTTTGAGCAACAATAATGGCGTTAAAGATGTGGGTAGTTGTGCAAACTAGGATGCTATGATCCATGCACCACAACATGAAATGTTCTTTCGTCGAACACTTATTGGTTTCTATTTTGTCAAACACGGTTTTGACACATGAACTTGTGCATCAATAAGTGTTTGCGGATCCTAATGATGTTGTTGTGTGCATTCTTAGCGTCCAAACACTCTAACCCAGTTAATTTAGTCTAGTAGGGGTTAACACAGAAATCATCATGCTGATCCACTACGGATGACTTGGGGAAACCACAAATTTCATACAAAGTTTCATAATCAAGCCTATAAGGTTGTCCTCGTAACCTAAACCACAATTCCCTTGGTTTGTTGGATTTGTACTGAAAGGACATAAAAAATTCTAAGATAAGTTCTTTGTAAAATGGGAATTGAAATTGAATGAACTGACCCCATTGAGTTTTTCTACTACACTTTCGACCTTGTCTTGCAATTCTAATATATCTAAAGTTTCAAAATGAAAATACTTTGGAACCATAATTTGTTTCTTACAAAGAGAATGAAAAGGAATACCTTCCTCATTTGAGAAGATCAAGAAAGGTGCTCCGTAATCAGCTACCCTGTTTCTTTTCTCTCGTCCTGAGACTTCGTTTTGCCCCCTGATTGATCATGCCTTACTGTTTGCTTGATGCACAACATACTGGCTTGCGAGTCGGTAGAAGTTGGAAAAAACTGAAAATTTGAAATTTGGGTGGAGAGAAGTGAGAGTGTTTGGAGGTTTCAAATTTAGAGAGATAAAGTAAAAATGAAAGTGAGTGAAAAAATGAAGTTAGAATTGAATATATAGGTGATTGGAGGGTGAAATGATAAAATTTGAATATGACAATCGCGTGTCCCCTTTTTTTAATGGTGGCCTGCAATTTTCCACTAATTTTAAAAAAATTATGTTCTTCTTTACTTCCTCGAAATCACTTATTAACTATTTATAGCCCTTTCACCTCTCTTTGCTTACTTTCTTGATCATCAATTTCATGTCGAAGTCCTATGCCTTCTATATTTTATTTGGAAACAAAATAACCTAACTATGGAATTCAACTATCTAAAAGTCAAAGGAAATAACAATCTATGGGTTGCCTCCCATGTAACACTTCTTTTAACGTCGGTAGCTTGACGCTCTTCTTTCATTGGACACTTTAGCGAGATCAATTATGAGTGGCTTGCTTCCACCCTTTTCGTTCAACATCAGTTTTGTAGCTTGTATGTAAGCTACAAATTGTAAAATAATCAGAAAGACAATGTTGATAACATTATGAACACCAATTAAGCTCAATAATGTCCTTCTTTCAAGTGAACTGTTAACAAAACTGAGAATAACAAGAACCCTGAGTTGCTCTCGTTCTTCTTTTCTCACCTTCGTCTCCTCTACTTATTTTGTTTCATGAATAGATACTTTCATAGCTTCTTCAAACTCAATGTCTGTTGTCATCTGTTCTTCCTCCTTTTGTTCTTTAAAAGATTCGAACACATCAATTATCCTAAATGAACTACTATCCTTCAGATTCTTTAATACATCATTCATGTTGAATGTCACTTGGTCATCATTAATCAGAAGGATAAGGTTTTTTTCATGGAAATCTACCCAAGAGTTTTCAATGTTCACATATGGTATATCAAGAACTGGTGAATAAAAGGGAGGGTTGATATTCTTTTCTTCAATCTCTGTCTTCATTTTTTGCTCTTCAATAAGGTAGGATTCAGTTTGGTTTTCCATTGGTCCTTCTAGCTCTCCCCATTCTTAAGTGTGATAGCCTCATATTGCTCTCTTTGATGTATTTCCATATTAATTAGAGAGTCTTCCAGACTTCTCTTACAAAATTCACAGGAAAGTTGTCTCGCTCAAATCTTTAGGTTATGAATAGATGAGGCATGATTTTCCGTTACTTGCTCAATTTGCTCTTCTAGTTTCTTCGGGCCCTCTTCCATGTCTGTGAGCTTATCTAGGATCTTATCCAATTTAGAATCCCATGAATTGGACTCATTTTGCTGAATTCCGAATAGGTCTTGAGCAAGTAATAGGACTTTATTTTTTCTCTTTTCTTTTCTTAAAAAAAATAAAAGATAGTTAAAAAGCCTCAGGCTAAGAACTAAACTAATTGCCTCCCCGATAACGGCACCAAAAAATTCATCGCGATTTTTCGATATGTGTTAGTTTTAATATTTAACCTTGATAATCCGCAAACGTACGGGTCGTTCACGTAGTACCTAAGGTGTCGATCCCATAGGGAGGGTCAATCTAATACTAAAATATAAGGCCAAAACAATGCGCAATATTCAAAATGTAATAAAACACAGGGATACAATTCAATCAAATAATTCAATTCAAGAATCAATTACAATCAAACACATGGATGCCTTAATGATATGCTTGCACACCTTTATAGGGCTTTCAGAACTCATCGTAAATAAAGGTAAAAGTTAGCTCTTCATTTCATCTAGCACCTTTTATCTAACTCCTCATTGTCCTAATTAATAGATATGTAACCTACTACACCCTTCACTTACTTAGGCATTCCAATCTCTTATAAAAATAATTAAAACAAACTTTTAACCAATAATTGAAAGGATCAAGAAGAGTAACAAAAACTAATGTAACAAATGTTTAGTTCTTGTTGGGATAACTCAATTAATCAACTTAGCCGTTAATGGTCTGGATGTTTACTAAGGGTGTTTATATGATGCTTCCAAAGATCCTAATTAAAACTTTAGAGCAAAAAATGAGGAAATTTTTATGTTCTGGAGACACATAAAGAGATTATTAGCAAAAAATAAATGGGCAAAACATTTTCTCACTTAAATATGAAGGAGGATTAGGAGTCATTCCTATTAGAATCACCCATAAGTGAAGTTAATCAAGCATATTTGAAGAATTTTAGTGGATAAGCAAGCTCTATAAGTTAGATGGATTCATTATCAGTATATAAGTTGGAATATCCTTAGGATAAGGGAGTTGGTAAGGTTAGAGATCAAAAACAAGATTGGCGATGGCTATAGCATTAACTTTTGGCATGAAAATTCGAGCAATATAAGGCCTTTAAGCAATATTGATAATTTCATCTCATTAAGAATGCTTATTCTTGATAATGCCTCTATTAGAGATGTATTAGTCTTTATCTTTATAACCTGACAAATAAAGACAAGTATAAGATTATAGCTATTACTTTTTCTTCTCTTGTTAACATCATCACGGAAGACTCTTTTTAGTGGCTAATACACTTTTCATGGTATTTTGCCAATAATTCTTGTAAACTCAGCTTGACGAGCCCTACTTCTAAGATGAGATACAATGGTTTAATCAATTCTTACCTAGATTTTTTCCTTATGCTTTTGTTAGATCAGAAACAAAGATTTAGTATATTTGATAGAATTAAAGGGATTCATAATCTTCTTACTAGCTACATATTATACAATCAAGAACCTAAGACATTAAAACAGATCTTATTTCAGTGCTCTTTCTCAAGCTTCGTATAGAATGAAATATTAAAGCTATGAAACATTGCCTGAACTCCAAAAGACTAGTTTGGAGTTATCTCTTGGCTTCCTTAGCTACAGAACATAGTTAAAAGGGATCAAACTATCCTTAAGGTTGCTATAGGTAGTATGGTATATTCCTTATAGAGGGAAAGAATCTTGAGAACTTTTCAACAAAGGTCTTTACATTAAATGATATGTTTATCCAACTTAAAGAACAAATCAGGGAATAAATAATGGTCTATAATATCCACACTAAATTTCGTAAATCTCTTTCCATGAACTAGGGTATTATTATTCCTCACTCATTATAGATATATCCACTTTAAAGGGACTTTAGAAGCCTACTATCTTATTCAGGGGTTTTTCCTTCTAAGTAATATTTAGTTACCCAATGAAGCTTAATCTTGTAACTTTAACTTGCTAGTACGCTTTACGAGCTCTTTCATTTGTAGTTCTATTCCTATCTATCTTCCTTAATGCTCATAATTATAAGTGTCTTTCACAGCTATCTTTGATTATCCTTCTATGTTGGAAGTTTTTTTTAATCTTGGCCATCTTTACTTATAATTTAACATTATTCTTTATTACAACTTCATTTTATTAAAAAAAAAAGCAGTATTGAGTAAGTTTAAACATATAAAATATTCTTAACTCTTAATATGATTTAGTCTTGAAATTTTTATATATTAAATATCTTTTAAAATATATCTACATATATATACAATTATTTTCATTAGGACTTAACAGATAACATATTTTAATAAAAGCAATTTATGCTTATAAAGATTTGAAAGAATACTTATAAAAATGAACTTATATAAATTATTTTTAATAAATCTACTTATACTATTAAGATACTACATATTATTATTATTTTCTACCATTCCAAATAAATACATTCATGAAATCAAGAATGAAAATATTCTAAAGAAATCCTTTTGTAAAATCAAATAATTAATTTAATGAGTTTATATATAAAATAAAGTTGTTTGCATTAAGTTTTGACACGTGCAATAATGTAGTGTAAATATTCTCCTTAATATTAAATATATTTTCAAAAAATAATATCATTAGTTTCAAAATAACAATATGTACAATTTTCATATTTTTAACATCTCATTATTTATATGTTTAACGCTCACACAAATATATGCACATAAAAATATTTAGATAAATATTTATACTTCTATCAATACATATTTTAAAAAAACTAAACTAACTTACTTTGAATAATTCTTGAAATCTTAAGATAGATAATATTCTAACTTCTTTCATTCTTAGCCATTTGAGTTCTTCCTTCCTTCAGCCTTTATTTTTATTTTTTCTTGAAATTTTTATTGTGCAGGAATCACCTAACGTTCCTATATAGTTTCTTTCCTTTTATAGAATGAAATCAGCGTTCACTTTAAGTTTTGTTGGCCAATTAAACTGCCTTCTTATTTTAGAACTACTTAAGGTGCTCTTCCTGGTGACAACTCCTTTGCAGTTTTTAGGTTCTTTCCTCCTCCTTCCTCTCTACCTTCCATCCTTATTTTGGTGCACATGACATAACTCTTCTTCTAATTTGTTTTTGCTAATTTTATCTCCCCTATCTTGTTTCATATCTATGTTTGCTCTTTCCCTCTACCAACTTCTTTCTTAAATATTTTTCAAAAGAATAAAATGGACATCATTAATAGAAAATATTCTACTATAAAGCTCATAACTTCTTATAATTATTAACCCTTTTTTCCTTTAATTATAGAGTGATACACCTCAATCTTCAGGGAATAACTATTTTTTAAGCACATTGAGTTTTTTAAATTCTCTATTTCCTTAATTCTTATTTTACACAATTGGTATTATTGGCCTTTATAAGCTCCAAGCATTCCTAATTTCCTTACTCATTGGAATATGGTTTTATGTTGCTACAATTGCTTTCTTTAGCTAGTTACTTAGTTTTAGGATTAAGGATTCTTTTTTTGTTCATTTGAATGTTTTCAAGTTCCTTTCCTTTTATAAAATATATGCATAGTAGCTAACCTAAATATCTTCTAGTCTCCTCTTAATTGAATCCAAATTTGGTTATGCAACTAACTAATCAATCTTTGAGATATGAAAGCTCTTTGTAAACTATAGATGAAAGATTTCAGAACTAGCATTAAACTTAATGCAATTATCCAACAAATTTTCTTGTATATAGTATTGCAATAATAAATGGGTCTAAAATCTTTAAGGAAACTTGGATTATGCACTTTATGGATAAAAAATGAATGCTTTGTTTATTTCCCCCAATGTCTTACCATTCACAAAATTCTAAAACTATATTAGTGATAAGATCTTTGATGAAAGGATAAGATTTTTATAATATTAGGGCATTTAACCCATCTAGGCTAGAGGACTTACCTAGATTAAGATAAAAGACAACTTTTTCTACACCCCAGGAGTGAATGGTTGAATAAGAGATTTTACTTCCTCCACAAAGATATGGTATGTTACGAAGGATTTAATTAACTTAACTGAAGAGTCCTCAAAAGCTGGAGTGCCTAATGCGTTCAAATATTAATCAATCTTCTTGCTTCAACTCATCTTAAGTCTGAGATACACTTTCGTCCGTTTTCATAAAAGGAGTTATTATATTGGTATTCCTTCTTGAAGTGATAAATTTATGAAAAAAAAGTGTTTTTATTCTCTCTTTAATCCATTAGACTATTTATTTTTGCCTATGGAGGGAATTGTCAATCTCTAAGGCTTTAGAGAATTCCAAGAGTGCACTTTGGGGATTACCAAGATTATGATAAATACCATCTTAAATAACCTTTAGTACAGGTAAAGATAAAGATAGTTAAGTATTATATCCACTTATTTAGTTTGAGTTCTTGTTTCATTATGTGTAGCTTCCTTATATAGATAAAAGTATTGTTTGCCTTGAAAGTTTGAGGAAAGGCCTTTGAATATAGATTGCTCAAATCCCTTAACTTCTATGAGATAATTATTAAAGCGAAAGGGGATTTTTTTTTTTGGCTTACTTTTAAGTGAGATTATAGACTAGAATAAGAAAATTTCAAAGAACAATGGGTTAGAAAAGGTGATCTTGCTCTTGGGGATTTTAGTAATAAGGCTTTATTTATTATAGCTCTATCTAGTTTTCTTCTTATGTGCAAATTTTGACTTTGCTTGTTTCTCCATATATGGAAGTACCCCTTACAATTAGAGTTCCTAACTTTAGTATCTTTCACTCACTTCATGAATTCTTCATTAAAGTTCTTTAAGCATACAGTTCCATCATCCTCAGAGTTTTATAATATATTATTGAAGTCCCTTATGATAACCTAAGGAGAATTAATAAAGGAATGAATTCCTTTTATTTTCTCCTATTGCACATTCCTCCAAAATATATGGTTAAAGCTATAAAAAAGGTGATAAGAAATCAATCTTCTCAGGAATCAATGTAGTTGAAAGATGCATGACTTGATAAGTGGCTACAAAAAGTAAAACTTTGATTATATTAGAGTCATATGCAATGACTAAGCATCCATTGTTGTGGAATTGGTGATCAATGATGATACTCCAGTGATTTGCTAGGAAATGCATTTTTTTTGCACTTTTCTTGCTTTAATTTTGTTTTTAAAAGACATAAAAATATTATTTTTTAATTGATTCTGAAGCAACTGTTGCTTCTTGGGGTAATTAATCCCCTTACATTATACACTGGTATAGTCATAATGGTCGGTTCAGGTTCCTAAAGGCCTTTATCCTTATTATTTCTTCTTGAACTTCTTTCTGTTCCTGCTTGAACTTTAACAATGTTGGAGAGTTGGCCGCTTGCTCCTCAGAAACTTATATATTTCTGCTAAAGATGACTTTCTTGGTGGAATTTAGACTTTATCATTTAGAGTATCTATTCTTTATCCTCTTAGTTGCATATGTTCTTAAAAAGGACTTATCTCTACTTCCTTCTACTTTCCACTAGGGAAGATTAAGTTAATAAGCATCACTTTACTATATTATAAAATTTTATAAAAACTTAAAGTTTCAAAGATCAAATTTATTTTGTTCCCTATTATCAAATTATTTAAGTGATTTCCATCATCTGTATTTATACTTACCTCCTTTTTCTTTTCTAGAGGTTCAACTAGTCCATTCCTATTCCATAATTCCTTATCGTGGTCACTTTTCCCTAGTTCCATTAATTCATTGAATTTTCTATTTATTAGCTTCTAGGTTTTTGCTTTGTAAGAGATCATCTTTATTGATATGATATTTGTACTAAATCTTCAACTAGGATGTCACTCCAAGCCTTATTAAAGGAATGTCTTCAGGAAGCTCCTTTCTTATCTCCACCATAAACATATGTATGCATATATTATATTTTATAAGGAAGAAATTTTCTCATCCATAACTATTAGAGTACCTATATAAATTACCAAATAGCTTAGGCCATTGATGGACCAATATTCTAAAGGGATGTTATGAATGATGATCCATAAAGGCACTTATTTTTGCTTTACTATCTCAAACTTCATTACAGGCAACTATATTTAAGGATGTAAGTGCCTTTAATAGTGCCAAAAGTCATCCTTTATGCCTTTTTGAGCCAAAAAGAGAAAGAAAGTTAAACAAAAGAAGATTATCTTTAGTTAGTAAAACCTCCTTTCGTCCCAATGGCTTGTGCACGAACTAATATTGGATAACCAAAAATACTAGTATTTTCTATTTCAAAAATACAAAGGTTGTATTCCTTTTGTTATATCTCTTATTAAGAACTTAAAGGGAAGGAATACTAATCAAAGATCCCTCAAAGGTTGATGGTGGGTAGTAATGGATCTTAGCTTAAGAGGATTTGCCTACCACCTGCTTTTAGGTAAGCTAGGGATTTGTAACTAGAGAAGTATTTGGGCTATTATAGGTTAAAGGCTATGTAAAAGGGGTTGTAGGCAGAGAGACAACCTCAAAATTATATTTAAGAGCAGGATCCTAATCCCAAGAAGGTGGAGACATCCTAGTAAAAGGGGAGGAAGACAAAATAAAAGAGGGATGAGGAGGTAGAAACAATTGGTAAGGTATGGGAAGAACTAGGGGAGGAAAACTAGATTATAACAACCTAATTAGAATAGGAAAAATTATTAGGCATTATATTAAATAAGGAAAAAGAAACTAGGAAGCTGATTTTTCAAAAAAGCCATTACTATAAACAATAATATAAGAAGCAGAAAAGAGCTTTAAAGGAAAGGAAAAAAGAGAGGGGAGGGGGCGAATCAAATTAGAACTGGATTGGGGAGAAAAGGTGGGCAAACAAACAACCAAAAGGGAACCAATTTTGGAGGAAGATCGATTAGAGAAAAAGATCCAACTTTTCCAGAGAAAGGAAAAAAAAGATAAAGAAAACTAAAAATGAAAAAAAAAGAGAATGATTGAAATCTTAACAGATGTTAGTAATGAATTAAGTTAGAAGAAGATTATATAAGTGGAGAAAGGAAGTAGCTGAATAACAAGACAACAAAGGCAAGTAACTTGTTCACAAGGATTCATGGAGATGAGTTTAGAGAAGCTAAAGCTTCTCTCTCTATAGTTTTGGTAAGTATGAGTCATGATTTGTTTAATAGGACTAAAGGGTTAAGTAGGATAATAAAGGAAAGAGAATAAGAGAAACAAAAATATTTACTATTAATAGAGCAATAACAAATAAATTAAAAAGAAACATAAATCCCCATTCCACTAAATCCTCATATTCTTACATAACCTCTTTTCTTTCATATTTTAAAAAATAAGAACCATGTCAATTGATTTTTGACACTTATTTTATTTTTTATTTTTTATTTTTTCTCACTTTTTATATTAGTATGGGATTAACTTTTTACATTGCCTCTTTCATATGCTTTACCAATTCTGCCACACTTATTTTCTTGCATCTCATTCTCATAAACTTTAAAACACAAGTGAAAAAAACTATTAATCATAAATTAAGGAATAAATACTTGTTTTTTATGATCAAAGTTCCTTTGGAAAGGGATGTCAAGAAAAAGCCTAAAATTTTGAAAGGTTTAAGGGACTCACTAATGAATTAATGTATATAAGGTTGGTAATTTGGCTCAAACTTAATCCTAACTGCTTTTAACAATTTAACTTCTTACATAAATCTTAATTTAATCTAAAAAATGAAGCCAAATTCTAAAAATTCAAAATCAAAGTAGATATCCATAAAAGAAAGAAAATAAAGCACGAAATGACGCATTGCTAATATATAAAGAAATCATGCATAGAAAGGTTATTCAAAACTACTTTAATATTCCTAAAATTTGGATGGTCATGATGTGTTGCTAAATGGATATAAATTGTTTAACTAGAGAATTAAAGATAAATCAAAGGAGTTTAGTTTACCTAGTCCTAAATACTTATAACCATTGGCAATATATATATATATATATATATATGAATGTAATTGGTTACACATAAATAACTGTTGAAGAGAGAAAGATAATTCAATCAAGTTAGACTTAACTGTAAAGTTTGAGAAACTCTAAAGGTTAAATATAAAATATTTAATAAATAATGGACAATATGAGATATTAGATTTTTTTCCTAATTCATATTTAATTATGAATAATTATAATTCTTATTAAATTTTAATTGAAATTAAAATTTTATTTTAACAAAATTACCAAAAGGTGTAAGTTGGCCCTAAATAAGTTATCACTTTTTACTTACCCCTCTCTATAGTATTTGTAGAGTTCTCTTAACTAGTTTGTGTGGATGCTATTAAAGGTCAGTTATAGGTGCAATTACAATGTTAGTGATGAACCTATTTAAAAAATCAGTTTAAGGAGAGTTATAAGTACTACAATAAATATGACTTTTAGCTACCTTTTTTTTTTTGCAATGATTTGAAATTTATAGCTGATAGTTACTATTTGACTACAAAATTTCAAAATCTTAGCTTATTGAAAAGTGCCCCTAACCCTACTCTTTTTAGGTTTATGCACCAAACAAGTGTTATTGGTGCATAGTCTAAATGATTCAACCTAAGCTAAAAAAGTATTTTCATTTATTGGAAATCTTAAAGGAATTTCACAATTAGAAAAAGATGTTTGTATTAGTCATAAATGATGGCAGTTTAGAATAATCTAAAGTGTGGTGAATAAGGCATTTAGCAAGTGGGATAAGGATAACTTTGCTTTAAATTTAACTACTAATAAGTTGACTGATCTTTATGACTCCCTCTCCCATCAGATGGCCCTTTCACATACAAATAAACACTAATCCTAATTCAACTAGGATTACTATTTATATTAAATGCGAAATAGCTACATTCAAAATTTGCTATTATTATATGTTCTAGACGCTTATCCTATTTCACATATGACGTAAAAACTATTCCTAGGATTTGTGACTTCTTAAGTACTTCCTTTTTCCTATTTCACATACAACATAAACACTAATCATATTTCTTACTTCATATACAAAATAGACACTAATCCTAATTCAGCTAAGATTAATGTTTATGTCATATATGAAATAACTACTTTTAAAATTTCCGACTAATATATATCCTAAATTAAATAGCTACTTTTAAAATTTCCTACTAAATATATATCCTAAACACTTATCCTATTTCTCATATAACATAAACACTAATCACAATTCAACTATCTTATTTCCTATTTCTTATTTCAAATACATATTAAATGACACCATACTCTATCTGTTTTTCATTTAATTGAGTTTCTCACCATATGCTTATTATAATATTATGTTGATTAATTTTAGAAGTTTATTATTACGGATACCTCCTATAAAAGATCGAATTACGATCAAGTCATGTAGGAACAAGGTTCAAATCTATTAGTCTATTAGGATGCCTTAGTTGCATGCATCACAATAGGTGAATATTCATGTATTACCCATTACTAGTCCTAAAGGATATAGGAGGCTAGGTTAGCCGAAAGATGGTTATCAATTTTTACCCCTATTTTATTTTATTAATTTCTTAATTTTTTATCACTCAGTGATAAAGGAGGTAGGGGTACAAAGATAGCCAGGAGGTTTGGCTAGAAGCAACCACCCTTAAAAGAGTGCAACTTTTTTTCTAGAATCAACCAAAAAAGGCTAATTAGGTGAGTTTTAAATTTGAATTTTTATTTTATTAAATTATAACAAAAATAATGAGTATATGTAAATCCCCATAACATAAATTACAAATATCTAACTAGATATCTTATCTTAATATAGAAATTTTGATAGAGCACAACATAGGTTGTCTAGAATAAAAGTGGAATAAAAAAGGGGGAATTGAAATGTCTAAATAATAAGAAATTTTCTCTTGATATAGATAAATCTTGAATATGTAAATCATATATTTGTATTTAAAAATCTACATAATTCTTATATAATAAAACATCAATTGAAAAGAAAAAAGTCAGCAAACAATTAAATTGACTTCATTAGAAGGTACACTTATTATTGTAGCTTTACAAACTGCATTATTACTCATTCTCCCGTCAAGATAAATTTGACCCTTTCCCCTATTTTTGCCAACGTATAAGAAATAAAAAATTGAATTTTTTCATGACCTTATTGACCCCGACTAGGAAAAACTTAGTTATATTAGATCGTAATTCAATTTCACTTAAATTAATGAAACTCTTAGGATATTTTCCATTCCCCAAAACCGTTAAAAAATTCCTTTTTTATCCTTTCTTTTTGATTCGATATTTATAAATATGAAGAAATTTTAGCTTCAATTTGTGCCAAGATTTTTGATGAATTAGAAATAGAATCTTTATTTGAATAACTTCTATTAACTAGTTTTTTGAAAATTCTATTTCTGATAATTGAACTCCGTAAGCATGACCTCATTATGAATATAAAGTCCCAAAGTATGGAATCCCAGAAAGAAGCTGACCTAACTTAAATGGGATATGAGAGCTTCTTTATGCTCTAACATTCTTGCCAATACATTATCTTTATTTTTTCTAAATTGTAATCTCTAATAAAAGAATATAACTCTATGAGCAAAACAAACCTTAGGACTCAATTGTATGGGTACGAAAAATATAGGATTTCCAATCCTAACAGGAAAAAGGGGGAAATGGATAATTTAAAGTGAGTAGATCTTCTTGACTGGTATTCAAAAGGTGTGATAATGTATGTATATTAAACCTTTTTAGGCAATTATAGATCTGAGGAGTCAATTCTCATTAGTCAATAAAGTATATTTCAATACTATTTTCTAGAAAAGATGAAAGGACCCATCTCGGAGTTCTCCTTTAGGAACTCGAATGAAGCCCTCCTAGACCCACGACAGCCCTCCAATCAATATCTAACTCAATCGAAAGGTACCCGCAAAGCCAAACTGTTCATCTGTTAAAAAAATTTTATACTTTAAAAGTTTAAAATAGTGAAGAACCTTTCTTTTTTTCAATCATTTTACTAAAATTTTGGCAACACAACGATTGTATTTTGACCTTCCTAAAATTTTCGAAAAGGACCTACATAACACACTTTAAAACACTTCTAAATTTCATATAGCATCTCAACTTATGAAATGGGACCTTAGGTCCACATCACAAGCAATCATAAACATACAATTCTTAACATTTTAAAAACATCATTGAGGATCAAAGCCCTCATAGTTCATTAAGAAAAAGATATTTACAATTACACTAATATTCACAAGATCAAACTTTTGAGCTCTTTTCGAAATAACTTAAAACATATCACATGCATAGCAAAAGTAAAACAAACACAATATCACCCGATAATACAACTAATCTTGAGGCAGAGTCTTAAACACAGTATCACCCGATGATATAACTAATCTTGAGGCAGAGTCTCGATTACTGCAACACTTGTATATATAATCAGGGTGGTTTATGTAAAAACATAAAAAAGGGTAAGCTAAACAAGCTCAGTGAGTGTAATAAATTTATAAGAAAATTGAACTTTTCATAACAATATAATTGCGATATTCCATGCAATCATAAAGCTCATGGTAAAACATTTTCCGTAACAATTTATTTGTGCATCATCAAATCTATTAATAACATAACATTTCTTAAAACAAAATTTCAATTTTTTTAAAAAATATTTTGAAATGCTTTTCAAAATTAAACTCATCATATAAAAGTTTCCATTTTCCATTTTTCTTAATCAATAAATAGTGGTGGCAATAAGTTTTATGAAAACTTTAATACTGAAAAAAAGCCAACCACTAGAATTGGTACCATACGGTACCTCTCAAACCACTTTTAACATAAATAGTGGCAGAATTACTATTTTCATTACTTTCCTTACTCAACAGAGCCCACCACTAGTTTCTTTACCATGCGGTACACTAGGCCTAAAGTTACGGAGTTAGTTCTGCATCGCTTACTCGCGACCGATTAACCACTATTAATGGAGCTGGTTCTATATCGCTTACTCGTAACAGGTTAACCATTATATACTGAAAATTACAGAGCTGGTTCTGCATCGTTTATCTGTAAGAAGTCATAGAATTGGTTTTACATCGCTTACTCGTGACTAGTTAACTACTATTTACGGAGCTGGTTCTATATCGCTTACCCATAATAGGTTAACCACTATAAATATACCGGTATAATAACATGTATAAAACCTACCGATGTACTATAAGCAAAAGCAACTCTTACATTTACGACTTATATTATTTTCTAAATCAAGTATGGGAGGATTCATAAGTGAATTATTTTAATGTAAATCCCAATCATATAAAATTTAACTTTCAAATTACAACTCATATACTGCTAAAGCATACACTTATGCTAGCAATATTCATTTGTAAAATATCATTTACATAAAACTCAGTATAAATATTCATTTCATAATCAAATAAAAACCATTTGCATAAACTCAATTTAAAGAACACTCATATGTTATCAATTCTTTTACAAAGAATTAAGTCACATAAAACAATTAAAATATACTTACAGTTTTACACATTTATCGCTAAGCACACTTACTCTTTTGGTAACTCTCCTTTACCTACACAAAACACATTTCGCTAAGGTATTTATTTCCTAATTAGGAAATAAGGCATTAAAACTATATATTTGGTTTAACCGAATTCGAGATTTGTATCTAATCGTATAACACGCATGCTAATCATATTTTAGCTTACTTCTGTAAACTAACCTATTGGTCACCGTTTCCAAATCTAACTTCAAAAGTCACTTAAATAATATTTTTTATCCATTCTAGCTTACCAATTCATTCAAAACACAATCTCACCCAATTTAATTCACCATATCACAATCATGCATGATGAGTCACAATTAGAACCCATGTCCAGAATCCATACCTCCACTTGTTTCTTAATTTTTACATAGTAAACATTTAAATTAGGTTTTGAGGTCTTCTAGACATTTGTTTCCCTATGTTTCTACTTTCTATATCATCAAAATTCATACCATTTCGACTTCTAAATTATGAAAAATGCACCAAATATCACAAGTTGTTTCAACACAAGGGCAGTATCTGTTAGACCTCGTTTCCGGAGTCTAAATCCTACTTGCTCTGACACGACCCGCCCTTTTTGGGCCGTGTTGGCACTAGGGAATGGGTAGGCTTAATGCCACCAAAACCCGTAGTTAG
>JAOQMS010000003.1:22277572-22292409 GCA_027563885.1 Erythroxylum longipes
ATACCATACTAAACTCCAAAAATTCCTAATTCATAAATTCTAATCTATTTTCATACATGGTAATTTAATAAAATAAACAAAGTAAAATAAAAATAAAAAAATCCTAAAAACGGGATCCAACAGTATCTGGTTACCAATTTCGACTTCAAATTTCAATATCATACATCCTAAATTAGGTCTAGGTCTCTTTTAGAGATTTTTAGTAATATGAGAGATTTTTAGTACTATGTCTTAGGTTTCAGATCTAATTGGAATCACCCAATTTGGAGGTCTGTAGGCCGACTTATGGTCAAAACAATGAGACTGGTTTAAATTATCCTAAGACAAAATTCTAGAATATCATGTAAAAAGACCAAATTTCCTTTAATTAGTACAAAAAGACCAAATTGCCCTTTAATGCATTTAATTGACCAACTAACTGAATTAAATCCCAAAAACATTCCATAACTATCTTATTTTCAAATTGATCATTATTGATTGGACCCTTTTAAAAATTTTGAACGGGTTTAAAATCATCAATACCTGTTATTTATCAAAAAGGGCATTTTAGTCTAAAAATTTTGGATTACCCGAATTATATTCAAACAACTTATGTTTCAACCCATTTTAGTTCATATGGACTTCAATCCTAATTCTGGAGCTTTTCATTGTATTTTGAAATTATTCGATAAGTTTTGGCTGCCTAAAAAATTTTCGGATTAAATCCAAAAATCGCTAAATGTCACCGAAATCGTTTGGATTTCATCCAAAAGTATTACCTAAATCTCCAAAGCGTATTTCGGGGCTTTTAAAACTTGTTCAGACTCATTTCATGGTTTTTTTTAGTTTTTGAAAATTTTTCGAGAAATTTTTTTTCAAGTCCAATACCATCTCTAATCTATCCGTGATCCCTGTTATAACTTCAATAATACATTTAAATGCTTAAAGCACGCTAGTATACCATAAATAGAGCATACTCTATAAAATGCATGTGCAATATAGAAGACAATTCACAGTACACAGTACAATTATCAGACTAGGATATTACACAAGAGGATAGCAAGTTACAAATTTTGTCTGAGTAGGATAGACATGTATTTTATTTCTATATTAATCATATCAATATAGTAAATGAAGTCCTTTTTACATAAACAAAAGAATCTAACTACGAGTTGTAAAGCAGAATATAAAAAAATTATGTGTCATGGTCTACTAACCAATTGTAATCTTTAGTAGAATATAAACTTGGTATGTCAATTTTGACTGACCATTATGTTATTTATAACCTAAATTGCATCATTAATTTAGTAACTTACTTATAATTGTATAGCTACATGGAAAAAAAGTTATATTAATCATTAAAGGTGATCCAGTCAATACTTAGAAGGAGTGAAGACTTTTATAAAATTTTACTCATATGAGTTTAGAATGTGAAATTTGTTGTCTATATGCAGATTGCTTAAATTTTAATAATCAAAGTCAAGATGTAATATATAATCACTTTCTAATCCAAGCCATAGATAAATTTTATACATTATGAATTCATCATGGTGAACGCTTTAAAGCAAGTAATGTTAAAAGTCTTGATATAGGTGATGACGGTGATGACAATAATGATGTAGATGATAATGATAATAACGACAACGCATATGATGAAATTGGAGAAATATTAGATGATGTGGAGAATTATTTGGGGACTATTAATGATAATACTTTGCCTAACACATTTACTATAATTACATAAGATAATTTTAAGAAGTTATTGGAAGTAGCTAAAGAAAAAGTATTTCTAGGGTGCTTTAATTTGTCATAACTATCTTATGTTGAGAAGTTGTTGCACTTGAAGGTATATAATAGGTGAAGTAACAAATCTTTTGACATGTTGATTAAGTTTCTCAATGATGAATTACCAATTGGCCACAAATTACCCAAATCTTAGTATGAAGAAAAAAAATTTAAAGAACCTTGGATTAGGATATATATCAATATATGCTTGTAAAAAAAACAACCATAAATATAAGGTGGAATAAAAAGAAACACACTGATGATAATATTATGCGTCATCTAGCAGACTTAAAGGCATGGAAAAATTTGATGGAAACTTTCCATAGTTTAAAGAGGATTGGGTTAGCCTCTAATGGATTTTTCTTGTCTTATTGTTATGTTGGTAACATTTATCTTACTAATTTGATTCATGTTGATGATATAGGCTCTCTTGATTATGATGATTGAATCTATCTTGATTATGATGATTGAATGTATTAAAAAATTGCTCAATTTATTGTCTTATTGTAATGTTAATAACATTTATGTACTTTTTATTATAGATATATAACATAATGGCATCTAGAAGAAACAAAGGGAAGAAGGTAACTGCTGTAAAAATTGAAGAATGGAGGAATGTGCAACTTTAACCAAATCAATCAATTGATGCTAGAAATTCAATTCCTGGCCAATAATAACATTCTACCTCAAAGAACAATGAAAATAGTCACGTAGGTTTGAAATTTTTGTGTCTATATATATATATATATATATATATATATATTCAAATATATAACTTTTTCTTATCAAAATTTTTTTACCACATGAAATAGAGTCTATTCTAGTATATTGCCGTAATATAGAAATAACAATATTTTGCCTTTAACTCATGCACAACAACTTTATTCTGTCTCAAACTATAATGAAGCTACTAGTGTAGGTTTGTTTTTTTGCAATACCTTTAACTAGAATTAAGCTCAAACATACATTTATAAATTATAATATTCTCTTATAATTATTCATCTATTGTCAACTTCCAATGCTATTTCTAGAAAAAAGGCAGAGGAAAAACTAGAGATTATGAATTGAAACAAATGAATGCAAGTTATTAATATAGATTGATATTCAACAAGGTTGTCCTGTGGACAAGGTCCAACCTATGAAATTGTCAAATGAGTTAGAATTATTGCAATAATAGAACTAACTTTTCTAAAACATGATAATTACTTGACGAAAGACAACTTGTTTGAAAATGCTTTGGAAAAAATTGTTGTAATTATACAAAATCTTTAACTTTACAATATTGTTTCAATGATTTTGAGATTAATTACATTTTACTTATTATTCTTAGTTGAAATTAAATATTATGGATATTAAGAACCTAAATGTTTCAAACTATGTTACTTTATTATTTAAAGAAAGGACTAGGGATCAACATTTCAAGTTGCATAAGTATCATAAATCTTTTTCTTCTTATGCAAAGGCACAAAGCTATGTTCCCTAGTGAATGTCTAAACAAAATTTGAATAGTTTTTGTGACTATTACTCTAACTCGAAAGTTCAAGTTTGTTTTATTTGCCTTCACATTTGCTTGCATTAATCTTGTTAAATGATTTAACAACAAAAGTTGTGTTTTTATCTTGATTTAGAAATTTTGTGAGAAGGAAAGGGTGAGTAAATAAAAATGAAAACACCTCATAATCAAATGTCAAATTCACTTGTTGTAATTAAAAATGAATATGTAAGATGTAAGATTAAGTTATACTTAAATTAATAAAAATTAAATTATTTATTGTGCCTTATTTTTTATTTCATAAAGCAGACTGAGAAGAAAGTACATCGATAAGAGTGTGATAGGATCACACTATATAAAGTCACTCACTATAAGGAAGGTAAATGATGGACATTAAAAGAAACAAAAAATAATTATATAATTATAAAAGCTTGTTCAATATTTTGTTCATTTATTAGTGTAGTAGCAAGTAGTAATGTGTAGATTGAATATTGATTTTCTTTTTTACTATTTTAAAATAAGATGCAAGATTTATTGGATAAGTCTAAGTCTAAGGCGAATGAGCTCAATGCGGAAGACATTTGTGATACAATACTTGGTACTCTATTTAATTATATGAAAGGCCTTAGCTACGACCTTAAGCCAAATTTTCCAACCTCAGCATATAGAACAATTATGGAAAACAACAAGCCTAAGACTGCATTATAGGTTAAAGTGATTAGCAGAGAAGGAACTTGAGCTAAATTAGTAAAACATGATATGTTATTAAAAAGGTAACTTGGCTCCGATTATGAATTATGATGGAAATAAAGAGAAAAGTGAAGGGTATTAATTCTATCTCCTATACTTATTCTATCAGAACCTCTATGCACTATAATTTAATTTTAATAGTTTTTCTCAAATTATAGAATGGATGAAGATATAACTAATAAGTGATTATATTATGAATGGTATAGTTATGTGGCGTTTGCTTTAATTAGAACCAAATATTTAGTGTATCAATACTCTTACAATATTTTTAGTTGATTTTAACCAACCTTTTTGGATGATTGTAGGTTCATGGTCTTGGATAACACTAGGTAGTTATTCCTCAATAGGTTCTAATAAGGAACTCTATATATTCTTATTGCTAAATTACAACACTAGGTAGTTACAACCTAAGTGTTCCTTATTAGCAGGCATTGCTAAATTAAAGAAGTGTACAATCTAGACAATAGATAATGTGAAAAGTTAGACAAAATACGAACCGGAGGCGGTTTGGATACAATAATAACTTAGGTTGTAAACTATTTAAAATAAAATGTCAAAAAGTATTTGTAATGAGCTTTTCCTTCTAAAGTGCCACCTACTAACATCAATATTTCTTTTCTACTTAAATATGTTAGGCATATGATCTTTAGTCTCCATTATCAAGGCATGTTAACTGTTCTTTTGCCTTCTAAAAGAAAAGGCGTCGATGATGATTCCATTCAGAACCCTTTTCGCTAAGTTGTAGCCAAGGAAGTCTATATATTCTTCAAACGCAAGCCAATTACATCACCTTTTAAGTAATGGTGTGATGCACGAAGAAACGAGGCAAGAAAACCTGTAATTAATGTTAAGAATTAACCAACACGTTCAAATTAAGAGCTATGCAATTATCAATACTTTATATAGAGACAACCTGAAATTTATTTTTAAGGGAAAAAGAAATGAAAGCCCTAAGAGTAAGTCCTAAGAGTAAGTATATAGACTGAGGTTATCTAAAATTGTTATAATGAATATAAAATGAATCTTCATGTCAAATTAGTGTTCATACTAAAACTGTAAAGTAAAATGCAAATTGAAAATTTATGCCTTGTGAAGGTATCCTCAAAATTGATATTAACACAAACAAATGCAATGCAACTATTTTCTTTTTGATAATGTCAAACTTCTCATTCTTCAATCAATACATACAAATATTACATCTAACTCACCGAAAAGGGGTAATTATTGCATTGATTTCAGCAAACAATAAATTAAATTCATATCACTAGTCTAGAAGCTCTAAGTCTATCCAATTGATTTTAAAGTTCTTTTAGAAGGCGTGCGTTAAATAAACTTTACCCCCATTTTTGGATTGAATCCCTTTCTCGTTATATACCTCGCAGCGTAAAGAATAGCAATGAAATAAATGGGAATGCTAATTCGGTTTACTTATCTTGAACACCTGAAAACGAAAGAGCTATATATGATGGGCCACAAAGTAACAAGAAACGGGAGTAGAACCATCCTAACTATTAATTAACGTCCAATGCTTTACTTACAAAAAATGCTTATTAAACAAGTGAAACATTATAATCAGGGTAACAAAGCCAGATCATTTTACGAGAAACTAAGAGAGAGTAGTCAGTCACTTGTTTCCTTTCTGAGGATGTGGATCCTGATAAAAGAAATATTGTCCTTTACTTTTCATCTTATTTTGAGATGCTCTGACTTTATAACCAAAATAAGCAAAGTCGAGATACCACCACCAAGTAAGCCAAGGCATGATCTGCTTCAATAAGGCAAATATAACTAATGAACATCTGATCGAAATCCTAACAAGACTACAGCATATAACTTGCTTTAAGGTTAATGAAGTTTCTTGCTAGCCAGTTTCCTTCAATTTTTCCTTTTTGTAAGATTTAAAAGTTGTACATATATGGGTACCATTCCCCCGGAACTAGGCCAGCCATACCGAGCAATCTTGGATGAGAAGTGGGAGGACATGAAAGCATATTACAAGGAGCACACGGACCAGGTGCCATTTCCAATAACAGCAAGGAGAGACACAGCACTTCACATGGCAGTGTTCAGCAACAAGAAGAAACCAGTAAAGGATCTTCTTGATATCTTGAACGGCTTTAAGATCCACCCGGAAGAGGACACATTGATTATTCAAAACGCATTTGGAATGACCCCTCTTCACGAGGCAGCCACCTGTGGAAACTATGAGGCCGTAAAGTTGCTTATCAAAGCATATCCAGAGCTACTCTATGTCAAAAATGTATATGGTGAAACACCCTTGTTTAGGGCTGCTGTATTTGGTCACACAAGAATATTAGAGTACTTAGCCAAGCAACCAGGGCAGCTTGATGATAACAAGAAGCTACTAGAGATTCACCGTGTTAGGCGGCCTGATACAACCTCCATTCTTCATGTAGCTGTACAAGGAGAACACTTGGGTTTTTCTCTCATTTTTAACATATATGTGTAGAACATAGTTTGCGGTTTCTTGGATTTAAATGTGAATGAACGTTAACTGGATTATGTCGTGTCATCATTGTAGATACTGCTCTCCTGTTACTAAGGATGGATGAATCGCTCGGGGAGGCAATGGACAACCGAGGCATTACAGCACTTCATCTTCTAGCTAATTTGCCATCTGCTTTTAAGAGCTCATACTCCAAGGCCATATTCAATACATTTATTTATCATTGTAAGTTCAACAATAAAACTCAGATTTCTAACTTGAGCAAAGGAGAAATTGATGATTATTTTAACAAGATTTACATACCACTATAATAAGTAGTAGTAATTAATTATGGAACTCATTAACCTCGTGAGGTAGTATTCTGTCATAATACTATGCTATGTCCTCTAACCACGTCTAATATATATATTGGCGTTTTATAACATAGTGACTTGACATGTCACGTGTATTTGAAAATTAAGACCTAAAGGAAAGGACAAAATTAAAGCAATTATAATAATCCTAATACTTGAACTAAAAAAAAAAAAAAAGGAGAACCCGAGTAGGAAATCCATGGTAATCGTATATTCTTTTAGAGATAAACATCTTATTCCTATTCATTATAGGCACAATTCTTTGTCTCTCTTCCACTTTAATTAGGACAACAATTAAATAAAATTTCTTATTAAAATTAATCTTTAAAGTGTTGCGCTTGACCGATAGTTTAGTGTTATAGTATTTGAAGAATTTTTGGATAAGAAAATGTTGTTACCAATATAAGAATTTTGATATAGGGTGATGGAATACTTCAAAACCTCTTAAAGTAAGAATTTTGGAGAATCTTATAGACTTATATTCTTACTGCAATTCATGGTATCCTTTAATTTTATTTACTAACATTATTTGATGTACTTTAACTTCGTATTTTCCGAAAACAAAGTTATTTTATTGGCAAAAATGACACGTTTTTATTACAGGCCTACCAAATGAAAATGATGAACGTAATGCAACCTCTCAGAGCATTCCAATGCCAAGATACTTGGAAAGTGGACAGCGTGCTGGGAGCTGTTTCAACAATTTTAGTTTTGGTAATGGTATTTGAACCTATGGAAAATATTGCAATTTATAATAGGAGATTGCATGCTAATGTTAATGAGTTATTTCAATATACTCAAAAAAAAATTGATACTAAATGCATATGCTGATACAGTGATTTATCACAGCAAGAAATTATAGATTTGATTTTTCTGCTAATGCATTTTTTGGTTCTAATGTCTAGCACTGTTCTTTTGTTCTGTTTCGAAATTATATAATTGGCTTTTGCAGTGATGAAAAGGATCAAACTAGCAATATGCAGATCTATTTTTGGAGGTATCTAGTCTCCATTTCTATTAAAGAAGTATTTTCAAGTGGATTCTTTTTAAGCCTTTCTTTTCTTCTGAACAAACACGAACAGGTTGGCCAGTTGTGGATAGAATTCGGGCTGATAAGAGAAGGCATGATTCTGCATTCGAAATTGCTAAGTTGCTTATAAAGAAAGATGCCTCCCTGAATCAAGCAATGAAAGTGGTGGATTACACCACAGAAATTCCTGCTGTCATTTATAAACCGGTCTTACTGAGAGAGAAAGGAACAGGAGTTGATCATGAAGGAAGCGAAAAAAGAGAAAATGGTCATCACGGTGATCACCAACCACTTTCTCCTGAAGCTCCATTATTGACAGCAACTAGCAGAGGAATCACTGAGATTGTTCTCGAAATTCTGAACCATTATCCTCAAGCCGTGGAATATCACAACGACAGGGGCCAAAACATATTGCATGTGGCTGTCATGCACAGGAGGAAGGAGATTTTCAATCTTATAAAACGTTCTAAGATACCATTGTCGAGGATGTATCATGCTATTGACAGTAAAGGCTTCACACTGTTACACCATGTTGCAGACACCAGGCATTACACTGGAGAGACCATGCCTGGTCCTGCTCTAAAGCTCCAAAAAGAGCTGAAATGGTTCCAGGTGAGTCCCTTGAAGACAATTACGAAGAGCAGGGTAGAAATAATACTCTGTTAGCAGTTATGTTAATTGAAATCAAGTAGACTACAATTTTGATTAAGAAGGATGATCCTAGTCCTGGTAGGAATCAGTAATTGACTAGCATTCATTTTATAAGGACCACAGCATAAACAGTTTCACTGTTTGTTTCATATTTAAGGATTTAGCTAAATTAGCTGTTGTTCTTGCAGCGTGTGAGAGAACTAGTTCCCTCTCATTATATCATTCACAGTGACAGAGTTTATCTCAAGTCTCCAAAAGAAATCTTCGAAGAGAAACACAAAGACCAGCTACTGGAAGCACAAAAATGGACAAAGGAAACATCTCAATCGTGCTCCGCGGTTGCTGTTTTAGTAGCCACCGTTGTATTTGCTGCTGCCTACACGATACCCGGCGGTAGCAAAGATGGAGTGCCTGTATTGCTCCATTCTCCTTATTTCCTATTCTTTACAATCATGGATGTGATGGCCCTTGCAAGCTCGTTGACCTCGGTTGTGATGTTCCTCTCTATACTCACTTCTCCATTCGAATATGAAGATTTCCTCTACTCTATCCCTCGGAAATTGACATTTGGGTTTACTTTGCTCTTCTTCTCGGTGATGGCGACAATGTTAGCATTTGCTGCTACCATCATACTCGACATGCGAACTTCAAAGAATTGGACTACCAGTCTAATAGCCGTGGCTTCTTTCCTTCCTGTCTCCGTGTTTGCGATGATGCAGAAGCACTTATATGGAGCATTTGCGAGTACTCTGAGTGGCTTGTTTAAGGGGTTGAAAAAGGCCCTTTCGTTTTTTAACCCTTGTCTTTCCCACGAAAGAAAGCAGCACTGAGTCTTATTTCGAGAACTTGAACATATCTCCTACGTAGCTTTACCTTTTGTTTTTTTTTTTTCTTACAGTTCTTTTAGCCTTGGTCAGTAAATTCTTACTAAGTGAAGTTCTCATTTCAGAAGGTTTTAACAAACGGTTCATAACGACGTAATAAGTGGAGTGCAGTGTCTTGTCCGACTAGCATCAAAACTGGATAAAACCATTGGCGATCGTTGACATCTAAGTTTTTCATTGCTGTAAATTTTTGTCATTGATAGAAGGTTGAGATATACATCACCTAAAATATAAGTAAGTTGAAATGAAAAAAAATGGAGAAAAAAGAATTAATACAAGACAAATTTAATAAGAGAAAGCATATAAATCTGTCTGAATCGCTTTAATACATTCTGCTGTCTATTCGAGTTTGTTTACGAAAAGATACAGAAATAAAATAGAAACTAGAATATATCAAATTTAGAAACAAGATAAATAAAAAAACTTACGAACTATCATGTATGTAGAACAATTAAGGTCATACTTTAAAAGCTTTAAATAAAAGTTGTCTTACATCTTTCCTTAGCTGAGTTATAATTATGCCAAGCTTTAATGATAGAAGTTATAAATGACTATCATTCTTAAAGCTTCAAAAAAATAAGATACTTTACCACCAATATTTCTCCCGCTTAAAGTCACCTTTATTTTTATTCATATTGCTTAGGGATGAAAGAGGATGGATAACATATGAATTTATCATTATTGATCCGCTTTGTTAGTATATCTACCAAGTTGTCTTTGGTATGAATTTTCTAAACATCTATACTTCTTTCTACCACTTTTTTTTTAATAAAGTGATATTGAACTTGAATATGTGTTTGTCCTTGGATGAAATGATAGATTCTTTGTCAGGTGCAAAGCGCTCTGGCTTTTATAAAATAGAGTGATCTTCACTTGTTTGTGTCTGACCTCCTCCTTGTTTATGTCCAAACTCCTCCATTAACCTTTGTAGCCAAAGTGCCTCTTTGCATGCTTGTATAGTTGCAATATATTCTTCCTTTGTTACACCAATAATCATAATAAATTGCAATTTTTTAGACCCAACTTATAACTCCTCTGAAGAGTAAACATCTAACATATGATAAACTTACTTTTGTCAAGATCACAT
Organism: Erythroxylum longipes; assembly: GCA_027563885.1. Taxonomy (NCBI): domain Eukaryota; kingdom Viridiplantae; phylum Streptophyta; class Magnoliopsida; order Malpighiales; family Erythroxylaceae; genus Erythroxylum; species Erythroxylum longipes. The sequence continues at coordinate 22,288,051 of JAOQMS010000003.1, forward strand.
GCATAATCTAAATCAATGTAGCCTCTAACAATAAAATTTGATCTTCAAAACATAATGCAGTATTTAAAGTACTTTTAATATACCTCAAGATTCTTTTTACAATACTTTAATGCTCTTTAATAAGATTTGCCATGTATCGACTAACTACTCTCACTGATCATAGCAGATATTAAAATACTCATTGCTAATGCATACGATACTCGAGACATTTCTATCTTCACTGTTTTGTTGATAGGAGTCATCCTTGAAGATAACTTGAAATTGATAAGAAAAGGTATAGAAACTAGCTTACAATATTGCATATTGAAATGTTGCAAGATTTTTTTCAAATAATTCTTTTAAGAAAACCAAATCTTCCTACTATCTTTTCTCAGTAAATTTAACATCCCTAGAATCTTGTTTTCAAGTCCGAAGTCTTTTATTTCAAATTATTTAGTAAATTGTGCCTTCAACTCTTTAATATGATATTTTTTGGGGCTAGTTTCTAATAAGTCATCAACATATAATAGCAAGATAATGAAATCATTATCACCAAATCCCTTGTAATAAGTACAAGGATCTTAATTAAGTATGTTATATCGAAAGCGTATGAATAAGGAATAAATTCTCTTATACCAATATCTCGGCACATATTTGAGACCATATAGAGATTTGTTCGACCTGCAAACTAAGTTCTCTTTTTCTTTTTCTTCAAATCTTTCTGGTTGGAGCATATAGATTTCTTTTTCAAGTTCTCCATGAACAAACTCAATTTTAACATCCAATTGCTCTGAACATAAATCATATATAACATATATTGCTAGGATTAGTCGAACCATTATCAATTATGCAATAGGAGAAAATAATTTGTTGAAGTCAATATCTTCCTTTTGAGCAAATCTTTTCTCTACTAATCTTGTACAATGATGATCCATTTAGTCATTACCATTTTGCTTGATCTTCTATATCCATTTGTTACCAGTGGTCTTCCTTTTTTATAGTAGCAAAATAAGATCCCATGTTTGTTTTTATAGAAGGCTTTAAATTCTTCTTGCATTACTATCATCCACAGACAAGGGTCTTGTCCTTTTATAGTCTCATAGAAAGTTGATGGTTTTCCACTCGTTGTTGGTAAACAATATGCAATATTACCTCCTTTGATGTATTCTAAGCTGATTTTCTTCTTTCCTAAACTGACTGTTGAACCTCTAGGGCTAAAGACTTAGCTTATTCTTGTTCTTCATTATCCAGTATATCTTCCAAAGGATTTAGATCTTCTTGTTCTTATCTTTCTTCAACTTGAACTATTGTATTCTTTGGTTTCTCCTTTGAAGTGTTATTTTCTTTCTTTTCTTGTAAGTTATTTTCTACAAATAATTACCTTATGGATAGTAGGATTCTACAGATGATACCCTTTAATTCCATTAGCATATCTAAAAAAAATGCATTTCCTAAATTTTAGATCCAAGTTTGACTTTTCTTGGGAATTATGCATCATATATGTAGAACATCTAAATATATGGAGGAATGAATAATTAGCAAGATTATTGGTCCACATCTCAATTGGTGTCTTCATCCCAATTTTCATTTATGGAGACCTATTTATCACATAAGAAGTAGTTTTATTACTTTTGCCCAAATTGATTTGGATAGACCTATAGCCCTTAACATTGTTGTTGTTCTTTCCAATAATGTTTTGTTCACTTGCTATGCTACTCCATTCCGCTATTTATTTTATGTTACTATGAATTGCCTCCTGATGCCTTCTTGTTTACAAAATGCATCAAACTTGTCATTAATTTATTTGCCTCCAGTATCTGACCATAGACACTTAATTCTTTTCCTAGTTTCAAGTTCTACTTGAGTTTTGAAGTTCTCAAAAACTAGAAACACATTTACCTTCAGTTTGATTAGATACACCTAACATCTTTTAGAGTAATCATCAATGAAAGATATAAAGTATTTCAAACCTCCTAAGGATGAAACCTATGCTTACCAAACATCAGAATGATTCAGCTCTAAAATAGTTTTCCTTCTAGCAATGGAACTACCAAATTTCAATATGTGTTTCTTATTAGTAGCATAATGCTCACAAAAAAGGATGCCTTTTTTAGCTCTGAAAGAATCTTTTGTTCTATAAGAATCTTTAATCCTCATTCTACATATGGCCAAGTCTGAGCTGCTACAACATTGTTGATTCTTTTTCCAAACTTGTTGATGTTAATAGATACTTCTCCTTTTTATAGTGATTCCCTTTTAAGTATATATAGATTAGTAGCTACCTTTTTTCTTTCATCACTACAAGTGCACCTCTGACTATTTAACTTGGATTTTACACTTGATATTATCAAGTTGTTTTAAAGACACTAGATTTTTTTAAAGCCTTTCATATGTCTTACCTCCTAGATGGTGTGAATCATACTATTCCATATTTTTAGTTTAACGGTATCATTATCAACAATCTCTAAGGCTTGATCATCTCCCATAAATACAGTTCATTCTAAGAGTGGTTTACATTGGTTAAATCATTCTCTTGGAGAGATCATATGCCAGGGGGCTCTGAAATTTGAAAGCCAAACTTTAGCAAAATTATTTTTTCCTTCTATAATTGCTCGTTATAAAGGATTTTACCATCATTTGAGGTACTTGCGACATTACCTTAAAGGGTTAATTGCATTTTTCTCTGCATTATTATCATTCTAACATTCCTTCCTAGTGGGCCCTTCCTTAGAAAAATTCTAATATTTGATATTTTGTCTACTTCTTAATCTAAACCTACCATGATTTTGACTCTAAATAAAACCACTTTGTGTTGAACTTCTTATCGTAGTGGATAAAACCTCTTCTTATTACGAATTTGATAATCTATTCTCTTTATTCTTCCACTTCCATTCTTCTTATAAACAGAAGAGGCAACATCTTTAAAGACTAGATAGTCTGAGAGAATATTATTGGTCGAATTAACGATGAGTTGATCATATGAATCATTTAGGGTTTGAAATAAAAGTTTTGCACATTTTTTTTTAGCTATTTTGTAGCCTAAGAGTGAGAGCTTAGAAAATAGAGTATTAAAAGTGCTGATTTGACACATTAATAAAGTCGATTTTGGCATTCAAAAAGTATAAAGTCTTTTTTCAAAAAAGATTTTGTTGTAAAGTGACTTGACTTTGTACAATGTCATTAGTGTTTTCCAAATATCTTTTGCACTGCTTTTCTCCTATAAAATAAGTGTAGATTGGCAATAGCCTTATTATTCATTTTATTCCATTTATTATCATCTGTGATCTCCGCTGGTCTTTCTTTTATGGCCTCCAAACAATTTTTTTTTAAAGATTGCCTTCAGCTTCATCTTTCATAACAAGAGAATATTCTCATTGAACTGCTCTATTTCAAACTTTGTTGTCATTTTTTCTAGACGATGCTAATACTTAACTATGATGTTAATGATAGAAGATTAAAATATAAAGCACCTAAAATATAACTAAGTTGCAAATGAGAAAATAAAGAAAGAAAATAATTAACATAAGAAAATTTTAATAAAGGAAAGTACATATTTAGGAAAAACCTCTCTTTGTTTTTGTTTACAAAAGGATACACAAATAGGATAGAAACTAGAAAATGCCAAAGCTAAAAACATGACAAATTAAACATATGAAACTATCCTATATAAAACAATTAAGACCGTGAATTGTGCGTCTACACAATTCTACCTCCATACTTTAAAAGTTATAAATAAAAGTTGTCATACAGCTAGGCTTGGCAATATTGGCCCGGCCCAATCCGAAGTCAACGATTTTGGCTTGGTCAAATCGGCCCATGGACCGTGCCACGGGCCAAGAAAAATTAGCCCATGAATGGATGGGCAGGGCCATGGCCCGTGGACCACGGGCCAAGGACCATGGGGGAAGGGCCGCAGGCGGCCTGCTGCCCGCGCAATGGGTGGATGGGCAGAACCGACCGACCCGCGGTTTGGCCCGTGGCCCATGATAATTATAATTATTTAATAATAAAATTATATTATATTAATTCTAATTATTTAATAATAAAATTATATTATTAAAAAACCCCATATCTTATTAAAACAATGGTAAATTTAAAAACAAATGTAATTCAATAATTTTTTATTAAACTTTAACGTGAAAAAATTTTTAAAATAAAGGATACATCCTTAATAATTATACCCCTTTTATTCCATTTTTTTATTCTCCCTATATTAAATCTATGTGCATATATTATATATTTAAAACAGTCCAAATATTGACAATAAATAAAAATACATACTAAATTTGGGAAAAATATAAAAATAATTTTAACTATAACTAATTAACTATTAATTTAATAACTTATTAACTTTTGATATAAATTTGTAATTAATTGAAT